>CAUYUJ010000972.1:0-30000 GCA_963575745.1 Prorocentrum cordatum
GAGGAGGCTGAGGAGGGAGGAGGAAGGAGGAGGGAGGGAGGAGGAGGAAGGTGGAGGGAGGGAGGAGGAGGAGGGAGGGAGGAGGAGGAGGCGAGCTTCGGCCGCGAACGGGCTCCCCGACCTGGGGCTCAGGGGCGGCGCGGCCCAGGGTGGCCCCTTGCTTCAGTTCCTGGCTGCACCGTCCCCCTTCGCAATGCCCTCCTCCCCCCTCTTTCCCATGGAGCCCAAGGACACACAAGTGAATACACACACACACACGCACACATCCCAGGACCCCCCTATTTTTTCAATGCTTTCAGGATTTTCGTTTTCCCCCCCTTTCCATATTTTCCCATCTGTTGTTCCCTCCTGACTTTCGTCCTCCCGACTGCGAGTCATCTGGCGCCGCCACCTAGGTCTGTCTGACTTCGCGCACCGCCTCCTGCGAGGCTCGGCTTCGCGCACTCGCGAGGCCTCCTTGCTGTCGGGCCCAGGCCGCGACGCGGCGAAGCGCGACCATCTTTGAGCCCATGGGGGTGACCTGGCGTACCTGGCGGCGCGCAGAGGGGGCGGTATGGGGGAGGAGGGAAGGCTTCTTAGAAGGAGGCTGCTTCTTGGAAGGCGCTGCCCTTACATCTACAGACAAGGCCCGCGCCTTCTAAGGAGCAGGGGTGCTTCTAAGAAGCCTTCCCCGACGTACCCTGCCCCCTCCTCAGTGCTCCTCCCCCCTGCCCCTCTTCCGCCCTCCCGGCGGCGCGTCCTGCGGCGCCGCCGCGGGCCCCTCATCCTGCCAGTGGGCGCTGGTCCTCCTCCCCCCCCCTGCTGCCGTTCCTCCTCCTCCTCCTCCTCCTCCTCCTCCTCCTCCTCCTCCTCCTCCTCCCCCTTCCCGTGCTCTTCTTCGTCTTCCTCCTCATCCTCCTCCTCCTCCACCACCACCTCCTCCTCCCCCTTCATCCTCATGTTTCTCCCCGTCCCGTCCTAGGGCGGGTGGGGAGAGGAGGGGGAGGGATCCTCGCACGCAGCTGCGGACAGGCTCGTGCCAGTTGCTGCGCCAGCGCGCGCAGGGCAGCAACTCGCGATTCAGGATGCCGCGAGTATGCGGAGGCGGCATCGCACGGTCGCGATGGCTGCGTATGGTGCGGTCAGGCCGTCTGATGAGGATGCGTGGTAAGAATGTCAGGGCCTTGGACGGCCATGTCGACACCTTTCGAGCGGGGCGCGGCCAGCGAAAGTGGCCACGGATGGGCCGAAGGGGAAGGAGGCACGGGTAACCTTGGAAAATCGCGCATCCTTACTACGCGGGTTGACTGTAGGTCCCACCAGTCCTTCAGGGCATACGTGGTTGAAACTGAGGGCATTTCCCCTTCCAAGCCCCTTCTTCCTCCTCGGGGAGGGGTTTAGCGGGGGGGAGGTCGGGAGCAGTCAGAGCGTCCGATGTTGCCCAAAATGGCTCCAAGAGGGCCCCGGCTGTGTGCCCCAAGCCGGCCTCCAAGACGGCCCAAGACAGCGCGAGGTCGCTCAAGATGGCTTCCAACATACTCCAAGAAATCAAAGGACTGCCCCAAGACGGGTCCAAGTGGCCTTGGGGCTCTACGGCCAGGAGGAGGAGGAAGAGAAGGAGGGGGAGGAGGAGGAGGAGGAGGAGGAGGAGGAGGAGGAGGAGGAGGAGGAGGAGGAGGAGGAGGGGAGGAGGAGGAGGAGAGGAGAGGAGGAGAGGGAGGAGGGAGGAGGAGAAGGAGGAGGAGAGGAGAGGGAGAAGGGAGAAGGGAGGAGAGCCCCCTCCCCCCCCCCCCCCCCCCCCCCCCCCCCCCCCCCCCCCCAAAGGCGGATATCCTTCCAAAGCCCAAGGAACACCAGCGTGCCTGACCTTCTCGCCCCTTCGCTTCCGATGGTCTTCCGAGGCCTCGAGCTGGCTTCAAGAGGGCCCAAGAAAATCCCAAGAGGGGCCCAAGAGGGGGCCGAACACCGTTCCTAGGAGGACGGGGAGAGAGGAGTGAGGAAGAGGAGGGAGGAGGAAGAGGAGGAGGAGGAGGAGGAGAAGGAGGAGGAGGAGGAGCAGGAGGAAGGGGAGGAGGAGGAGGAGGAGGAGGAGGAGGAGGAGGAGGAGGAGGAGGAGGAGGAGAGAGAGGAGGAGGAGGAGGAGGAGGAGGAATGATGATGAGGACGAGGACGAGGACGAGGATGAGGAGGAGGAGGAGTAGGAGGAAGAGAAAGAAAGAGAGAAGGAGGAGGATGCATCTGATGATGATGCTGCTGCTGATGATGACGATGATGTTGATGATGATGCTGCTGCTGATGATGATGAGGAGGAGCAGTAGGAGTAGAAATAGGAGTAGGAGTAGGAGTAGGAGGAGGATAACGATAGAGTGAGGGTTCGCAACAAAGGAACAGAAGAGTAGCAGCATGAACAGGATGATGAGCAGGAGAACGAGGAATGGGTGGATGAGGGGAAGGAGGAGGGGCAGGAGGATGACGCGTATATGATACAGGGGATGCTGCTACAGAGAAGGCGGAGGAGGATCTGATGATGATGCTGATGATACTGATAATGAGAATGATGATGACGACGATGATGATGATGATGATGATGATGATGATGATGATGATGATGATGATGATGATGATGCTGATGATGATGATGATGATGATGATTAGGCAGATACTGCTGCTGATGGCTCTAGCGGGGTATGTCAGTGGTGTAGACCGCAGATAAAATGGGACATGCGAGGGTGAATCGTAGGATCAACATGAACACACTACCCTGATACTTCCGTAGACACACATATCGACATATATATGTATATACATTCATTTACATATGTATATGTATATATATATATATGTGCACATCGACGATTATGATGCCATGCCTTGTTGATGATCTTGACCTGCGCCTGAACGGAAGGTGGAGAGGCCTAGGAGAGGCCTAGGAGAGAGCGCAATGCCGACTCAAACAACCCATGAAGACCCGGCGCAACATCTGTTAGCTTCAAATGCCGTCCAGCGATCGGAGGGAGAGGAGAGGGGGGATGACGAGGCAGAGGAGTCCCCTCCTCCTCGTCCTCCCGATCCTTTTCCTCCTTCTCAAATTCAAAGCGGTAGCAGCACAATTAGCGCCGCATCCTTGCGCTGCTGATCACCCTTGCCTTTCTCCACGATCTCGTGGCATTTCAACAAGAGGTTGTACAGCTGCGCGGTAATCCCGACCAGTGCAACGGCAATTATAATGATGTCAGGGGTGGGGCCAAGGGTGCGCGAAAACAGGCCACCTCCTCCTCCTCCTCCTCCTCCTCCTCCAAACTCGCTGAACAACCTCTCGGGTGTCAGACATCCCGGCTTTGAGTCCGGCGCTCTTCCACGCAAATCGTGACAGACACTCTGGGAGGATTGACTTGAAGGGGCCCTTGGACACACAAATAAATATGCACAAATTCCCATATTTTCTGGGTATTTGTCTTCCCCCCACTTCCCATATTTTCTGGGGAATCGACGATTAATCGTGTCTGTGTGTTTTTTTCCCTCCTGAAGACTTGCTTGAGGTCCGTCACTCCTCTGCGCTCCGTGCCACATGGTACGGTCGGGAACTTTTGCTCAGCGTGTCGCGGCGGCGGCACCGGCCACGCGCTGTGCCTTGCGAGCGGATGGCGTGTCGCTCCGCTCCGCGGGGCTGGAGGCCGGGAAACACTTGGGACATTGACGCTCAGGGCTGTGGGCGTGGATACAGTCGGCCTTGATTGGACAGGACACGCGAGAGGACACGAGACCCTTCCGAAGGCCACACCGCCATAGGAGTGTAAGGAGGCACGTGTCGCGAGGCACAGGACACAAGGGTACCCTTGAGCTGGCAAGGTCGACCTACTAATCTGGGCCGACTGTAGCGTGTCGCACCGAGGCTTAGTGGGCCCAAACCGGCGGAACGACACGCTAAGCCAAAATTCCTGACCGTAGTCGCGCTGTTCGAGGGAGGATGCCCCAGGCCAGCGGTCCTGGGGAAGCCGGCTAATGGCAACACGCCATCAATAAACACTCCGTTGTTTGCTTCTCGCGGCGTCCCGCGTCTCCCTGGCCCCTCTAACCTCGCCCACGCCACCCCCGTCCAGACCACCCGCCCGGAGGAGGAGGAGGAGGAGGAGGAGGGGAAGGAGGAGGAGGAGGAGGAGGAGGAGGAGGAGGCGGGGGAAGACGAAGAGAAGGATGGAATGGAGGACGAGGTGAAGTCAACCCAACCCCTCCCCTTTGCTTCGTCTCTCGTCGCATCCCACCTCAAGACCGTGGTGGTTGCCGATCAAAGTCGGTACAACTCTGGTCGGTGAAGGCGTGCCAGCTACGAATGACAGGCGCGGAACCAATCCGATTGCCTTATATCAGGAACCTTTTGGAGGTCAGGGTGCCTCCAATGAGAATGAACACGTGGGAGGAGGAGGATGAGGATGATGCGCTCTGCCTCCACCTCCTCCTCCTCCTCCACGTCCTAGAAAAACATTATGCTCGCCGAGGCAACCTGACCCCTGAGGCTTTTTGGCGAACGTTCTCTTTACATCTCTCGGGCTACGCAATGCATTCGGTAGGGCCGACGTGCCTGTCCATTCACCTCCTTTTTGTTCGTACCATAATCACAATAAAACACATCAGACTACTACGATTATTCAACAAGTACATGTTATCATGAAACATAATTTTAATACTGGTAATGACAATAACGATGATATTATTACTAATAATGGTTCGTGGTGTTATTGTTCGAGCTTCTGCTATTATTCCTACTACCCTGGTAACAATACCGCATAGAGTTATTATTACGACTTCCCCAGGCACTGTTTGCACTGACGGGTTCTTACTTGTCTCAACCATCTCGGAACCAGTGCCGGCTTCTTGTCGCCGTGCCGCCCGTCGCCGCCGCCGTCGCCGCCGCTCGATGCGAGTGGCGGCTTCTGCGGGCGGTACCGCCCGTCGCCGCCGTCGCCGTCGCCGCCGCTCGGGGCGAGTGGCGGCTTTTGCGGGCGGCGCCGCCGCCCGTCGCTGCCGTCGCCGTCGCATAGATTCTCCTTTCAAAAAATAAATAAATAGACCCCCCCCCCCGGAGCGAACGGTCGCCCCTGGGGTATTGTAGTTTCATGTTTTTTCTGCGCACTCGTCCATCCTGAATCTGAGTTCGTACTGTCCCAGCCAGGCCGGTATCGCCCCCCCACCGCCATCCCTGTCAAATCATTTATGCGCGCGCACTTCTTCATCTCAAAAAAGCAATTTGCAATAGTCCCTTGCGAAAGAACCGAAGTCATCGCGCGCGCGTCCATGTCAAACTCGTACCGAGCACAATGTGCTTGCAAGCATTCCAGCATACAAGCTAAAAAATCAATGGGTTTTGCACCGCATGTTTTTCTGCCAAATTTCCTGTCCGTGCGCTCGTGCTAAAATTTTACGACAAACAAGCGATGCTTATGAATTCTGCCAAATCCAGCGATTTCATGTCACCGCGCGGTGCACCCGCGATATTCCTGTCATGCGCCGAGGGGGCGAATCCCTTGCGAAAAACACCACGCGGGCCGCGCGCGCACCGCCGCGCGCGCATGATCAGTCTGACGGATTTGTTGAACTTCCGCTCGCGCGGATTTCCTTTTTCAACCTTGTCAGTATCACCGCGATCACCTGCGTCAGCGACAGATGGACATCAACATCGTCAACGTGTTTGCCATCATTGGCGCCGTTCTCGTTCGTGCCTTTGCCCTCTTGAACATCTTCATAGCTGGTGCCATCTTCGTAATTGTCGCAGACGTTGCCGACGTCATCTTGTCATCGCGAACGTCCGGATATCGTCGATATGATCACTTTCACCATCGACTCACGGTGACGAGCATCGGCAGTGAGGATGTTATCATCGATGCCGTCATCGGTGGCGCCGCCGTCCCCCGCATCATGAGTTTGGCCAAACAGGTTGCGGGTGGGAGGGCGGGATGTTTGTGCGAGCAATGGAGATGACGACTTCAAGTTCACCAGAGTGGATTGCACCACGTAGTCTGCATTGCATTGCATAGGTTGCACCGCGAAGATTCTCTTTTAGCAAATAGGTTATACCACCCTCCCCCCCCGGACTTAACGATCAATCTTTTCGTGCTGCAATTTGCAAATGATTCTGCCCCATCGTCAAATATGAACTTGCACTATTCCAAGGGAGCCGGTATCGCCCCCCCCCGCCATCCTCAGCAACAAAACTCTATGCGCGCGCACTCATTGATCAAAGATCATAAGTTTCCAAGAATCCCATGCCAAAAATAAGAAGTGCACACGCGCGCGTCGTCGCGCGCGCATGCCGGAATCCTTAAAACAAACCCTTCGGTTTCGGAAGGGTTTCAAAATCGAGTTTCAAAAAACATTCAAAAACAAGTTTTGCAACACGGCTTTTGTAAGAAAACTTCCGCGCACGCTCTGGCGAAATCTCAAGAAAACCATACGTTTTTTTTTTTTTTTTTTTTTTTTTTTTTTTTTTTTTTTTTTTTTTTTTTTTTTTTTTTTTTTTTTTTTTTTTTTTTTTTTTTTTTTTTTTTTAAAAAAAAAAAAAAAAAAAACAAAAAAAAGAAAAAAAGATTCCCAGAACATGCTGCCAGACGGGCTTCGCGCGCGCATGTCGAAATCGTTCGAACGCCCCTGCGCGCGTGCCGTCGCGAGAATCCTTTGTAAAAGATGAGACGAAGTGCGCATGCCCGAAATCCTTCAAAAACCTGCGGTTTCGAAAGGATTTCAGAATCGAGTGTCCAAAAAACATACAAAAGCACATGGTTTCGCAACACGGATTTTCAACAAAAGTGTGCGCTCGCGCTCTTGCGTCGTCGTCGTCGTCGTCGCCGTCCTCCCTCCTCCCTCGTCGTCGTCGTCGTCGTCTTCGCCGTCGTCGTCCTTTGTCTTTCCTCGTCGTCGTCGTCGTCCTCTTTGGCGTCGTCGGCGTTTCCGTCGTCGTTGTCGCCGTGGTCGTCCTTCTTCCTCCCTCGTCCTCGTCGTCGTCGTCCGTCGTCGGCGTCTCGTCGTCGTCCCTCCTATTTCGTCGCCGTCGTCGTCGTCGTCTTCCCTCCTCCCTCGTCGTTGTCGTCTTCGGCGTCGCCGTCCTCCCTCCTTCTTCGTCGTTCGCGTCGTCGCCGTCCTCCCTCCTCCCTCGTCGTTGTCGTCGTTGTCGCCGTCGTCGTCCTCCCTCCTCCCTTGTCGTCGTCTTCGTTGGCGACGTCGTCGCCGTCGTCTTCGTCGTCGTCGTCTTCGTCGTCGTCGTCGTCGTCGTTTTCGTCGCCGTCATCGTCACCGTCGTCGTCGTCGTCGTCGTCGTCGGCGTCGTCGTCGTCCTCGTCGGCTTCGGCTTCGGCGTCGTCGGCGTCGTCGTCGTCGGTGTCGTCGTCGTCGCCGTCCTCGTCGGCGTCGTCGAAGTCCTTGGAGACGTCTTCGGTGTCGTCGTAGTCGTCGTCGTCGGCGTCGTCGTCGTCGTCGTTATCGCTGTCGTCGTCGGCGTTGGTGTCGTTGCCAAATGCCGTTTGGTACCTACCGGCACGATCTTAAGAGGTCTTGCGACCAAGTTGCGGGTGGGAGGGTGAGATGTTTGCACGAGCAGTGGAGAGGACAGCTTCAAGTTGAGCAAGTGATTCATTGCACCACATAGGTTGCGCCACACAGATTGTACCGCATCGGTTGCATTGCAAAGATTGCACCGCGTAGATTGCACCGCATAGGTTGCAGAGTGCATTACACAGGCTGCATCGCGTAGACTCCACCACGTAGATTGCACCGCATAGATTGGATTGCCTAGATTCTCCTTTCTAAAAGAATAATAGATTCTACCCCCCCCCCGGACTTATCGCTTCCCCCGCGCGTGCTGTAAATCACATATGATTCTGACCACATGTCCATCCTAAATATGAATTCATACCATCCCAGCCAAGCCGGTATCCCCCCCCTTGCGGTTCCCTGTCAAATAACACTATGCGGGGACATTTTTCTTTCTAACATAACACTTTTTCGCGAATCCCTGTCAAATAATACCATGCGGGACATATTCGCGCGCGCAAGACGAAATCCTTCCAAAACCTTAGTGTTCGTAGCGATTTTAACATAAAAACATCAAACACCCAATGGTTTTTCAAAACAAAGTTTCAAACATTCACCCCGCGCGCTCTTGCGGATCCCTAGGCAACCCACTACTTTTTCAACATTTCTGTCAAAAGGGCTCTTGCGAGCAACTTTTTCCTGCGCTTCGAACTTCTTCAACAACGGCTGCGCGCCTGCCAGGGGCATAATCCTTTGTCAAATAATGCCATGCGGGACACATTCGTTTTTTCTTCGCGCGCGCGCCGAAATCTTCAAACACCATTGGGTTTCTTGAGCATTTCAGCACTGCGTATCATAAAAACACACGAATCGCACCGTAGGTCCACGAAAAAAACCTGCACGGATTTTCAAAATTTTGCCCGCTCGCGCTGTCCGAACCTTAAAAAACCAATGTTTTTTTTCAACATTTCGGTCGCACGAGCTCGTGCGAGCTACTTTCGCGCGCTCCTTCAACGACGTTCGCGCGCCTGCCAGGGCCACTGTCCGTGTCAAATAATACCATGCGGGACACATGCGCGCGCGCCGTCGTCGTCGTCGTCGTCGTCGTCGTCGTCGTCGTCGTCGTCGTCGTCGTTGTCGTCGTCGTCGTCGTTGTCGTCGTCGTCGTCGTCGTCGTCGTCGTTGTCGTCGTCGTCGTCGTCGTCGTCGTCGTCGTCGTCGTCGTCGTCCGTCGTCGTCGTCGTCGTCGTCCGTCGTCGTCGTCGTCGTCGTTCTCCTTTCTAAAAGGGTAATAGATTCTACCCCTCCCCCCCCCGGACCGATACCGAGCGATGTGCGCAAGACGACGACGACCACGACAGACGACGACGACGACGACGACGACGACGACGACGACGACGACGACGACGACGACGACGACGACGGCGGGGAAGACGACGACGACGACGACGACGACGACGACGACGAAGACGACGACGACGGCTTCGGCGACGGCGTCGACGACGACGACGACGACGACGTCGGCGTCAGGTACTCGCTAGGAAGCTTCGCTGGGTACTTGCAGCCACGGTCTGGTGAGTTTTGCTGACCAAGTTGCGGGTGGGAGGGTGGGATGTTTGCTCGAGCAATGGAGAAAACAACTTCAAGTTCAGCAAATTAGTTGCACCGCGTAGATTGCACCACATTGATTGCAAATCAAAGACTGCATTACGTAGGTTGCACCGCGTAGATTGCACCACATATATTGCACCGCATATATTGCATCGCACACATTGCACCACGAATATAGCTGCGCATAGACTGCAGGAACCTATTGTTTGGGGTCCACGCTGGCTAACATATTATTAGTGCTGTGGGTATCATTCGTAGAAGAATACTTCTTCTATTGCTGTTCTTCTCTTTGTCCCATAAGGCTCGCACCATGGCGTACCTAAGGTTTGCGGCCACACCCAACAATGCATAGGGATGTTCCCCCAGCTTACCTTGCCACACTCGCCGCGATCGTCTCTCATCCCCATCTCCCATTGCTTCGCCCTCCTTCCCATTTCCTATTGCTTCTCCCCCTCCTCTCCCCTTCCTTCTCCTGACCCCTCCTCACCGGAGGGACCCCGCTTACAGTCTCAAGCATTCGTCCACCGTGCCTTTAGCTAAATCGGACGGCCTAGCTCCGCTCGTCATCCTTCGCACATGCCCCCTCTCTTGTCACCATGCTCGACGACCTGTTCCTCTTCCTCTTTCTCCTCTGCCTCCTCTTCCTCGCACTCGGGGGGGGAGAACGATGCAGTCCCCTCACCCGCTTCCCCCTCCCCACCCTTCTTCTGTTCCCCGAGCCGCACTGGTCATGTCGCAGAGCCCTTGGGGCTGGCGCTGGCGTGCCGGCCGACGTTGTCTGGGAGCGGCCGGGAGCGGCCGCGCCGGTGGTGCTCAGAACTCTTGCCAGGACCTCCAGGCGCAGGAGCACGGCTACAACGAAGCCTTTGTCCAGGGCTTCGCAGGCGACCGTGCCGCCGACCCCGGTGCCACGGCGCCCGGCGACGCCGCTTTCCCGACTCGGGCGGCCGCCACGGGCGCCCCGCGCGCCGACACGGTGTTCGCTGCCGGCCCCCCCCGAGGCGAGACGCTCATTCGAGTCGCCGTCGAGACTGCGGCTCGTCGGGCCGGCACCATGGCGTGCGTGGGCGCCGCGTGGCGGGAGGGCAAGCCAGCGGAGCAGGCGCCGCAGCCGCCGCGGGCGCCCGGCCCAGCGAGCGGCGGCACCGGCGTGACCCAGAGCGCCGGCGGCGACTGGCGGTGGAGCAGCCTGGCTGCGCCGCACAGCGGGCAGGCCGTAGCGCCAGCGAGCTCACGCCCCAGTGTCGGCGCCAGGGGCGACGCCGAGCGCGCGCGCTGCGGCAGCCGAGTCACCGCGGTTCTGCATCGGGGGGGGGTCAGCGCCCGCAAGCGCACCACAGGCGCATTCGTGGTTGGCCCCGCTGGGGTCGGCTGCGGCTCCAACAGCACCTTCGCCACGTCGCCCGTCGCGCTTGGCTCCAGAGAGCATGCCATCGCTGCCGGCCGATCGACGAGTGGTGCCATGGGACCAGCTGCCTGCGGCGTGACGGCCGGCGTGTGACCCGCGCCAGCAGGCGTCCCAGCCGTGGGGTCCTGGCGCCTCCCCCGCGCGGCCTCTGCCCATTGGGGCCCGCTCGCGGCGCTGACAGCTCGAAAAGCTGAGGGCGTCTGGCGCTCCGGCAGCCTGCCGCTGCCCGCCATGCTCTCGGCAGCCTGCGAGCCCCCATAGGCGCCAGGCGGCCGGATGGCGGCGGCGCCGTCTGGCGGCTCCTGCCCGGCCTGCGCTGCCGCGGCCTGAAGGCGCTCTGCGCTCCTGGGAGCGTCCTGCGCCCCCGCCGCCGCTGCGTCCTCGGCGAGGGATGCGCTCGCTGCACGGGCCGCGGTCGCCTTGCCTGGAGGGGTCCCGCCCGACACTGCAGGCGACCGGCCTGCACTCCGTGTGTCGGGGCCGCCATGAGCCTCTTCCGCATGGGCCGCGTCCACCTCGTGGACCTCGTGCGCACCGAAGACCTCGGCAGGCTCCTCAGCGACTCCCCAGCCGGCGGCTTCTGCGGCGAGGCCCAGCAGGCCCGAGACGCCCGCGCCCTCGCCAGCCCCAGGGCCCTGCGGCAACTCCCAAGGTCCTTTGTCGGCCAGCGAGACGCCCAAGGACCTGCCAGAGGCACTGGTGGTGAGGTCGGGGGCGCCTGCGCTGGCGGGCGTCATGGTGCTCGAGGCGGAGCCGCCGCTGTGCGCCAGCAGTGGGTGCGCAGCACCCTCTGCGCGCGTTCCCTCGGCGCGGCCGCGGCGGCCCAGAGGCCGGGTGCGCGTGGACTCGGCGGGGGGCTCGAGCGGCGCGCGACCGCTGCTGGGTCGCGGCAGGGAAAGCCCTCCGCCGCTGCACGTGAACAGTGGAGGCGGAGGCGGGGCATATCCCCGCAGGCGGTCGCGGAGGCGCTGCTGAGCAGGGGGGTCCAGCTCGCGCAGTTGCCTGTCAATCTCGGCCAGCGAATGCCGCCGCCTGTCGAGCGCCTCCTCCACGGCCAGCAGCACGGTGTCGAGCGAGCGCAGGACCTCTCTCTGCACCGACAGGTCGATGCGCGAACCGGCTGGTGGCATTTGCCCCCTCGCAGGCTACGGGGGCAAGGGGGACATGGCCTTGGCCTCGGCGTCGCAGCGGGTTGGGCCGAGCTGGCTAATCCGCCGTTCATTGCAAGGGTGCTTGGCGTGCCAGGGGTTCTGAAACTTCTGGACCTTTCCAACAACTCCCCATGTGGGTGCATGGCGCCTGAACTTGGCTTGGCAAACAGCACAAATCGCTCCAGATGGCCTCCAACACAGCTAAGATGGTGTCCAGGATGGTTTAAGATGGCTCCAAGACTGCGCCAGATGGGCTCCACAAACCGCGAAGGTGGCCCAACATGTCCAGCGAGACAGCCCAAGATGGTCCCAAGAAGGTCCAAAGAGACTCCCAAGACAAGATCGCCCCAGGACGGCCCAAGATTGCTCCGAGAGGGCCTCAAGACGGCCATAGGAAGGCCCAGCGACATCCTAAGAGGGCGCGTCGAGGGGGCCCCTAGCGGCCCAAGAGCTCCCCACGACGACCCAAGAGGCCCTCAACAACGCCAAAGAGGGCTCCCGTACGGTAGAGGGAAACAATTACTGAACACTCCCCCTCCCCCCCAAACTCAACGTTGGCACGCGCGGGGGAGACTGCGGTAGAAGTGCATCTCATCAGACCCACCGCCAACTTTGAACACTGGGGGGAGGGGGAGGCGTTGACAGACGAATGTGGCACGAGTGCTCGCTAATTCCGAGGCCTGTATGGCGCCCAGACGGCTCCAAGGCAACCCTTCGCTCAGGACCCCGTGTGCTCTCTCGCACGTCTCGTGTTCTCCCCAAGTGGCTTGGGGAAAACAATATTCTCAAGCGCAGCCGAGCTGGTTTCACAATCGACTACCTGCCACAAGTGCCGTGCGTTTCCACAGGGGCACGGGGCGGTGACTCGTCTGAGGCGTCTTCGACTACGGACGCGCCACCTGGGGACGCACTCGTCACCTCCCTCTGCTTCTTGTCGGCGAGCACACGGGGGTAGGGAGAGAGGGAAGGCTTCTTAGAAGGCGGCTGCCTCTTAGAAGGAGAAGAAGAAGCCTTCTTCTTCTTCTTCTTCTTCTTTCTTACCTTTTTGTCATTTGTACTGGGAGCGCAATCGTTCCTACTGTCGCCCGCCTGCCACGGAGCTGCTGGCCAGCCCAGGGCTCGACGTTAGCGAGAGGAGGGCCAGGCCGGGCCGCAGAAGATCTCTATCAGTCGGTGTGCCCCCGCTCACCCTCCACGGCGAAGAGGATGAGGTGGAGGAGGAGGAGGAGGACGAGAAGGAGGAGGAGGAGGAGGACAAGGACGAGGAGGAGCAGGAGGAGGAGGAGGAGGAAAAGCAGGAGGAGGAGGAAGAGGAGGAGGAGGAGGAGGAGGAGGAGGAGGAGGAGGAGGAGGAGGAGAAGGAACTTGAGGATATCATGATGACACGCCTGGGGTCTGACAATACGTCAGTCCTCGGAACTGCGCCCATGCCACCCAAGCGACCCGATTCCCACCCGCACGAGCGTTCCTGGTTGCATTTGCAACCGCAATGGCTCGGTCACAGTTTGGCGGGTCTTTTGACTTTCCACCGGCCCCCTTGGGAGCTACAAGGCTGCGGGGATGAGGTTTTCCTGTGCCCTGCAATACCAGTTTCCAATCTCCAGCGTTCTCATTATAAGTTCCAGCAGTTGTTCATGCTGTCAGTTGCGCCTGTCCGCGCGGCCCCCCCCCGAAGACCACTCCTTCACCGTCCCGGAATCACGTCCTCAGAATTCCAGTGGGGGCCCTGGGGGGCGCCGAAATACGTGAGATTCGAGCCCCAGAAGGCCCGATCCCGAGTGCAGTGCCTTAGACTCGAGCCGCCCAAGCCCTACGTCAGATTCGCATTCCAGAGGCCGCGACGCTTCGTGAATTACAGCAGACTCGGGCCTCCGAGGGCACGAGTCCTAATACACTGCGCCGGATTCGCGCCTCCCGCGCCACGACCACGAGCACAATAAATGAGACCGAATCCGCGCCATCGAAGCTACGACCCCTTGTCGATCGCACCAGAGTCATGCCCCCGAGGCAACGACCCCTGCTAATTTGCAACGCGCCCGCGCTCCCGAGGCCACGTTTGTCTCGTTACATTTTTTGTTGTACATATATATATATATATATATGATGCTGGAGAGAAGCCCCAATCAGATTTTTTTAATCTTCCAATTGCTCCATCTGTAATCGGCCGGGCTATAGGCTATAGGGCTATCGGGCTATAGGGCTATAGGGCTATCGGGCTGTAGGGCTATTAGGGCTATCGGGCTGTAGGGCTATAGGGCTATAGGACTGCGGCCTGTAGGACTATAGGGCTACGGGGCTATAGAGCTATATGGGCTATGGGGCTGTAGGGCTATAGGGATATACGGCTATTAGGGCTATAGGGATGTAAGGCTATAAGGCTATAGGGCTATACGGCTATAGGGCTATAGGGCTATACGGCTATAGGGCTACTTGGCTATTGGGCACCCCTGGGCACCCCCAAGTACCCGGGCCCGGCCACCGAAATCGGCCACGCACCTCACCGGCCACCCGGGCACCCGCGTTGACCGCCGGGCACCCGGGCACCCGGGCACCCGGGCCCGGCCACCGAAATCGGCGACAAACCTCACCTAACCCTTTAATCCGCTAGAACCCCTACAGAGGCAAGCTCTGATTGGGGAATAAATATGTATTTTTGTATACATATAGATATACCCCAAAATGTGTACGTATATATGTATTACATACAAATCGCGCGACCGAGGCCACAATCCCTCGTAGCGTTCGCGCCCCCGAAGCCGCACTCCCTCGTCAGCTACCGCGCGCCCGCTGGGCCCGCCGTGACCCCCCCCTCGTGCGGGCTCGCGCGCTGCTTTGCTGAGCCGGCGAGCACAGCGTGAATTGGACGATTCCGTGGTGAAGCAAACGAAGCGGTCCTCCTACAGGCGGGTCTTGGACGAACCATGAAAAAATACCCCCGAAATGCACCCCAAGAGTCCAACAAACGATATATAGAGAAATCGTGCCCAGACTACTTGGACTAGTTTTGGATATCCCTCCTGTAGGGGGACAGGCCCGACAAAAAAATAGTCACGTCACGCGATTCTCCAACTCACGTCGTCCCTGATAAGAGAAGCACAACATCCTTGGAAGGGGGGGGGGGGGGGGGGGGGCAAAAAGCAGGGTGCCCCCCCCCCCCCCCTGAACAAAACATTCCTAAGGGCGGGGTCAAAAACCAGGGGGGCCCTCCCCCGCCATACCCTCCCCCACTTTACCTCCGGGAAAAACCTCAGGGGTCTGGACCCCCCCCCGCCTGTAGGTCGCTGTTCGCCACATCGTTCTGGTATCCGTCGCTCTCACCGGGCGAGCCAAAGCCGTGGGGAACCAGTTGGCGAACGAGAGAATACCATTCAGCTTGAAGCTGCTGGGAGGGAGGCGTAAAGCTTCATGAAACGCGTGAAAATATTTTCTCCGCCCAACAACGCTCCGGGATCGGGCAAAACTAGGCCAGGTAGGAGAGGACGGAGAGGCAGGATGTGGGGTACAGCCTGGCGCACGCATCGGCTGGGCCAGTGAGGGTGCAGTGAGGATAACGCCATGCCGATTTCTGGCCGCGGCCGTGTCCCCGCTGGTCATCAAACAATGCTCCAGCCAACCATCACGCAGAGGTATTTACCTGGGGAAGGCATGCAAATGCCGTTCAGCTGCGGGGCAAACTGCTCGACAAGGACGTCGATATTGAGGATCAACTCGTCGATGAGCTCGGCCCAAAACGGGACTATAGGTGGCTCTTCTTGGGCTGCAGGTGCAGGTTCCCGGCTTCCGTGGAAGCGTCGAAGACGGGTTCTGCGCGTGCCCACGCCCAGCGCCGTGCCAAAGCCCACGGGGCCGCGCCGATGCCGCTCCTCCTCCTGCTCCTGCTCCTCCTCCTCCTCCTCCTCCTCCTCCTCCTGCTCCTGCTCCTGCTCCTGCTCCTGCTCCTGCTCCTGCTCCTGCTCCTGCTCCTGCTCTGCTGCTCCTGCTCCTGCTGCTCCTGCTCCTGCTCCTGCTCCTGCTCCTGCTCCTCCTGCTCCTGCTCTGCTGCTCCTGCTCCTGCTCCTGCTCCTGCTCCTCCTCCTCCTCCTCCTCCTCCTCCTCCTCCTCCTCCTCCTCCTCCTCCTCCTCTCCCTCCTCCTCCACCTCCTCCTCCTCCTCCTCCTCCTCCTGCTCCTCGGAGGCTGTGCCATTCCTCCACAGAAGCCGGGTGCGGGCAACACCAGGCCCGGAAGCGGTCGGACGCCCTGGTCTCCCGTGCCCGTCCGTGGCCTCCCGTGAGGTACGGATCTTGTTACCCTTGTCCATTCGCATTCGTATTCGTATTCGTTTTCACATTCGCGTTCGTATTCCTAGTGGTCGCATTCGTATTCGTATCAACTTGTCTGTGAAGGTTTTTTATACTTCTTAGAAGAACCGAGTGCGGGGATCGTCCTCCTCCTCGTCGTTCCTCCTCCCGTACTTGAGCCTCCTCCTCCGCATCCTCCTCGTCAACATGCCATCACTGATCTCATAAAAATATAAAGTTCCTTCTCATCATCCTCGTCCTCTTTCTCTTCCTCCTTCACATCTTGTCGAACAACATACTATAGTGGACTGTACTAATGCTATACTATATTATACTGTGTCGTACTCGACTGAATCAGTCCCTGTACGACACGATAGAGGCACCACCATACTTTACCCTGCAAAACCACACAATGACACACACTACGCTAGTATGATACACTAGTGTGCTCCATACTGTGGTCGATCTGAGTGTTTCCGTCTATGCCTCTCGCTCTGGTCCATGTTCAGAGTTGTTTAGGGTCTTCTGCTGAAAGGGTAACTTTTCTGTCCACCATGGCCACGCCCCGATGATAGAAACTGCCAGCTTCCCAACTAATAAAGGATCTTCCACGCCAGAACATGCGGAAAATAAACATCAGCGCGTGAGACTGGCAGAACACCGAGTGGGCAGCGTGGTTGACAAAGACGACCAGGGAGGAGGGAGGATAAGGATGATAACAAGAAGCCGACGAGGATTCTGACCGCAAGCTGGGCACTGCAGGCAAGCCAACAACATGTTAATAAACTGCGCTGATCGCCAATGTGCGGTAGAACCGGGTGAAACGGAATAAGAGGAGTCCTGGAGGTCAAGGGGGTGGGGAAGGCGGGGGTGGAAGGGGAGGATGAGGAAGGGCGTGGTCGCCTGTCTTGACATGCACCCCGTGAATCGAGAGGAAACTAGTAGCGGATGCGACAGGAAGTACAATGCCGGTGAGGCGAGACGAGCTCCTACTCAAGCGCTGCATGTTCACCCGGATCCCGGAGGTAGGGGACGCAGATAACCCTGACAGGGACGAGTATGTACAACAGCAGTTTCATGCTGGGCCATGGTCATGGGTGGCGCCACCATGGCCTGAGAGAGCCCAAGACAGACCCCAATCTCCAGCAATATGGACCAACATGGCCCTACACGATCCTTTTATTATTCAGAGAGGCTTCGACATGTCCTGAACACCGCCGTCGCTCATGAGTGCCGCTGGCCGTGGCGACGACGCTGACGACGAGGACGAGGAGACGACGACGTGAAGACGACGCCGTGGATCGCCATGGGGTGGAACTGAAAGTAACAGAAGGGTAACTGCGTGTAATCGAAAGGAAGCGCTTGGACGCATCGGGCTGCCTGTGGGTGGCGGGCCGCTCCTTTGCTGCACGGAGCTGCGCTCTGCTTGAGATGCGGACGGCTGCCTCCCGATGTGCGCCGCCTCTGCTGGCCTCTCTCGTGTGCCCCCCCCCCCCCCCCCCTCCCCCTCGCCTGCGGGAACACGGTGTTGCTCCTCCAGGTCTCCTCCCGCTCCTGGGCGCGCCCCCCCCCTTTTCACCCCCTGAGGAAGGAAAAGGCTTGATGAGGAGGGTGGGGGGAGGAGAGGAGAAAACGTGGAAAGACTGGGGAGGAGTGGGCGACTAGGAACGCGAGGAACGATAACAGAGGAGGAGGGGGAGGAGGGAAAGGAGGAGGAGGAGGAGAAGGAGGAACACGCAAGCAAGCAAACAGGCAAACAAGGTCCGACCGAGCAGCTAGGGGAGCGGCTCGCCCCATACATGGGGCGGACATTAAAACGACTACTGCACATGCATGGCAACACACACCCCTCTCACACGTTCAAACACTACGTGTGGCTGCTGGTCATAAACTGCACATGCTCGTCCATGATGGCATTCCATGGACAACTTCTGCCTTGTCGCAATCCTTCCTGCAACAAAAGCCACTTCGACGACAAAAAATTGCGCGCAAAATCAATCCATCTCGTCCTGGGTCTGCCCTGGCATCTTGGGCCGTCAGGTGTCCATCTCATGAGAATTGCAGGCCACGGGCCAGGGACGCACAGACGCGACATCAACCGCCATCGAGCTCTATCCACTGCTTCGGTCCATTCAGAAACAGCGAACATGTGTATTGCCTGCTCCAATCTGCGTTTGAAGCGCCTGCCCGAACCCTCCCAACTCTCATGCCCCAGCTTCGAGAACCCACTTTTTTTCCGAGGCATCCTTTTCCGAACGGCTGTCAACCGCGAGCGATGTCTGCTGGTCATTACCAGAGAAGCCATGCCGTACACAGCTGTAGGAGTGACGACACATTCGAACAATTTCAGCCGAAGGCGCACATCTATGTTATTATTGGTAAGCGTTTGCTGTCTCGCGCGGAAGCGACCCCTAAGCGCACTTTAATCTGTAGTCAACATGAGAGTCCGCACGGCTTGTCAGATTGCCGCTGAACTTCTGGCCGAAGCATGTGTGAACGTCACTGCACGTCATGACAGGTAACGACATATCGCCATACGACACCACCATCAGAACCTTAGCATGGGATGCATTCGGGTCGTTCGTGACAATCCTTGTCTTGGTCGCATTCAGGCTGAGACCTCGCTTTCCCAGCTCCGCGGACACCGTGGCCAACATCCGCATTGCCCTTTCCGACGACCCTGCGTACATCAAAATGTCGTCCGCGTACCTGGTGCTGTTCAAGAACTTGCCGGGCCCAACCCGCAAACCGCAGTTGGGGCGTTACAGCTTGAAGGCACGCACCGCCTGCTCAAACCAGGCGTTAAACAGCAAGAAGGACATCACATCACCTTGTTTGACGCCGCGAATGGTGTCAAACATCTCGCTGTCCTGTACCTGGCCTGTCTGGTTCACATACACGTCTGCAAGCAAACGCAAGTATTCGTGAGGAGCGCCCTGGTCACGTAGACAAGCGGCGCGCTGCGGCGGCCCCCGCGAGTGAGCCAGCAGACCGCCCCCCCCCCCGCCCAGGGCCCGGGCGAGGTGACTCGGCGGACTCGACAAGCCCTGGACCACAAAGCCCTGCCACCTCCGGGGACGCACTGGGCGGGGGGCAGTCCAGACCCGGGTTAGTCAGGCCCCGCAGAATCCTGCAAGCCCCTGCGCCCAAGCCTGGGTCACTGCGAAGGATCCCGCCAGATCCTGCAGGATGCTGCGCCCAAGCCCGGGCCAGTGCGACCCTGGCCCTGCAGGATCCTGCTAGATCGGGCGCTCTGGCCGACCCCCGTTTGCATTGACCCCCGTCTCCAAGCTCCCGGCATCTCTCCGGGGGGCCGACTTTTGCTTCCGCCGGCTGCCGCCGCCCCTCCGCCGCGGCGGCCCCGTCTTGCTTCTGCCGCCCTCTGCCGAGGAAGGGACATCGACCTCTGCGGCCCTCGAGGGCGACGTCTTTTTTCTGGAACGCCTCACATGAAGAGCGCCACCTGGCCATGGCGCGGCGCCGCGGATGCTTCGTGCCTTCCTCGTGCGAGGCCATCGCTCGAATGCCCAGGGCGGGCGCGCGCGTCACCAGGTGCGCCGCCAGCAGGGCAGCCGAATGCGCCAGAGCGTGCGTCGGAAGGCGGTTCGTCCCTCCCGCGCTGACATCGAAAAGTTGCCGCGCCTGGAAAGCGAGGCCGTGTCCAGCGGGGGCCTCCCGCCAGGCTCCCGAGGTGCGCTTGCGGGGGAGACTTCCCCTCCCCTGCGATCCGTACTGTGCGGAAGTGCCGCGCACTCGACGACGGCCACTATCCCAAGGCTTCCCTGCTTAGGTGCAATCGTCTGGGTTGGCAAGGTGCTCAGATGTGAGTCGGAGGAATGCGGCACCCTTCCCCGCACTACTCGCACGAGCTGTAGTGCCGCGCGCTGATGGCGAGCATCATGGGACGGTCGGCTGCCCGTGCTCCTTGCGACACCGCTGCTCGGGCGCCGAGGTAGAGCAGGGCTCTCGGTGCGGCGCCATAGCCGCTGTCTTCCATCGTGCATTATCCCACAATGTCCCTGTCACAGAAAAAGAAAGAAACGCCGTAAACTTAAACTTTTGGCGCTCCGCGTGGATTTCTTGGATCTGGCCTGGACCCCTCTCCCTGGCGCGCGGAGCGCGCCAGGGGCGGCACCGGAGGCGGCGCCGGTGGGCCCAACGCAGATCCAAGAAATCCGCGCGGAGCTCCGAAAGTTTATGTTTACGCCGTCTATTCTTCTTCGACTGTCAGGGGTCGGTGGCAGGCGGCGGCCACGGCGCCGAGCTCGCGCCAGCGGAGGAGATGCGCCCCCGGCGGGCTCTGCGAGTTCTGCATGCCCGGCCGTCCCATCCGCGGGTGCACCCGCGCCGTGCGCCCACGGCTTGCCGTCGCCCTCGGCCCGTCTTCGCGCCCCTCGCAGGAGGGCCAGTCTGGCTTCAGTGCATGCTGTCAGGTGTACGGGCGCTGCAACCACCTCTATCTCCCAGACGGGTCTTTCATGTTTAGTGCAGTGGTCTTTGGTCTCCAAGCCCTTTGAACTGATTTCGGCTGCAACTCGTTGAAGGTCAAATTGACCCCAAAAACGTGCGGCCTGCTCCGCCTTTGCCAATTCGCTCTGCTGCTTTACTGTCGATGCTGCTCTGTTGCCGTGTTCACCCCCGCTTTCCTGTTCTGCCCCGCTCCGTTCCGGCGTGCCGATGCATCTAAGGTGGACGAAAGGGGCTGCTGCCGCCGAATACAAGCATGTTGGGATGATGAGCGAGCCTAACGGTAATGATGATTCTGATGGCGGCGGTTGAGTGTGATGGTGAGGGTGGAGGGCCCATCGAGGAGCGAACGCTCTCCTGGGGCTCGAGCGATGCAGCGAATGTCTGCACCGACTCCGAGATGCTCCGCATGGAGGACGCCAACACCTTGGCGCGAGGGTAGGACAGGAGTATCGAGCGAAAGGGAATGCAGGAGGGGGAGAAGGAGGCGTGGGGAAGAGGATGGGGGGGCATAACATGAGAGGATGGGGGAACACGAAGAGTGGGGACGAAGTGAGAAAAAGAATGAAGGATATGACGAGGTGGGGGAAACGGAACTGGAACGTAGGCGGGGGGGGCTAAGGAAAGAAGAAGAGCAAGATAATGAGGAGGAACTGGATGATGAAGGCAGTAGTGATAAAATCGGAGGGTGCCTATAGGGCCACCCTGAGGGTGATAAGGGTGACTGTGGGGGTGGTGTGTGGGGTGGTGTGGGGGTCGAGGGGATGAATGGGATTTTCTGGTTGCGATGGCCTCGAAACCCTGTTCATACTTGATTGTTTTACCCGCTTATCTTATTAACTTTCCTGTCTGAATAAGGATCGGGAGGAACGCATATATTTAGATTTAGATATACACACTTAAAGATATATGACACACTATCTATATGCATATAGGTGGCCGCTTGTTCAACACATAAGCTCACATAATCGTCCACAAACCTAGCCCTTCGATTGTGTGCCTGAGTATATGCCTCTATCAATACTTAGTCACCCAACGACTGGACTGAAACACGGTCACGCTGCCAACGCGGTAAAGTAACCATATGTCGATCTACGCAACGATATGTAGCATTCCGTGCACAATCATGTACCTGTGTCTGTGTGTGCGTGTGTGTCGCGCTGTCGCACTTCCTCGCTATCTGACTACAGGGCACCAAACCTGATCGTGTGGACGTCTGGCTTTCTCATTGCGTGCTTATACACCAGACGCTCGTCAACTACACAGCTAAGCATCACATAACATACATATCATACATTCGATATGTCTGCCTCCTAAGGGCTTACCGCACGACGCGTACGACTATTTCTATATGTATTTCTATAACTGTATATGGAATCGATATTTGGCAATGACCGAGAACATCGTTACCCACTTAACCACGGGATCGTGGAAAACCCGTGGGGTAACCAACGATCTTACTTGCTATCCGGGTATTGGCCGAGCGAGCAGTCGGCTTATCTAACTTTTAAGTTGATCGCAGAGGGGCAAGTACATACATCTCTAGATCTGGCAGGTGAAGCCCTGCTGCTATATCTTTGGGGACGTAGCCCGACCTCTTGCCGCGGTGTGCACTGAACTGGACTAGTCGTGCCCGTCAGGTGGCCGTTTTAGTGTCGGCCGCCGAGTGCGCAACCTGTGGCACAACAGACAGCAACACGTTTTAAGCTCGGCCGCCGGCTTCGCAGACCCTGGGGCAACCACCAACAGAACGCCGATGCTACCGGCCGCCCAGATGCCCAACCGACCAAGAGCAACCACTGTTCTTCTCGGCCGCCGAGTGCGCAACCTATGGCGCAACCAGTATTGGTGGCGCGCACAAGGGTCTAGGGGGAGGGGGAAGGCTTCTTAGAGGGAGGCTGCTTCTTAGAAGGCGCCCACCTTACATCTACAAAGAAGGCCCGCTCCTTCTAAGAAGCAGGGGTGCTTCTAAGAAGCCTTCCACCCTCCCCCTACCCCCTTCTGCGCGTGGCCAGCAGTAGCAGACCCGTATATTCTCGGACGCCCAATCGCGCAACCCATGGATCGCGCAAGCCGTGGTGCAAGCCATGGGTGGCGCAACCGAATGGATCGGACTGGAGCCGCCCTGGGGCCTCGGCGAGGGGTGGGGGGGAGGGCGGGAGGGGGGCCCCGGGGCGGAAACGTGGGCCCCCCGGGCAGGGAGAGCCGCCCCCCCCCCCCCCCGAGTCGAGGAGTCGAGTCGGGGAAAGGGAGCCGCCCCGGGGCCTTGGAGCAGGTCAGGCATGTCCCCCTACAGGTGGATTTGGACGAACAACAGGAAACAGTCAAAACCTACTCAAAACAAAAGCAAAAGATGTTACCTGGAGAGGGGGAGGGGAGAAGGGGATGGGGGGGGGGAAAGGCCCCAGATCAAGAAGTCGGCCTCGGGGAGGGCAGACGCTCCTCCTCCCCTCCCCAGGGTCGAAGAGTCGACCCTGGGAGAAGAAGCCTGCCTGCCGTGGATGGCGTCACCAATGGACCGCGCAACCTGTGGCGCAACCCCTGAAGGAGGACGCCTCCCCCCCCCCTCCCCAGGTCGAGAAGGCGACCCTGGGAAAGGGAGCGAACGCTGTGGATGGCGTAGCCCACGCCCCCCCCCCCCCCCTCCCCAGCCCGAAAAATCGACCCCCCCTGGGAAAGGGAGCCGCCCTGGACGAACGCTGTGGATGGCGTAACCCATGGACCGCGCCACCTATGGCGCAACCCCTGGATCGCGCAATCCCCAGGGGTGACCCAACAGATGGCGCAACGCATGGATCGCGCAACCCATGGCGCGCCACATGGTATGGGTGGCACACACCCATGGCAGTTTCTACGGAGCTATGCGCGATTCATGCTCGGCAATTGGTTTGGCGGCGGGGGTACAATCGGCGAGCTGTCTTGCGCTTAACATCCGCATGCGAACTACATACTCAAAAATGTAACATTTGAACTCTCGGTTCAACTATCTTATCGGGTGTCGCACGGGACAGTCCCAAGAGAACCACGGGACAACCCGGGAGTGACGCGTCGGGCACGGGGCGAAAACACTATAGAAGGAGATGCCTCCATCCAAGAAAAAGGATCTCTCGCATTCTCGCAACTGCTCTTTGCCCACAAGCACGATAAGCACCGGAACCCAAGCCAGTGTCCCACTGTGGCCCCCCCCCCGCTCAACCTCGTCTCCCCCCGACCACTTATGCGGGAGGTAGAAAAACAAATAGAATTGGCGAGGCAATGGCGGATCTGGCGATGATGACGATGATGAAGGGATGGCACTGGTGAGCGCGGAGCATCAATACATGCAGCATGGGGGAATTGTCAAGGATGATCGCGAAAATGATAATAAGTGGGGACGCGAGGAGCGGGAGTAGGGGCGAGGAGGACAGGCAAAAGCAAGAATTCTGATTGATGAGGGGAAGGAGGCAAAGGTACGGGTAGGAACAAGGAATCGCCACCGACAAAGGGTAATGGATGAGTAATAGGAGGAACGAGGAGGATGAGGAGGAGGAGGAGGAGGAGGAGGAGGAGGAGGAGGAGGAGGAGGAGGAGGAGGAGGAGGAGGAGGAGTAGGAGGAGCGAATTATGAAGGGGAAAACATTAGGATGAGGAGGTGGGAGAAGAGGATTAGAAAAGGATGGAGACGGATGAATATCATTCGCACTGATCCCAATGGGAGGAGGGAAAATAATTATGAGGGGGGAGGCGGATGTTAAGGACAATGCACGACAGATGATGTTGACGATGCAATCATGACGAGAGGGGTGGATGTTGAGATTGTCGAGGGAGATGAAGGGAATGTCGGGGATCGGAGGATCATGTTAGTGATCAGGGATGGGGGGGGGATCGAAAGATGGCATAACGTGGCGGGGGATGAGGCAGGGCGGGATGACCAGGATGAGAAGGAGGAGAGGCACACACACACAGCGGGCACTTCGCAAGGTTGCGCAAACTGTGCGATTTAGTCAGTGATGGAACATCGCACGCAGAGCGAGGGAGGGGAGAGAGCAGAAGGATGAGGATGAGGATGAGGACAAGGAGGGCGATGATGAGGATGCGGCTCACATATGCAATTAAATAGTTGCATTGTGTTCTGAGATGCTCCATGGGGTTCTTGGAGACCCAAAGGTAGTATTGGACAGTTCGAAGAGAAGACGGAGGATGAACATGAGGGTGCGGAGGACGCGGAGGAAGAACATGAGGATGTGCTATTCGGAGAAAGGGCAGGCGGTGAGAAAGGATAATCGGTGATTGTGAGGGGGGTGGCGCGTATCATCCACCGGGCTTTGCCCCAGCTGGTGTGCGTCCGACGATCTTTCCTTGCTTAGGTTTGGGCCCATGCGACGCAATGACTCGACCACCGCCATAAAGGCCAACATGCTTCAATCCATCCTCCAAACTAGTCGGTTGTTTGCCTTTCGCAGCTATGATACTACTCATGAAGAGGGCTGCTTCACCATTGCTGTGAAGCGTAGTTGCACACGGAGTTGCAATAACATGTGAATGCGTTCCTTTGGTCACGCGTGCGATGTGCTTCTCTCGGCGAATGGTGGATCGAATCAGTTAGATCGGTATCATACACTTTCGAGTTTGCTACATTTAGAAGGAGGCTTGAGGGAATCAGCCAGCACCGCGGCAAGGCACATCAATGATGCAAGCGTGATGCCACTGGGCATGCCCAGTAAACGCGCATGCGATGACACTGTATAGCAAGTGAGGCCGGAGAGAAACACTTCGCCGCTGTACGAATTCAAAGAAGAGGAGAGGAGACGAGGAATCTGCGGGTGGGTGGTGGGAATTGAGTGTAACCACGCAGGCCATCGCCAAACCGACTATGGCGAGTCCTCGCTCCCATCATTGCGCTGTGGCGGATTTTCTATCCAACGAGATCGTGAAAGTCGCACCTGGACTGCGATCTTGCTGCGAACGAAACGCCCGCGATCTCCGTGTGGACTCCCTTGACGGGTGGCCGCCGTTGACACTACCGATGACTTATACCATCGGATTGATATCGCTGGAATGGTGGCTGCCGAATTTTAGGGGAACGTCATCCTGACAGGAACATCATACCAAACCACTTTTCTCCAAATGATGGCTCCTCAGACTGCGGCTCCGAGGTTCCCGTGCATTTTCATTGTTACTGGAGACTCAACGCGGCTCCACCTGGCGGGAGATCTGTCCAAGGCCTCCTTCAGATCCAGGAGGGTCATGGTCAAGCCCAAGACTGGTCGCACACATTCTCCGAAAACACAACGCTCCCTCAAGAGGAGGCCCAGGGAAACCAGACTCATCGAAAGGCGTGAAGAGCGAATTGCTTTTTGCTTTGCCACCCAGCACGGCTTTCCGCTGCCTAAGCTGAGCCCCAGGCGTCCGTCGGGCCTCCCCCAGACGGCACCCCGCTGGCCCAAGAAACTTCCCAGGAAGGCGCCCGGATGGCTCAAGGACTATCGGCTACCCAAAGACGGCCGAAGGCTTCGTTCAGACAGCCTCCATTGGCCCGGTAATGGCTCGAGGCAGCCCCGCGACGTCCCCAGGCGGCACCCAAACACCCCTGGACGGCCTTAGGAACCCATCCCGCGACCCCAATATTCCACACGACGAAACCAAGCCCCCTCCAAAACAGGCGAGGAGGCGGGGTCGCCGCGAAAGGCCCCCGAGAGGCCAATTGTAGGCCCAGAAGAGGCCACCAACAGGCCAAGCAACTAGCATGCAACGCTGCGGTACTGCCACCCTACAGCGGTGCTGCGCAGTTTCGCCAACTGCCTTGGCGGATGTGCGCGGTAGCGCAAGAATGCGACGACTGACTAAGACCCGCGGCGTGGCCAAGCCACAATAAGTGACCCCTCCTGAGGTCTGGACGGCGAGCTCGTGCTGCTTGTCATCAATGCGGCTGATGAGCTGGAGAGGTCTTTTGTGCAATGAAACAACGCACGTGCATCCACGCCGCGCGTAGACCCACCCCTGTATGTAGCAAGCGCTTAACTGACATGTATACGCATCGTCGAATCACCCGAGTAGCGGTGCGATGGCGGTAAAAGAGGGGCACGACATGATGTCGATGCCGCGTTTATGGGTGGCGGATCCGGGGGCCCTGTGATACACTTTCGTGTCGACACACGGGGGCACGTCCTCGAATAACCCAAATAGCGGTGTGATGGTGGTACAAGAGGGGCAAAAGATAATGTTGATGCCTCTTCTGCGGGTGGCGGATCTGGGGCACTGTGCGCAGGGCCCCGGCCACTCCCAAGAATTTGATGCCCCCCGTCTACGGTAGGAGAGAGTCGCCAGAGAAAGGGGGGGATGCCCAGAGGTGCGGGGGCGGATCCCCGGCCCCCCGCCGGAAGCTGCGAGCCGCGTCCCCTGCATTTCGGTCCTTGCCGCTGTGTCCGTTTGGGCGCCGCCGCGTCCGCCCTGCCCCGCCGCGCCTGTGCGCGAGGGAGCAATGGCGCGGTCCCCTGGCCACCCCCCATGAAGCCATCCGCGGTTGTGGGCGCCCCTCCCTCCCTGGGCCGCCCCACCGCCGCGGCGGACAATGGGGGGGCCGGGGGCGAGACGGGGGGCCCCCTCCATGGCGGCGCCAATCGAAGGGTGGGGGTTAAGGACAATCCCGCTGTCGCGCCGTGGGCCATTGCTACTGAGCCCTCGCCCCAAAGTGTCGCGTGGGGCCCGCCCGCGCGAAGCTGCACCGCGGCTCCAGGCGCGCGCGTCGTCCGCGGCTTCCGCGGCCGCGCCCAGCTGCGGGGGCCCCGCCCGAGGCGGCCGCCCTCTCCTCGACGATCGAACGCGGAGGTCCGGGGGGGCCTGCGTCATCTCGCCGAGCACGTGCCATCCCAGTTCCGCGGCCGCCGCGTGGATCCCGAGGGGCTCGTCGAAGTCCGTCGTCTTCGTGTTGCCGATGTCGCCTGCCTCCTGGTTCTCCTCGCGCGGCAGCCAAGTCCGGGCTCGGTGTCACCTTGCGCAGCCTCAGCTCTTCCGCGGGCTCAGTAAGGAGGGCCGTCAACGGCCCTTTGACCGAAATGGCCCTGGTCACTGCGCGGGCGTTCCCTCGGTTGCCCGTCGACCTCGCCACCTTGAAATTCTTCCGCTGGCGGGCCCCCCGGGCCTCGAGAACGGCCTCGCGCGGGGGGTTGCGCCGAGAAGCTCCAGCGCGTGGTCCTGTTCGGGGCGTCTGCTTTGGCCCGCGCGCGAGGGAACCGTTCCTCCTCTACTTCCAGCGCGTGCCAGCGAGCTCCTCGCGTGCTGCCGTTCGGCGGGTGCTTCCCGGCCACCTATCCGCCGGCGGCCCCCCTCCACCTTTGCGCCCGAGCGGAAGTTCCCGACGCTTTCGGTTTTGAGCGTGATGGGCGCCTCCAGCCTTTGCTTTATGGCCAGTCGCTTGCCGACCTGCGTCAGCGCGAGCCCTGCCGCCCGCGGTGCGGGGGCCTTCTTCTTGCCTGCCCGCGCGACGCTGGCGCGCCGGGCGCGCCGGGCGCGGGCGCGCCCCGGGGGCGGCACCTCCCAGGCAGGGGCCATTGCCGCGAAGCCCACGCGCCCCGAGCGCCTGACCCCATCTCGCCCGCGTGGATCGTGCCACGTTCAGAGCGTTTCTGGACACCGAGCTGCCATCCGGGCCGCCTGCGCTTCCGAGAAGCCCAGGGCGTGCATGGTGTAGTCGCAGTGGGAGCCGATCCAGCCCACCTTAGGGCCGCCCCGCGACTTGGCCCCTTGCGCCAGGAAGCCGACGGCGCCGAGCTGGCCGACCATGGAGAATGTTGCCAATCTCCCGCGTCGCCCCGTTCCGATCGCCCCCAGGTCGTCGGCGTAGGTGAGCTGTTCCGCGGGCCCGTCGCCTCCCGGCAGGCAGAAGATCGCCCGTGGTCCAGCTCCGAACAGCCTGGCCCGCCATTCTGAAGCTGTGGGCGTGCCGAAGGTGCCAAAGGTGTCGCGGTAAATCTCGCCTTCGAACTCGCGTGCCAGCATGCCCTGCTCGTCCTCGCGGGCGTGGAAATCTTGGGGCCGCTCGCTGTGGTCTTCCACGCTGCTGTACTTAGCTCCTTCTGGGGCGACCTGATTGCCCGCCTCCTGGTCGGGGCGCCACGCCGTGAGCTTCTGGGTGCTTCCTGCAGGGGATGTCGTGCAGGATGCCCGCTGCGGCCCCCGCTTCGAGCTCCTTCATCCCGGGGCGCAGCACTTCTGCGAACCGCTGCTGGAGCTTGGGGGCGACGGCGCGGTGAGCCTTCGCAAAGGTGTCCGCCCCTTCTGGCGACCACCTCCCCAGGCGGTCGCGCTCGCTCTTCGGGGCCACGATCGCCGTCGTCGCCGACGGGGCCGTCGCCCGCCCCGAGCGTTCCGTCCAGAGGCTCGCGACGTCGGGGACGAGGAGCTCGACCTCTTCACCCGTGCAGGCCGCTGGCTGCGGCATCCTCCGGAGCACCTCCTGGCCCGCTGTCGCCTCTGCGTGCCTGGCGGGCATGCGGACCACCTCCAGCCCTGCGTCATCGCACCGCGGCAAGACGTAGTCCCCCTCGAAGTCCGCGAGCTCTTGCCGCAGGTCAAATCCCGTTTGTACCCATGCCGGGCCCAACGTGTAGCATTCACGGGGTACCACTAGCGGCAGCGCTGGCATTTTGCGCCCCAGTCCGCTGGTCTTCGTGCGTCCCAGCGTGGCCGTCAGCCCCCCCGTCCAGGAAGGCGAAACATTGTGGCGGGAGCCAGCTGTGGTCGTCGTAGCATAGTGCCGCCCACGCCCTGACCCGGCGGAGGCGGAGCCACGCCTCCCCGCGTTGGTACTTTGCGAGGCCCTCGTCCATGACCAGCCGATACACGGCCCCAGTGAATGAGACCGTGCCGCCGCCGTCGTACCTTTGCCCGCGCCGAGGAACATCTCGACGTTCGCGACGACCTGTTGGGCGGCCTCGGGCCGAGCGGAGAGCCTTCTTTGCAGGTCAACGCCCGCCGCGCGCTCCGTCCGCACCATGGCGCGCAGGGCCTGGTCGGGCACCGTCTGCCTTGCGGCTCGGCAGCCCCAACGTTCACGCAATCGATGAAGTACACGATCGTCTCGGGCCACGGGACACTGTGCGCGTGCAGGAGCCACTGCGCATCGTCTCCATGGTTCGCACGTGCGACCTCACCGTGTTGATGCGCGTGCGGCCCGTGATGCCGTCCTTCGCTTGTTCTGGGCCCGTGCTGGACCGCGCCGCCTCCAGCGAATGCGCTACCGTCTCCTCGAGTAGCATGATCTGGCGAGGCTTCCATCGAGCCCGCTCTCGCGCCTCCAGCCCGCGACGGGGTTCCTGTGCTGCAGCGCGGCAGCCCCGCGCGAAGCGAGTTCCCGCCTCCGCGCGGGCCCCCAACGGCGGCGGAGCTTCGGACACTTCTCGGCTGGCCGACGCCACGACGTTCGCCACGACGTCCTCCAGCCCGTGAACGGCAGCCATGGGGCCCCTTTAGCCGCTTCTGCACTGGCTCCTCGGCCTCCGCCTGGTCCACGAATTCCCTCAGCGGCAGTCGCGCCTCCTCAACGCTGAAATCCGCGGCCGCCACGACCTGCCCGAGCGTTCCCTCGAACTCTGGCTCGTCCGCCT
>CAUYUJ010000972.1:35000-47500 GCA_963575745.1 Prorocentrum cordatum
GAGCGCGTCGGGGGTGATCCGTTGAGGGTGGCCAGACGATGTCGAAAACGCAGTATTGTTCGCAAGCGCCCCCTGTGGCAAGAGCCTGGTCCTCAAGATGGTAACAGGCACAGTCGCTTTTCTTAAAAGACGGCCAATTGAGGCAACGGCGGCTTTCCCGCCCAACCCAAATTCGCTCATAATCACCCCCTGAACCCCTCCTGACGCGCAAGTCGACGCGAACCCAGCGGTGGCGACGAGAAGCCTCCAGGAGGCCCAGAAACGACGAACAACGCCGGGGAGGGCCGCCGTTGTCTGGACTGGCCCTCTCCCGATACTCCTGCATTGCCTTCCGCACTGGCGAAACGGCAGCATGGGAGACTGCACCCGCTCAGCTGCTAGCAGTGATCGAGACCATTCGCTTTCGCGGCGAGGCTGCGGGGCGTAGAGTTAAGTCGGGCGTGTCCCCCTACAGGGGGATTTTCGACGACAAAATAAAGATACCCCAAACATACCCCAAAAAGGCCGAACAATACCAACAACATAGTCCCCAAACTATTTTTGGACATTTTTTTTGTTTACGTTTGGGATATTTATTTTTTACTTTTCGTCGAACATCCCCCTGTAGGGGGACACGCCCGACATAAGCGTAGAGCCGGAAGGCGGCTCTCCAGTTGGGATGCCTTGGCAGAGCGACTCTGGACAGCCTGTCCCTCTGCTGCTGCTGCTGCTCCCATCCCCTCCGTTTCTTCGCCTTCCTCCTCCTTCTCCTCCTCCTCCTCCTCCTCGGCGCTCCTCCTTTTTCCCTTCTCCCTCCTCCTGCGCACGGAGCTTGCAGACGAGGACCACGCCGTGCTCCTCCTGCTCCCCCAGCAGCCCCCCGCAGCCGAGCGGCGACGCGACGTGGCCCCGAGGACTTCCGGCGGCGTCGCCGGGTGCGGCCCGCGCCGCCGGGCGCGGCCCGCGAGCCGCCAGGGGGACCCGCCGAGCAGACGGCAGGTGCGCCTCCCTGTCGGATCGGGCGCGCCGAAGAGGGGGGAGGGGGGGGGGAGGGCATGTTCCCCCTACAGGGGGACCCTGGACCAACAATTGGACAGATCCCCCAAAGATTCCCAAACAGTAAATCCATGCTCAGGAGATGGTCCCCAGACTAGTTCTTGACCATTTTTGAAGCTTCCTCCTGTAGAGGGGGACAGGCCCAAGGGTGGGGTGCAGCATGGCCCGAGGCAGGTGCGCGGACGCGGTGGCCCACGGGGGCGTATGGATGGAAGGAGGAGAGGGGGGGGGGGGGGCTGCGGAAACTGGGGGACTTCACACGGGCTTGGCCTTGCAATCTGGGGGCCGTGAGAGCTGATGTGTGTATACATACGCACATATTTATACACATACACATATATACACATACACATATCGACACATATATGTATATGTATGTATATATATATATATATAAGCACACTGATACGCACATATTTATACACATGTGCATATATATGTGTATATATATATGTATACACATATATGCATAGACGCATGTCTGTATGCTCTCCCTTCATCTCGCCCCTTCCTGGACGCCTCCGAGCGCCTCGCTGCCGGAGCTGGCGGGCGAGCTCGTCGCCGCGGACCGGAGCCCAGGCCGTGGAAACTTACTCGTCCTGAGGGCTCGCTTTGGCAGTGCGACCTCTCGGCAGCATCGCGACAGCGCAGTGGCGGCAGACGTTCGCGTGCGCGTGCGCTGCGGCACAACATGTCGGCTGGCTGCCCGGCCAGCTCCCACTCCTCCGGCTCCCGATTCGATTCTCCTTCGCATTTCCTGCTCCTGCTGTGGCTCCTCCTTCTTCACCTCCTCCTCCTCCTGCTCCTCCACCTCCCTTCTTGCCCTTCGCAACTCCTTCTGTTCCTACTTCGACTCCGCATCCCGTGCTCGCATGTCAACCTCACGCGCCTTCATCGCATCTCTTGTTCCCTCTTCCTCCACTGCTGCTTCTCCTCATCCTCAACAATTTTTTGTCCATCCTTTTCATCTTGCTGTCGCCACCGCTGCATCTACTCATCCTCCCATACGCCATTGCTTGCGCCTTTGTACTTTGTTTTGAAACTCCTCATCCTCCTCCTCGTACCTCTCCCGCTCCTGGTGCTGTTCATCCTCGTTCTCGTCTTTTCCCCGATCCGGAACACACTTGTCTGCGACTCGGGGGCTTCGCGTATGCTCAGCACCGAATGGGTCTTCCCAGGATGCTCGCCTGGACGTCCATGGAATTGCCATCTGGTGTCTTTGATTCGCAATCGACGGAGACACCCTTCTCCTCATCCTCCTTGCCTCCTGTGCTTGCTGACCGTCGTCCTCCACTCCCCCCTCCTCTCCATCCCGGACCTCGCCTCTCCCACGCGGCATCGGCCTCCATAGTCCTCCATCTGACCATCGCCCTCCACCGTCCGAGTCCTCACCTCTGCCACCGCCCACGCCCCCCCCCTCTCCCAAACCAGAAACCGCCGAGGCCCCCGCCCCTGCGCGGCCCGACTGCCGTGAGCCGCGCGCGGCGGTCATGGGGCGCGGCTACCCCCCACGCCCCGGGCCCCCTCGAGGCCCCCTGCGGGTGCGCGCAAGAGCGCGGGCGGCTCCGCGGTGCCCCTGGCCCTCGCACGGAGCAGCGGCGAGGGGCGAGGGGCGAGGAGGAGGGAGGAGGAGGAGGAGAGGAGGAGGGAGGAGGAGGAGGAGGAGGAGGAGGAGGAGGAGGAGAAGGAGGAGGAGGAGGATGAGAGGAGGAGGATGAAGGAGAGGAGGATGAGGGGGAGGAGGAGGAGGAGGAGGAGGAGGAGGAGGAGGAGGAGGAGGAGGGAGGAGGAGGAGGAGAGGAGGAGGGAGGCGAGGAGGGGGAGGGGGAGGAGGAGAGGAGGAGGAGGAGGAGGAGGAGGGGAGGATGAGGAGGAGGAGGGAGCGAGGGAGGAGGGAGGAAGAGGAGGGAGGAAGGAGGAGGGGGAGGAGAGGAGGAGGAGGAGGAGGAGGAGGGAGGAGGAGGAGGAGGAGGAAGAGCAGGGTTTTGGGGAGCTGGCGAATCCCTGTGGGGCCATTATGCCATGCAGTGCCGATCTTGCGCCACCATTCTTCGTCGGTTACCCGGCGGCGAGCGAGGGGGGGACAGTGAGAAGGATGAGGCCTTCTCAGAAGGCTGCGGGACCTCTCAGACGCCCTCGCGCCTTCTAAGACAACTTCTCAGAAGGCTGGGGAACTTCCGAACCTTCTGATAAGACCCGCCCCTTCTCATTTCCCCCCGGGCTCGCCGCCGAGTTATGGATGGTCCAAGTAGGGGCCTCACCACCGCTAGTACTGTACTAGCAGTCGACGGACACTTTCAGGAACGCCGAGCGACTTGTGCGCCGCATAGTGCAACAGGCGCCGATCCTGGGACCATCATGGGAGGAGGCAGGGTCAGTGGAGGGGACCTGGGGCGACGAGCGAACGACTACGAACTCAGAGGGCTGGGAGTCGAGAGCACAGCTGCGCAGGAGACTGGATTCTCGAAGTTGGCGGCGCTCGGAGGGGCGACACATCTGGACGAAACTGGCGCGTCCCCCTCAAAAAGCCGACTCCATCATCCTGACGACGATGTAGCTTCGCTGAACTCCGTGGAGGAACGGCATGTCTGGGCACACAGTGCTCTGGTGACGGGCACGCGGCAAGTGAGTGTAGACCTGCTGGACCACCAGGGACCCCCCCCCGGCTACCGTCCACGTAGCACGGTGACACCGAGCACGAGGAGGAGGGAGGCCATGACAGAGGGAGGCACAAAGGGAGGAAGCAGGGCAGCTGGATAGCTCCCCAGAAACACTCCCAGGTGCGGTCCTCCATGGCGCAAGCAACGCTGGGCCGTGCCTTCGGCATCCTCGTGTGCAGACCTGCTCGGCCCTGACCTGCTGTGCCAGAAGCTGGCGAGCAGGGCTGCCTTCCGCCTCCCCCTGCTGCTCCTCCTCCTCCCGGTCCTCCCCTTCCACTTCCCGCTCCTCTCTTCCCCCTCTTCCAGCGTACCCGCATTATCCTCCTCGTCCTCCTTCTCTTCGGACGGGGAGAAAGATGGGGGGGGTGGAGACGAGGGATGGGGAGGGGGATGACGAGGGGAGACGACGATGGAATGAGGAGGGAAAATGGAGGAGGAAGGAGGGATGAGGAGGAATGAGGAACGTGGGATGGAGGCAGAGGAGACGGAGGAGAATCTGAGGACGAGGGGGAGGGGACTAAGCAGCATGATTGGATCATGGCGCAAAAGCGTCCGCGCACACAACGATATGAATGTACACAGATGTAGATTCCCCATACAGTGCTTGAACTCAAAGGTTCTTACTTCGGCCACGCGTAAGAGTGACCCTGGGTAAGAGTGACCTTTGGTGCGCGGCGTTTTGGGGGCCGCGGGGGGGCCAAACACAAGCGCGCAAGACGCCACTGCCGCCTCGCGTTCGGCGATCGGGGACCCCAATGGGCCCGCACCAAAGGCCACTCTGGCGAAGGGTCACTCTTACGTGTAGTCGATTACTTCTCTTCTAAGGAACTGGGCCCGGGTACGGCCCCGACGGCCACCTTCCCGTCAGCCGCCGCCCCGCTCTCTCACTAGCAGGCCCGTGTGCGGCCCCGGCGGCTCCGTTCCCGCTCGCCGCCGCCGCTCCGCTGCACCCCCCCCGCTGCACTGCCATCGCGTTGCGCTGCATTGCAATCGCGCTGCGTTGCGTTACAATCGCATGGCTCTGCACTGCTTTTCCATCGCGTTGCGTTGCTCTGCACTGCTCTGCGCCACACAAGTGGCACCACATTTGTTGCACCACGTGGATTGTACCACCTAGATTGTGCCGCATATATTGCAAGACATCGCTGCTTGGGGTCCACCCTGGCTAAGACAAGTATAAATGTATATGTATGACGTGTCTTGGTGTATTCGGTCGTATATAAACGTGGGCACGTGAAACTATGCATATGTGCCCAGACGAGTACAAACATATCGAGGCGCGTCGAGCATCTCCAACCCTTAAGGCCGCATGCACAAACGCATAAGACGCCGCACGCTTATGTATGCCTTGGACGGCCTCAGGATCACGCTCCGTCGCACTTCCCGGATGAAGAGCGGACCCTCCCCCGCGACAGAGGACGCACAGGGCCACGCCAACGCGCTGGGTTCCCGCCCCCTCCGAACACGGGGCAGGGCGAGCAATGATGCTGCTGCTGCTGCTGATGATGATGATGACTCTGATGATGATGGTGATGATGATGACGATGATGATGATGCTGATGATGATGATGATGATGAGGGTGATGATGATGATGTTGATGATGGTGGTGATGATTGGCGGTGATGCTTATGGTGATACTGATGATGTTGATGTTGTTGATGATGATGGTGAGGGTGATGATGATGATGGTGGTGGTGATGATGGGTGGTGATGCTTATGGTGATAATGACGTTGATGATGATGCTGATGCTGATGATTATGATGATTATGATGCTGATGATGCTGCTGATGATGCTGCTGATGATGATGATGATGATGATCTTAATGGTGAGGACGATGATGCTGGTGATGATGGGTGGTGCTGCCTATGGTGATGATGATCGCGCCGCTCCGCCGAAAGCCGATGACCAAGGCAAGGCCACGATTTTGTCCCGCGACAGCCAGGCCTACGCGCCGCCTGGGCGCACCACGCCCTTGCAAGACTGCCACGTCGGGTCGCTCGCGGCGTTGGGCGGCGGCGAGCCGCCAGGGAACATGTCCATGCAGATGCTGTACTTGCTCCCCGACTTGACCTTGGTGGGGGGCGGAAGGTGCAAGGGAGAGGGGGTGGGGGGGGGCGCAAAAACCTACCAGATGCCCCCCAAAACCTTTCCGAAACTTCTCGGGTGCCTCCCTGAAACCTCTCCGAAACCCATCAGAAGGGCCCCTCAAAACCGCCTCGGGAACATTTCGACGCCCTTTGGAAGCCAATGAGAAACATCTCGGTTTGATATGGTGTGTTGTGGTTTTTGTGTTTGGTGTTCCATCCTTAGTGGTGTGGTGGAACATACTGCTGCAATCGGGCTTGCTTCGGTTTTGCAAGGATTGTGTCGAGTTCGCCGGGATTGGGCCGAATTCGCCAATATTGGTATCAATATCGGTTCTAACCCTTCCCCTCTCGACTTCCGCGGGAGGGGGAGGATGGGAAATTTGACCCCCACCCCTCCCCCACTTTGGGGGGCGGGGGGGCAGGAAGTGAGAGAGTGCCAGCGGCGTTGGGTGGGGGCTGGGAACCCGCCCCCCCCACTCCTGGCCATCGCTCGGACGTCCATTCCCTGTGCATGTTGCGGTTTCGTGCGTTTTTTTTTTTTTTTTTTTTTTTTGTTGTTCTTGGCTTTTGCCCAATGATTCAGGATGCTCCTCGATGGTCCTTGCCGAGAAAAATTCACACGTCCGAGCGATGCCAAGGCTCCCTCAGGTGCCAACAAGAGGCGCACTTTGCAGAGAAGCCTCCGACTGCCCAAACATCGCCTCCTCCCCCAGGCAACCAAAAAAACACGGCCCGAGACACCCCAGGATGGCCCAAATGTGGCGTCAACAATCTCCAACGTGGCTGTGCACAGGGCCCCTTGAGAGGCGCACGCTGTCAACATCGATTTGGATTTCGGTGATTTTTGGCACCATCCAGTTCTCAACTCAAGATGGCTCCGAGAAGTACTCCAAAAACTTACAAGAAAACCCACGTGGCTCATAAAAGCATCCGTGAGGGCCCAAGACACCGCGACAACATGACCGTCAATACTGCTGCAAGACGGTCGGTGATGCTCCCGACACCCCCCAAAGACACATATATTACCCCGAAACGGCCCTGGATCAACATCGCGGGACCCGCGACGGGACAAACCAACGATGCCGCGATCTCTCGGATCAAAGCCGCTGTTAATCTGCCCGTGTTGGTGCCTAGTGTCTCGTATTTGGAAGTATGTGCCAAGGTTGATATTCGCTGTTCTCCCATATCCGTCGACCTCCCATATCCGTCGATGCATCTGACTGAGGGATTCGTGGGCCGTCCATCTGCGTTCGTGCCTGGCTGTCGATGCGTGACTGCGTGCACATGTTTCGCTGCGCTTCGCCTCACGCGGCTCCGTGGATTAGACCCACGGGTTCGCACTAGTACGCACGTATATGTTTTGTGTGTATATATATGTGTGTATACCAAACAACTCTTGGACTTAGGGGTTCTTATTTCGTTTGCTCAAGTGTTTGGTACGGTACCCTGGGGTTTCGCCACGATGCCGCCCGTGCCGCATCGTGGACGCTCGTCGGCGCCCCGTGCGCTGCGTGGACTTGCCGAAGTTGCGCCACGTTGCTGCCCGTGTCACTTCGTGGGCGCTCATGGGCACCCCGTGTGCTGCGCTTACACGACATGTCTGGTACCACATGGCTGTCACGACCATTCTTGCATCACATTGCTCAGGCCGCACAGCCTACATAACACAACATAGCTTATACCCCCTAACTTAGGCCGAGCAACTTTCACTTCCAGCTCACACCACATAACTTACACGTCATATAGTACACACCAAAAACTACACCGCGCAGGTTTCACCTCCATCGCTCACAACGCATCGCTTACATGACATAGCTTCCACCTCATGCCAATCATCCACAGTGCCATACTTCACTGTTTGGGGTCCACGCTAGTTATATGTGTGTATATATATGTGTACATCGACATTTTCTCGTGCGCACCTCTCCGAAGGAATCGGGCTCAGAAGCGATTTAGGATGAAGCCGGGTTTCTTTTTTTAGCCGTTTCGCTCGGGACGTCCTCAATATTCTGAATACCGGACGCACCCCACACGCAGATCGCGACATCACATTCCAAACTCCCAGCCTTCTCCCACAACTTTTGCACACCACCTTCCATACCTCCATGGAATTCAATGGTTTCGAGCCCGGTTCTTCGAACATGTCAGTTTCACCTACGACATACTCCCAAATTCGAGCCCCGACGTGCAACACACACACACACACACGCACGCGCGCACACACACAGACACACCCACTCACACTCACGCACACAAGCAAACACACAAGGGCTCACGCACACAGACACGCACACCCACACACACACACCCGCACCCACACACGCATCCCCACACGCACACACACACACCCACACCCACACCCACATCCACACCCACACCCACACCCACACCCACACGCACACGCAGTCGCACGCGCAAGCGCACACGCAAGCGCACACGCACGCGCACACGCACACGCACATGCGCACGCACACGCACACGCACACGCACACGCACACGCACGCACGCATGCACCCACGCACCCACGCACCCACGCACCCACGCCCCCCCCCCCCCCCCCCACCACCACACACACACACACACACCCACGCACCCACTCACCCACCCACCCCCACACACACGCGCAGTCACACACACACACCACACACACAGTCACACACACAGTCACACACACACGCAATCACACACGCACATACACGCACGCACACACACACACGCACGCACAGGCAGACGCACACACACACACACGCACACGCACACACACACACGCACACACACACACACACGCACACGCACACGCAACACACAACACACAAAACACACAACACACAAAACACACAAGCACACACAGACACACACACATACACACCACACACGCAGACACGCACAACACAACACAACACACACACATCATACCACAGCAAAACGCTACACAATACACTGTCCCACAACACAAGGCAACACAACACACCACACAACAAACGAACCTACACACAAACGCGCACACAACACACACACACGCACAACATCACACGCAATTCACACAACACATCATGGAACGCGCCGTGATGGAAAAACCCAATCACGGCACCGCTTAACACTTGTGAAAGCCATGAGGCGCCGCAAAGCCAACGTGCAACGGCCAACGAAACGAGGAGCAACTCGACTCGTATAAGTTGAAACGCCAGCAGCAGCCTGGTGAAACGCACACGCACGCCCAAACACACACATATACACAAACACACAACCACACACCACACACACACACGCAAGCACAAACACGCTTTTTGCGGTCGCGGCCCCCCGCGCGCGGCGACGAGGCGGAATAAGTCATGCCACACCCGCACCCACACCCACACCCACGCCCACACCAAAACCCCCCATCCCCCCCCCCACACACACGCACACTCACATACACATACAAACATACACACAACCGCACACACATACGCACACACACGCACACACAGATCCCTCCCCCCCTACACACATACATGCACACGCACAACCACAACCAACACCACAACCACACACAATTCAGACACACGCGCAGGCACAAGCACAATCACAAAAACAAACATCACCACAACCACAACCACAGCCACAAACACAAGCACAAACACAACCACAGACACAACCACAAACACAAGCACAAGCACAAACACAACCACAAACGCACACACAAACACACACACAAACACACATGCACACGCACGCACACGCACACACACACACGCACGCCCACGCACACACACACACACTCACACACGCACTCACGCGCACAAACACCCACCCACCCACACACCTACACATCCACACACACACACACTTTTTGGCGGCCGCGGCCTCGCGCGCAACGTCGAGGCGGAACAACCGCACACACACACACACACGCACGCACAGATACATCCATCCATGGATACCCCCCCACCCCCCACCCACACAAACACACAACCACATAAACACACACACACTCACATAACACACACAGAACGCACCACGCAAGCCACACTCACAACGCACACTCACACACATAAACCACACAACACATACACAACGCACCACCCACAACGAGCATGCACACACACACACACGCATACGCGCACCACACGCACACACACACACCACGCACACAACACGCACAACCCACACAACACAACCAACACACCTATACAACGCACGCACACCCACATCACACCTAACACGCATAAGGCGCATACCGCACATGACTCGCACACAGCTCACACACATAATATACACCACACAGCACACAGACATCACACAACACACATACCATAAACCTTACACACCACGCTCACACATCCTGTACATGTGTTTGTTTGAGCCTTGGCACGCGCCTGTCATTCCTCTCTCTCTCTCTCTCTCTATATATATATATGCCTGTATAGCTATATTTACAAGTATCCCCCAGACATCAACAGGTGCTTTCACTTAGGGTCTCTGACTTCTCTTCTAAGAAACTGGGCCTGCCCGTCGGTCAGGCGGCTGTGGAGTCGCCGTCGCCGACCCGTCGCCGCCTCGTCGCCGCTTGTCTTCTGGGCCTGGCCGTCGGTCTGACGGCTATCTAGTCGCCATCGCCGCCCTCTCGCTTTGGGCCTGCCCGTCGATCTGGCGGCTACGTGGTCGCCGTCGCCGCCCGTCGACGCCTGGTCGTGCGTTACTTTGCATTGCATTGCGTGACTTTGCCTTGCTTTGCGTCTCATGGCGTTGTCTTTTGTATTGGTATTCGTTGCGCCACGTATATTGTACCACGTAACATGCACCACTTATGTTGCACCACGCAGCATCCGCCACGTGTGTTGCACCACATGGTTTGCTCAATATATAGATTGGGCCACAGAGCTTGCATCACATAAGCTGCCCCATGTAGCTCACACCGCACATATGTCATCGCAAATATTACACCACATATATTGCACCACGTATCTTCCCCTTCTAAAGAATGTGGGTCGACCTCCTCCCCGGACATACCTGTCCCCCGGGGATGTGCAACTTACATGTGGTTTCGCCCCATCGTCCATCGTAAATACGACATCGTTCCATTCCAGGCAGGCAGGTGTCCCCCCCTCATCCTCTGCAACAGCAACTATGCGCGCACACTCGTTTATCAAAAACCAGCACATGCCGAAACCCTTTAAACATCGTTGGTTGCGTAAGGATTTCAAATCTAATGTCACGAACACATATAACAACACCTGGTTTCGCAACACAGATTTTCTAAGCAAGCCTGTGCTCGCGTTCTTGCAGATTCTACAGCGAAGCCCAAGTTTCATTAATAAAATGTGCAATGTTACCAAATGGGCCTCTCGCGCGGGCATGTCGAAATCGTTCGGACGCTCTTGCGCACGTGCTGTCGCAAGAACCCCTTGCACAAGAACGGGACGAAGTGCACTCGCGCGCGTCGTCGTGCGCTCTCTCAAAAACCGTAGGTTTCGTACGGATTTCAGAGACGAGTGTCCCGAAAACATATAGCTACACATGGTTTTGTAACATCAGTTTTCAAAAAAGAATCCTGCGACCGCGCTCCTGCGAGTTTTTACGAAAACCATCGGTTTTCAACATTGTCATGAATTTCTACCGAACGGACCTCCCGCGCCGCATGTCGAACTCATCCGAACGCCCTTGCGCTCGTGCTGGGGGGGCACGATCCGTGTCAAATAATACCACGCGGGCCACTCGCGCGCGTCGGCCGCGCTCGCATGTTGAACTCCTCCCAAAACCTTCGAGGACATCGTCATCGTTTTCGGCGGGCGTGATCCACATCAGCCTCGTCATTGGCCTTGCCGTCGTCATCGCCACCATCGCCACCATCATCGCTACTCTCATCGTCGTGTCTACCGTTGCCGGCGTCGCCTGGAACCGCGCCCGCTCAAGTCACCGACTCGCACTGAAGTGCCCGCTGGGAAATGCCCAGCGGTCAGCGCCACCGCGGCCGCGTCGGTCGCGCCGCACTGGGTGGCCGCTGCGCGCGCGAGCATGCGCGGGCTAGCGCGGCCGCAGAATTGCACCAGCCAGCGCCAATCACTCATCGCAATCGCCGCTGGGTTTTGCAAGCCAAGTTGCGGGTGGATGGGTGGGATGAGTGCGCGAACAGTGGAGTTGACAACTCACTGCGAGAGAAATGAATTTCACCATAGAGATTGCACCACATGGCTTGCAGCACATGTATTGTTCCGCGTGGCTTGCACTAAACATATATATATATATATATTCTTATCTATATGTGTACATACATAGGGTGCCCAGCATGTATTGCACAAAGTAGCTTGCACTACATAAGCTGCACCACATTATACGCTAGAACACTCTGTTTAGACCCCACGCTGGCCAACACATGTATGTATGAGTGTATGCTTGTATTTCCATGTGTGCATCTGTTGGCCAGCGAGGACCCCAAACGGTGATTCCTTACAGCATACGCCCTGCACCTTAGGTTGTGCAATCAATGTGGTGCACTCTAGGTGGTGCAATCAATGTGGTGCAATACAAAGCAATGCACATCAATGCAAGCCAACGTGAGGCAATGCAATGCGCAGCACTGCTCAGCAATACAAGGCAATGCAATGCGACTGCGATGCAATGCAATTGCACTGCGATTGCAACGAAATGCGATATTCTATTGGGAAAATGGTGCGGCGACGGACGGGATCGGGCCGCCGGGGCAGTACCCGGGTCCATTTCCTTAGATGAGAAG
>CAUYUJ010000972.1:57500-87500 GCA_963575745.1 Prorocentrum cordatum
GTTAGCGCGTCTACGGGGGGGGGGTCGACCTGCAGAACCCGCAGCACGACCGACAGCGGGCAACAGCGGGAGGAGAAAACTGGCGCGCCGCCACGCGTGGGGAGAGCCTACACTCTGTGGCCGTTCTGCGCGCCGCGCACGCGTCCGTCCTCGCTCCTCGCTCCTCCTCCCCTCGCTTCCGATGCGCTTATGAGGCCTCACGATGCCCCCGATATGGCCCAAGAGAGGCCCAATAAGGGCCCAAGAGGCCCCACGGACTGCCCCAAGAGCGCCGAAGAGCAGCCCAAGAGGGCCCCAAGAGGCGATATTGATGGCCCCAGGGGGGGACTAAATGTTGCGACCCCTCTCTTTTCACCGACGCCCTCCACGATAGCCTCCAGAGGCCTCCAGGGCTCCGAAGAAGGTCTCAAGAGAGCCCCACGAGAGCCCCGAGAGGGCCCCAAGACGGCCCCAAGAACGCTCGAAAGCGTCCGACGAGGGCCCCTAGAGGCGATTTGCCTCTTCCTTCTCCTCTTCCTCCTCTACCTCACCCTCCCCTCGCTACCCCGCGGGCCCCAGGAATGGTCCGAAGAGGCCCTCCCAAACTACCCCCTTGCTCTCAGAGATCTGTCTGTTCATCCTGGTTGCCCGAATTGTTTCACTATATGCGTCTCTTCGTCCCCTTTCCCGTCAACTCTGCTGGACAATGTTTCTGAACGGGCTGGTGGGGATACTTTTTTTGATCTGCGGCTCCAAGGACGATTCCAGAGAGCGGGTCGTATCGAGCATGGGATGGTGGGGATACGCGAAACGTAAAGGATACCGCGAATACTGGGTGGGGGTAGTGTGGGGGGTGGGCGACCGTCAATCTCAGCAAGGTAACAGCGGCATCGCGACCACCACATAGCAACTGCATACTGTAACTCAAGACGGACAAGGCGAGGCGGTTGTAACAATGCTGAAATGTGTGCAAGGCCCGGGTGTATTGCTGTAATGTTAGGTCGGGCATGTCCTCCTACCGGCAGATGTTGGACGAACCATACAGCAATACCGAACAAATGCCCAGAACTCGTCAACACATAATAAAAGATCGTCCCAGACTATGTTGTTTGACTATTTTTGAATCTTCCTCCTTAGTAGAGGGACGTGCCCGACTCAACTGTAACGCGGCCGATGCGGGCAATCTGCATGGTCAGCACTGGCGTCCACGAGGTTGCTGGCCTTCCACGCCTGGTCACTATGCCGAGGCAACTCCCAAACGTCCCCACCTGAACAGGAGTAGTGTACAGTGGAGGCCCGACCGCCGGAAACCTCCCACCAAAAGCCTAACCCTGAGACCCCAGGACGTCCCTTGATTCTTGGCGTGGGGACGTCACCCTTTCCAACGCAAAACCATTGAAACCCAAGACACCTAGGGCACCCTGGAGGCAAGCAAAGTGTTTCTTGGCATGGGTCCCACACGGTACTGTAACTCAACACGGACAAGGCGAGGAGGTTGTAACAATGATGAGGTATGTGCAGGGCCAGGGTGTATTGCTGTAGTGCGGCCGATGCGGGCAATGTGCGCGGCTGGCACTGGCGTCCACGAGGTTGCTGGCCCTCCAAGCCTGGCCACCATGCCGAGGCAAGTCCCGAACGGCCCCATATCGAAATCTCGAAGTCTCCGTCCTGGCTGACGCCACCGAGGGAATCCATGCACCGTGTGTATTTTTTGATCCATTAAGGGTTTGTAGTACAAGAGAAATCGTGTAGGCCCCCCGATTCTTGGGCATCCCGCTTGCCGTTTCCTAGTCGTACCCAGTGCACGGGCCAGCGCCTCCTGAAATGACAACACGCGCGTGACTGCACGAAGGCGGACCGCTTGGCATAACATCACTGGCACTGAGCGACGAGGGTCAAACATATCGATCCCGACACTGCCGGCGAGGAAGATACTGATGTTGAAGAATTCATGTACGAGGAAACGGAACATGACGAGGATAGCAAGGATGAGGAGAGCAAAGGGGAGGGGAGCAAAGAGGCGGAGGAGGAGGAGGATGCGGAGGAGGAGGATGGGAGGATGAGGATGAGGATTAATAATGATGATGATGATGATGATGATGATGATGATGATGATGATGATGATGATGATGATGATGATGATGACGATGTTGGTGATGATGATGATGATGATGATGATGATGATGATGATGATGATGATGATGATGATGATGATGATGATGATGATGATGATGATGATGATGGCGATGATGACACCGATGATGTTGAGGAGGAGGAGGAAGATGAGGATGAGCAAGAAGAGGAGAATAACGACGTGGAGGAGGAACAACAGGACTACACAATACCAACTTGTACCGACGATCTGGCAATACAACCTTCCGTCCCAAAACATCCCGTCATGGTCAATCTCGGGATTCTTCTGACCCGGGTCAATCTAGAACCGGGTCAGTCAGGCCTTGCAGGATCCTGCAAGATCCTGCAAGATCCTGCACCCAAGCCTGGGTCAATGCGAAGGATCCTGCAGGATCCTGCACCCAGGCCCGGGTCCGTGCGACCCTGGCCCTGCAGGATCCTGCAAGATCCGGCGCCCTGGCTGACCCCCGTTGGCACTGACCCCCGTCTCCAAGCTCCCGACAGCCCCTGCAGTAGCCCTGACCGGCCTGCGCGAGAAGACGCCAGGCGGGAGAGCTCCGCTTCGCGAGAAACGGCCCTCCGTCCTTCGAACTGTTCGGTGGCACCTCCACCTCCACCTCCACCTCCTCCTCCTCCTCCTCCTCCTCTTCCTCCTCCTCCCCACGCCGTGGAGTGACGACAGGAGACGGGTACAAAGAACATGCTCGGTGGCAGCTCGTGGAAGCCTCCCAGTGGTGGCTCAAAGGGGGGGCGAAGGCAAAAGCCCCACCGTGGGTTCCTTTGACAGGGCCCCTTTTGGAGCCGGCTGGTGCCCGAGATGGGGCCCTCTTCCTCCCCCCCCGTTTGGGTCACTCCTCAAGTTCGGTGGCAACTCCTGCGAGCATCCCATACCATCTTGCCCGCTCTAGCGAATCAACGCCAGTCGACGCAACATCGACGCTGACCGACGCTATCTCATCGACTCCCAGACGCTGATGGACGCCAGTCGACGCTAGAGACAGATTCCCACCAGCCCTTTGGGCGACAGGTGATCCAAGGAGGGTCTCTTTCCTCTTCCACAGCCCCTCTTCCCTTCGGGGAGGGGAACCCTCCCCCTCCCCTCCCTGAGGTTGTTTGGGGAGGGGGTCGCGACGAGTTAGAGCGTCCTTTTTCGGCCCCTGGGAGGGCCAGTGTTTGACACCCATAACGAGGATCGTGGCCCCCGAGGGGGGGAACGGAGAGAAGGGAACGCCGAGTCCACGACCAGACAAGCTTTTCATATAGTTCAGCCCGAGAGACGTCCATCTGATTGGACCTGGGATCGCCTCTCGCACGATACACCTCGTCCTGGTAGACACCCTCCTCCTGCTCCTCCTTCTCTTTCTCTTTCCCATCAATATCACCTCCAACCTCACTTTTCGATCCTGCTCTTATTCCTCCTCCGCGTCCTCCTCCGCCCTCTCCCCCCTTCCTCCTACGTCTCCCTCCTTCCTCCCCCTCCTCCCGCCCTCCTCCCTCTCTTCCTTCCCTGCCACCCTCATCTCCCTCCTTCTCTTGCTCCTTCCTGCTTCTCCTGCCTCAGGTTCCTCTCGGGCGGTCCGTCCGAGCCTCAGATGGCGGCTCTGCAAGACGAGGGCCGCCCGCGACGTGTGCGAGACCCCGGCAAGCTCGGACTTGCACGCCTGCCACGTTGAGTCCTCCCGTGAGGCTACCAGGAAGCTGGGAACAGACATGGCTGGACTCTCATGTGGAACGTCTTGAGGTGGCACGTGACACGGATGGGGGAGGGATGAGGGGGAGGGAAGGGGGGGGGGACGGGAGGAGGGAAAGGAAAGGGGAGGGAGGATCAAGATCAGGATCAGAGCTCCGAAAGAACCTCTTATCTTGGTAAGCTACCGGCATGAAAAAAGGCTCGGAGGAAAACTCCTGGAACGAGATTCGGCTCGGCGCAGGGGTGCCCTCAGGGCTTACGCCAAAGGCTAGCGTCCTGCGCCCCAGAGGCCGTCGAGGGAACGCATTACCCAGGACGTGGCCCAGCAGACCGAGAGAGGGGAACAGCGAGGACGACTACGATGATCGAACAGCAGCGGCGGGCGACGACACAGGTGCCCAGGGACCCAAGGGAGACTAAGGAAACCCGAGCCGCTCGAATTCTTCCCTCGCAGGCAGCAGGATCAGGTGGCCCTGGAGCGTTGCTGAGTACTTCGGGTGTCCGGGGCGGATCCTACGTCCTTCTTAACAGGTGTGTGCACGAGCGGAGAGTCGGGGGCCTGAGCTTTTCGTGCCTCCCAGAACTCGGCCGTGGTTGAGGGTGCGGGCGGGGGTCTGGTCCTGGCCTCCTGGACTGAAGAAGTAGGAGGAGCGGCACTCGACGCCCTGGGTCTCGGTGCGGAGGTCGAGGGGATAGGGGGAGGCGCGGTGCCCGAAGCCGTGGGCTTCGGAGCAGAAGTCGAGGGGGTAGGAGGCGGCGCGGTACTCGAAGCCCTCGGCTTCGTCACTCGCGGCCGTAGGAGGCGTCGTGGTACAAGCCCTGGACCTCGTCGCGGGAGTCGAGGAGGTAGGTGATGGCGCGGTGCCCGAAGCCCTGGCCCAGGGCGTCGAAGTAGGGGGCGCGGCACTCGAAACTCTGGTCGGGGGTCCCGGAGCAGTCGGGGTCGAAGTATTAGAAGATGCGGCACTCGACATCCTGGTTCCCGGAGTGGAGGTGGGAAAAGCAGAAGTAGGTCGTGACAATGACCACTGAACCCGCTCATTGCCAGGAGAGATAACAACCGTAGCATGCACAATACCAGCCTCATTTGTGCCTGCATCTCCGTAAAAGCTTCGAGCTGGGCCTGAAGTTCGCGTGCCATGTGGGTCGGTGGAGCCCGACTCTGCTTCCACGCCGCCCCTGTCTGCATCGCGCTGTCCAGGCTCGTCGTGCGGATCGAGGGGTCGAGGTTGCTCAGCAGCTTCTTCTTGTTCTGGTCGTGGCAGCGGTCCAGTTTGCAACATCGGATCGTGTCGTTCTAGGCACGAATGTCCATATGCTCCATCTGGTGGCGCAGTTCTGTGAGCTTCTTCGCGTTGGCGGCTCCCGTGGCCTCCATACGCTTCGGCTGTCCAAGAAGTAGCCCAGCGACTGCCCATAGGCGAGGTGGGCCTAGGTTGTGCCCTTTGCCCTGCGCTGCCGCCGCCCCCAAATGTCTCGCGCCATTGCCGCTCACCTTCGTGGCCTCGTGGCTGCTGGAGTCTGTGAGGATGCCGTCGGAAGTCGCCCCCTCCGCGCTCCTCTTTGCCTGGCCTAGCTGGAGCAGGAACTCGAGTATCAGTGCTTGGGCCGTCGTCTGCGCTCCCTTCGTGCCGAGGTCTGTTTTTTTTTGTTTTCCGTCCTTTCGAGCCTTGGCTCTGCGCCCGTCTCCTGTCGCCCCCCCTCGTCGCGGGCTGGGCGGCTGCCGCGGCACCCCCCCGTCCTCCGAACATCGGTCCTGCTGGGAGGGCGACGGGGCCGCGGTCGGGGCGGGTGCTTTCTCGCGACGCGGCCATCGCACTCGTCGGTGGTTTGGAACGCTTCGTCGCAGCAAAAAAAAACATTCGGGCTCTTTCGGGGCATCCAGGGGCCAAGGGGGCGAGAACTACTGACATAGCTTCTGAAGCGCTCCCGCGCCGGTCGCGCATGCCGCCGCGCAGTCTTTCGTCGAGAATGCGTCCTCGGCGTTGGACAGGGCGACGCGCGCGCGCTGATGCTCGCTCCTGCGTTCGACAAACATCCTCGGCGCCGGCGATGCCCGCGTGCATCCATGTGTCGGTCTCCACTTGGTGCGCCAGACGGGGGGCGCCTCTGGCAAGGCGTCCATTGGGGCCCAGGGCAGGGGGTCCGTCGTTGAGGCTTCCCGGGGGAGCGGCGATGACTGTGGCGTGGGGCAGTCGATCTCGGGCCGCCTTCTGGGCCCCGGCGAGACGTCGGGCAGCCTGGGCGCGCCTCCTCGCAGGGGCCGCTCTCCACCTCCGTCGAAGGGCGGCGCGTGCGAGACTCCGGGGGCGCAATCCCCCCCAGTCAGTTGATTGCCTTGTCGCAGCAACCGTGTCCATCTGGTCGGCCATCTGCGCGCAGACAGACGCGCGGGTCTCCTTCGCCGACGGTCCATCTTCGATGACGTGGCCCTGGAACGCTAGGAGTCCAAGGCTGCTGGACATGCGACTCCCCCATGGGCTACCCGTCTTTGCCCATCCCGTCCTCGTGGCCGAACGACGGTGCTGTAGCTCCTCCATAGTAGGTTCCTGGCGCACCGACCTCCAAGATATGTAGCCCGTGGTAGAGCCTTGCCCTCCGTCGTTAGGTCCTTGGCCCACGTGGTATCCTGGGATCCTTGACAACTCCGGACAATCTCCCACATGCCCTTGTTCTGAAGAAGGCCAGTTTACTGCAGCGCCGAATCCAAGAGCTCGTCGCTCTTCTGGGTCAATCAGTGGGCCTCTCCAGCCATTCCACTTCTTGCAAATATCACATCGAAAATGTCGCCAGCAAAACCGCCCGTTGCTCCTCCGAGGCACCCCTGGGAAATGCCGCAGTGCAAATGCAGGGCGGAGTCGGGGGACCTGTCGGCCCGCCAGGCATTAAACGGTCGCTGCGTGATCTTGGCAAGAATCACTGGCCCCTCTGTCGATCCCATCAGCCCTCCACACCCGTGTCGTACTACTAGGCTCCGTTGATCTTTTCACGGTTCCTCCCTTCCTCCCACTGGTCCCATGAAAATGGCAGCCTTCGCAGCGCAGTGCTCACATGCTGCTTTGCCCCTGGGTGAAACAAGCGACTGGATGGCGCCGCGTCGGGCTTCGGGCGTAGTGGGAGCGAGGGCGTTCGATGTTTCGTGAAGGTTTTTGAGGCGCGCCAGCTTTCGCCTCCGAAGCTTGCGCCCGACGCAAGTCTGCAGCGCCAATGCGTCCTCTCGGCGTCGGGCGAGTAAAGTGCCGTGGAATGCCGCGGGCCAATGCCAGGGTAACTCTTGTAGGCCCCTTCGAACAGCGGCCCCGAAGAACCCCTTCCAATGTGGGCAGAAGACGTGGATCAGGCGCTTACCGGCAGGTCCTTGTTTACCATTGGGCTTCGGAATCGGGCGACCCCAGGATGGATGGCCCAATGCGGGGATTCGTTTGACCACTCGAACCCGCCAGTGTATCGTGTCCAAATGCTCGTAAGCCTGAGGCGGGGGAGATTCGCCTACGCGTTCAGCCCCCAGTCCTAGGCGGTGCTCGTCCGTCCATGAAGCGTTGGAAGACTCGGCGGCCATCGAAAAAACAACCTCCGCGGGGACGCTCCAAGCCGGTGCAGGTCTGCGTTCCGGTCCCTCCTTCAGGAACCTCGGGGTGCTGGCTAAGTCCCTGTCGGCCCAGAACCAGGCCTCATCGTAGGTGGTTTCGAATGGTATACTGTCGAGGTCGATCGGGTCGTGATGCCTCGCCAATTCGTTCGCGTAACCGATCTCCTGTGCACTCATACCAACCTCGCGTGGTGACCTCTCCCAACAATAAATCCTCCACTCCTCTTTCGTCGATATCGGTCTCGGTCTGTGGCGACGACGCTTTCCGAGGCCCCCCACATTTAGCAGCTAAGAGACATAAGAGCCGAGTAGCTTCGGCAAAGCTACGATGTCCAGGGGCTTCGCACATATCGTGTCTGGGTCGTCGTTCGCGCCTCCTGCAGCTCCTGATGTGCCGGGGGCGCCAGAAGCTCTACTCCCGATCTGGCCGCGTACTCCTCCCCCTGTTCTCCCAGCAGTGCTCGGGCCTCGGCCCTCGGCCGGACCAGTTCGAGATGTCGTTTTTCGTAGCTGCTTGTGTCTGTGGGACAGCACTTGCTGCACACCTGATCTTGCTATCCCCATCCACTCTTGCAAGTCGGTGTCGATCTCTCCCGTTTGGTGCAGCTCCCCCAGCTCGTTGCGCTGTTCGAAGGCTGTCTCGAGTTCGTGCTGATATGCAAGTCGCTGTTTGCCCTCCTGCAGGGCCGCAGCCAAATTGTTTCCGTCCCATCTCAACGTTTCCTGTTGCATGTTGCTGGATTGGAATGCTGAAAACTCGACCATGATAGGCACTTTGTCTCTGGGGAGAGCGCTCGGAATAAGCTGTACGCACCGTGCTGAACTCCAAGGGGTGACAGGGCGCTTGATCTGTTCATGTATCCACCGGCATCAGGACATGATCAGCCGTGCTGGTCGCTCCATCATAATGGTAATCTGTCGGCCCCGCACTGTCAGCAACACAAACTCCTCACATTCATGAAATCGTGGGGCTGCATCGAATCCACCCAGACATGGTCACCGATCTTTATTTGGTTGCCTAGGTGATGTCCTCGTGGCGTAGCGCGGGCGGGCGCCTCCTTCACCTGCTGAGTCGCCCAGAGTACTAGTTCCCTGGACCCCTTCTCAAGAGCTCGTCGCTTGCGGGCGCACTCGTCCTTGAGCGGGGGAAGGTGCAACAGTACCACCGTCAGGTCGAGGGATCCTCTCGCGATGCGCAGTGCTAGGTTTCGTCCTTGTGCTGACATGGGTGGCGTAGCAATCGTCCTGATCGTTTTCTGTATCCGCTTCGCCATCATCAGCATGCATCCCGCCGATCGGTTAGATAACGGAGCTGATGTCTAGCCCGCTGAGAGACCATCCCCTCCTCTCTCCAGATGCCACTCTTGACCTGGTGTGCCTGTGGGTGCCCGGACTCGGGTGCCAGCGAATCCAGCTATATCAGCGCGCAGCTCTCCCCATACATATACATATATATGTATTGTCCGGTGGTTCTACTGCCATGAGAAACAATGAGTTGTAGACAACAGGTCTGAGAAAAGAACGCATGGGCCCCTTGGGCGAAACTTTCCGAACGGGGGAGGGAGGGGGGAGGAAGGGCGAGTCGGAGGAACGGGGAAGAGGGAGGACGGGGATCCGGAGGATTCTGGGCGGGGGGAAGGGGAGGAGAAACGGAGGGGCAATCAGGAGGTGGAGGTGCGTAATCGGATGAGGAGGAGAAAAAAGGATATACTGCAGGAGGAGCAGGGGGGGACAAGGGAGGAGGGAGGGAGGACAAGGAGGGAGAAGGGATATCAGGGGAGGAGGGAATGATCACAGGGTCTTTCAGTTGAGGGAGCCCGTGACAACAGAATGGGCTTCCCTTATCGTCCGCACGGACAGGATGAGGGATAGGCTTGAGGATCGGGAGGGGGAAGGCGGACGAGAAGGGAAGCCCACCCTGCTTTCACGGGCTCCCTCTCCCTGAGGGCTCTGGGATCACTCCCTCCTCCTTCCCTGATCTCCCTCCTCCCTCCTTTGTTCTCTCGTTCTTCTCCCTTGCCCCCACTCCCCTTTCTTCTATTTCGCGCGCTCGATGATGTCTGGCGAAGAGGCTTCCCAACATAATGGTGAGTTCCTGCACTCAGCGTTCCTCAATGAGGGGGGCTGTGCAACGCACCAGCACATCGCGGCAGCGGCTGCCAGCCTGCCCCTGAGCTGATTCAGAAGTAGACTCTCTTCGAATGCACTGTACTACTCCACGGCGCTCTGCTCAAGCAATTGCGAACACTTTCTGGAAGGCATAACTATTGCCGCATTTGCTCCTGGGCAGCCCTTCGAGCACAGGCGTAACACTCAATATTCGTTGCAGGTGCGTTTTTTGCCAGCGGTAGTGTGGACAGACCTCGCAGGAGTTGTCCTGCTCCGATGTGGAGCCCTGGTGCCTTGATTACGGCAGCGGTGTGGGAAGCCTCTCTGAGGTTCGCCCCCCTCGTTTCGGGTGTGAAGCTTCCTGGTGTCGGCTCTGCTGGGTTCGATCAAAACCTGTTCTTTCCGCCTTCCCCGAGGGCCGTGATTCCAATCGGCTTCTGTTTTTCCGCTGGCTCGCTCGCTCACCCTCTTCCCAGGTCTCTCCTGACTACTTTTCTTCTCCCCGCCGTCGTTTCTCCCCCCCTCCCTCCTCCTTTTCTCCTCATCCTTCCTGAGACCAAGGCAGCTTCGGACATGCCCCGTGGGAGACGATGAGAAACCTACAAGCAGGAGCGCGCAAGGCGCTCGGGGGACCGGTGTCGAGGAATGCGTGGCAGACGCTCGAGCAGTTGGGAACGACTAGATGCTGGAATTGCACCCACTTGCAGCTGCACCCACTTGCAGCACAGTGAACATAATCGAAGGCAATGCGCCACCTCCGAACCCATGACCCCCAAGCGAGCCCCAAGAGGACCCCAAGATCCTATAAACGAGTCCCAAGAGGGCTCCAAGACGCGATTTTGAGGGCTCTGTCCTCGTCCTCGTTGTCCCCATCTTCCCCCTCTTCCCCTCCTCCTCCTCCTCCTCGTCCTTGTCCTCATCGTCTTTCTTTTCCTTTTCCTCCACTTCCTCGTGGTGGTGGTGGTGGTGGTCGTCGTCGTCATCGTCGTCGTTTTCCTTCTCCTCCTCCTCCTCCTCCTCCACCTCCTCCTCCTCCTCCTTCTCCTTCTCCTCCTCCTTTCCTCGCCCCACGCGGGCCTCAGGAATGGCCTGAAAAAACCCTCCAAGGCCAGCCCCTTGCTCCCAGAGATCTCTCCGTTCGACCTGGCTGCCCGCTTTGCTCCACTCTGTGCGTCTCTTCGTCACCCTTTTCCCGTCAGCTCTCATGGGCAGGGCTTCTAAATGGGCTGGTGGGGATCCCCGAGCTCCGGGGGCGCGCAAACATGGATTAATTAGCGATCCATGGACCTTTCGCGCGGTCGCCACATGCAGCCGCTGCCACCCGTTTCGGCGGCGGAATTATCAGCCATTCTCCCACGGGAGCGGGGCCCGTCGCTGATCCACGCCCCCCTTGCTCCAGGTTTGCGATCGCCCGAGAGCCGTGAAGACTTGCCACATCTTCTGGGGCCCCCCGCGCGCCTCACTGCAGCGCGTCGCGTGCCCCCTTGGGCCTGGGGCGCCTCGGCGCGCGAGCGTGGCCTCGGGGGGCCCTCGGGGGGCACCCCGAGGCCGAGCCCAGGTGGCTCCGAGAGGCACCCAGCTGGGACTTCGCATTCTTGTGTGCCCCCGCACGCAGATCGGCTGCGAGCCCAGGGGGGGAGGTGAGGAGAAGGCCTTCTCAGAAAGCTCGGAAGCCCCCCGACCTTCCGGGAAGCTTCCTGAGCCTTCCCCGAGGCCGCAGGAAACTTCTCAGGAGGCGCGAGGGCTGCTGAGAAGTCCCGCCACCTTCTGAGAAGGCCTTCTCCTTCTCTCTTCCCCCCCTCGCTCGCCGCCGAGTTGGGCTGTCGCCACTTTTCGAGCCCCCAGGTCGGGCCAGTGGGGTTGCGCCTTGCGCAGACCCAACCGAGGACTCGCCTCCCCGGGCACCTGCCGTATCCTGCGCACAATGCGCCTCCTCGCCCTTAGGGGAGGGGGGTGGGGTCTGTGCAGCCGAGCGCCTCGTGGACGGACCGAGACGGGACCTTGCCTCCCCAAAGCCACCAAGCGCAGAACCGTCTCCACTCTTTGAAAACCTGGGGAGTCCAGCGGAGCTGCGTCCGACGCGGGTCCAAAATGAGACGTCGCCTCCCCAGGCGTAGCCAGACGCGTTGGGGTAGTGGGTGGGTGCGTCTCTGGGTGATTTCTATCTCCATGCGGGGTGGGCTCGCAATCTCGCAGGCGGGAGCCATTCAATGAAACCTGGCCTTTTGCATTGTCAATGTTACATGCTGTTTTGCCACAGTGCCTTTGTCCCACACGCTACTCCACTCCAATCAATGATGGATTCGATGGCCCTCGAACTTCCGGTGCAAATCCAGAAGTGCTACCAACCCGGTCCATCCTTGTCTCCATTGGTGGGCGCACCGTTCGGGAACATACCTGCCATCCCACCACTCACCGTATCATCATCTCTCTGCACACCACTACCCTGCCACGCTACAAACACCAACCTCACTCTAATGCAAACGCTGCACCTCGCAATGACACACTGCATCAAATGCGTACGCATACCCTGGGGAACCATGCATGGTATTTGCAATGTCGTGCTTTGTGCTCATGGATTCGACATATTGCCTGCTGACGGTGGCGACACACCCGCCACAATGACTTGCAGCAGCAGCCATGCGCCCAGCGCTTCACTGCATAGTATAGTTAGTGCGTTGCCCCTTGCAATGTAATGGCTCCCCCCCGTGCGCAACGGATGCCAAGACGCAATCGCTTTCGGCACCCAGTCAGCGTGTTTTCCTGGGCCTCCCAATGACATCGGGCCCTGCCCTGCTTCGGGCGAGGCCAGTCGGCAGCCACGCCCATCCCCTAGCATTAACTCGGGCACGTCCCTCCACAGGAGGAATATTCAAAAATAGCCAACATATAATCAGGTGGCGATTTTCGATATTTGTTTAAACCATTTTTGAAATATCTTTTGACTATTTCTTAGTTTTCGTCCAAGATGCCCCCCAAGCAGCGCCCCACGGCAGCTCCAGTGTGGCCCAGCATCTGCGCGAGGCGGCCCCTGGACGGCGCAAGCCTGTGCCCGCGGCCACCTGCCGACCCTCCTCGGGGGGCCGATTGCCCGGCCGGTCGGAGATCGGGCTTGAATCTCATTCTTGGACGCCCGACATGGGTACGGAAAGAATGGGTACAATGCCCAACAACAAATGTTGTCCCAGACCAACAGCGGCCGCTGTTGGGCAGGCGGCCTTCTGTCTCGAATGGACACAGGCCGCGGCGGCGTGGACAGCGAGTCCTGTTCAAAATGAACAGGAACTGCTGTTGAGCATTATGCCCATTCTTTCCGTGCCCATCTCGTTCGTGCAGATCACTGGGCACCAGAGGAGCTGCGATGCAACTTCCCGGAGCCGCGGAGGCCAAGGCGTCCAGGGTGTCGGGCGCGGCAGTTCGCTGGCACGGTTGAGCGGCAGTCCCTTCTGGCCGAGCGCCGGGTCTCCGTGCTGTCCTCGGGCGTCCGAGCCGGTGGTTCTGCAGGGCCTCGTTGTTCGAGAGCGTGCTCGTGGCTAATGCCAGCACGCTCTATTCGTCGACGCTGTTTCCCAGAGAAGCGCTCGACGACGACATACTTTACATACATACATATATATATATATATACACACTGTCGAATGGTGCTGGAAGATGTGCTGACCGATCGCCCTCACGTAATTCAGCGCGAGCAGCCCATGTGGCTTGCATGGTGATGGCGATGATGAGGACGACGAGGAGGGCCCTATTCCTAGGGCCGCCCCTGGCATCCGAACCCGAGCAAAAGCAGCACGAACTCAAGAGCTGCCAAGACAACGGCGATTGGGTGAGAAGCAAACCGCTTCAGCGAACATAACCTTTGCTCTGACAGCTGGCCACTTCAACAAGCACGCAGATATCGCACACGACTTTACGCCACATTGGGACATATAGGGCCGACAGCGGAGGCCTCTAGCATAACATGTACTATTTCTCATGATGACGCTCCTGCTGTTGTGTTTTCACCATAGCTGCAGCAATGATACTAATAGATCGTTACGCAGAATCCCTCCAGCCCTATTAGGGGAGGTGCTTACCCCTCCCCCTACACCCTCCCCTGGGGGTTAGGGGGCGAGGTGACACACTGCCCTTGTGGGCCCAAGATGGATCCAGTATGGCCGCCGACGCCCCTAATGTGGCCTCCAAAATGGCTCATTCAATCGGGAGATGATTCATAACAGCCTCTGACATACCTCCGAACGGCCCCTCCGACGTACCTCCGATGGTCCCAGGGAACACCCCAAGAGGCCCAAATCGTCGCAGAACGTGTGGGGCACTGAATGATTTGCGCCTTCTTGTCTTTTCGGCTCCGATGGGCTTCCGAAGCCTTCAGATGGCCCCAGGAGGAAGGCAAGTGGAACCATTACTGCTCAAGAGGCCCCCCGAATCTCCCCACGAGCGCTTCAAGAGGCCCATCAGGCGAATTCGCTAGCTATGCTTTTGAGGGGGGGGGGGGCGGATTGACGCCCACTCCTTTTTTGAACCGTAGGGCACAACATCGCCCAACCAAAAGAGCCTCAAGCGGGCCCCATCACACCCACACACAGCCCAGACAGGGTCCCGAGACAATCCGAAGAGGACCCCAGGAGGGACCCGAGAAGACCCCCAGATAATGAACCCCAAGAGTCTTCCAAAACGCACCTACAACGGAGGATCCGCGAAGACCTCCTCTTCGTTCTCCTTCTCCTTCCCCCCTTCCTCCCCCTCCTATCGTGAATCCGCGGCCACGGCGCCGGGCCCGTTTTGGTCTGGCGTCCACCTGGGCCAGGCTCGTCGGCGGAGATCCAAAAAACTCTTCACCAGGGACGGGTCTATCAAAAGCTCTTTCGAAACACATGGACGGGGGGCCGCAGCCCGTCCGGGTGCCGCCGACAGGACACGCCCCGAAACCAGCGGCAAGGGGAAACAGAAGAAGGGAAGAGGGAGCATAAGATAACTATAAAGCGGAGGAGACGGGCACACGGCGGGGAGGCATGAACCGCCAGACCACCCCTTAGGCAAGAACGCGCCCGTCGGAGGCCAGGGGCGGGGGAGGAAGATGGGGAGATCGGGGGAGGAGAGGGGGCAGAACAAGGCGTGGGCCTCAAGGAGGGCTACAAGCGGCCCAGTGCGTGGCGTAGATCCGCGGCACGCCAACGCTGCAGGGCCTGCTGCGTCTGGACGGCGCAGCTGACACTTTTTCTGCGTTCGGATGAGCTCCGAGCTCCGCTGTTCCCCCAGGCAGGGCTTGGCCTGGCGCACCAACCACTGGCGGGCCTCGCCCCCGCAGCGTCCAGGCGCTTCAGCCACGAACAGCGTGAGACGCTCGTCAGGGGTAGCGCGCGTGTTTCTCGCGCCCGGCCGCGCGCGCCGCCTTGCTGGGCCTGTGGGCGGCCCTGCCCACGAAGTGCTCCGCCGCCAGGTGGCGCGAGGTCACGTCCAGCCAGTACCTCCCTGCCCCCTCGAAATACTCGATATCGAAGATGACGCGCTCGAGGAAGCCGGCGCCCGGCAGGTCACCTGGCCGCCGCTGGCGCTGGCGGTCCCACGTGGGCTCCTTCTGCGGGATCATGGTAAAGCCACCGCGTGATCAGGCCAGCCACGGAATCTTCGAGCCTCCCGTAGCACACTGCCATTCCGCCCCCCTGGGTGCGGCTGGTGGCGCGGATGCTCCTGTCGTCCAACGGGGTCAAGCAAGCAACCGCGGCCGGGTCATCCCCGCGGTTCCTGTTCCATACGGAAACGGCGGCGCCAATTCCGCCCGCGCATGCGGGTCTGCGCACAAGCATCCGGGTGAGGAGCGCGGACGACCAACGATCGTCTTCCATGGCGCACGCCGGGTCGCTCGGGCACAACAGGAAGACCGCCGCGCTGGGCCCTCCAGCGCCCAGCAGCAGAGCTCTCCAGGCTCGGGCAAACGCTGCCTCACGGCCGCGCGGGTTTTCCTTTCCACGAGTTTTGCGAGTTTGCTCCTGGAGGGCCTCCAAGAGCGAAGTCTCGGACGCTGGGTCGGCTCCGCCGCTCTGTAGCTTCGCGCGCGCCCCGGTAAGCGTCTGCTCAAAGGTCTTGAATCGCCTCGAGCAGCTCGCTCGCGGTCACGCCTGCGTCGCTGGCCACCCACGCCAAGGCGAAGGCCCAGGACCTCCAAGCTCAGCGGGTCGGAACCCATGTCCGCCAGCTTGCCCCGTAGCTGACGACCAAGTTGTCGCGGCGCTGCTTCTCTGGGTCTGTCGCCAGGGTCGCCCGCGAGGCGTGCTGGCTGGCGGCTCCGACGTACGTGCTGAGCAAACTGCCAGCTGCTTGCCTCTGCAAGTCGTGCCCCGCCAGCGGCCAGAGTGACTGCCAGAACGCGCCGGGCTTGCCCGTGGCTGCACCAAGGCCGCCTCCCTGGTGCCCTAGCAGGAAAGGGGCGTCCGCCTGGTCCCCGCTCGCCCTCAAGCTCGCGCCCGCGACTGGGAGCGCTGCTACGCGGCAGCCTCCGCGCTCCAGCCGGGACCCGCGCCAAGGTCATGACCTGGTTGAGCTCCAGGCCGTAGGGGGCCAACGCCTGCTCCAGGAGCACGAGCGCCTGCGTGGCTAGAGCCGCTGGCACCACGATGTACGTGTCATCGGAATAGGAGTAAGCCTTGGAGCCTGGTTCGAGGGCGCTGAGGCGGTCAAGGAGTGGCTGCGTGGCTTTGCGTTGGCTAGCCGCGTAGGCGGCCGGCGCCAGCGGGTCACCCTGGTCAGAGTCACGGGTGCCGTCAACCTGCACGAAGTTGCCGGCCGCGTCGCGCCAGAGATGGGTGGCGGGGCTCCCGTGCCACGTGTCCAGCATGCGGCCGACCTCCGGCACGTGCTCCGCCATGGCTTCTGTGGCGGGCCCGCGCTCCAGTCTCTGGAGGACCGGCCTTCACGTCCACCTTGATGGACGCGTCGTTCGGTCTCCGCGCCGCCTGCCCCTACAGCTGCTTCAAGACCAGATTCGCCCCGTTGACGCGCCCCACGCCGTACTGGTGGGGCCCAGCCGCCGCGTGGAGCCTGGCGCTCTTCGCCCTCGCGAGGGCCCTCGTCCCTAGCCGATGGAGGGAGGCGCCCACCAGAAATGGTCGGACCCCGCCAGCGCCGTTGTCTGCGGCGACGAGCTCGCCAGCCTGGGGGGCTTGCCGCACCGCCCCGGGCACGTCACCGAAGGTCAGTTTCCTTGCAACGCGCGCCATCGACTCGAGGACCGCCGGGTCGTTTGTGCACGAAGCGAGGTGCTCCAAGCGCGTGCGAAGGATGCCCGGGGCCGTCAAGCACGGGGGTCGCCGCAGGAGCTCGGCGATATCATCGCTCCCCTGCTGGAGCAGATCCCCGTCAGGGGCAGCCCCGGCCCGGGGCCTGGCCTGCGCGGCCGCTGCGTGCAAGGCGCCGCTCGGGAGAGACGCCCGCAACTTGGCCCAGGTGTCCGCCGTGCGTGGGCCCAACAGCATGCCGCGCACCGCGCCGGCCGCCTGGCCTTCCTCCCCCGCGGCCGCGAGGGCGTGGACGCTGAGTGCCCTGCAGCCTTCGGAGTCTCGGCCAGCCGCCCGCGGCGGCGGAGTCGAGCGGCCAGCTGCGTTCCCCCATATAGGGAGGCCCACTGGCCACCGCAGAACCGCGCGAGACGTTCCCCCATGGCTTGCGCACACGTCGCCCCCCCTCCCGGGCGCCCCTTCTGCCCTGCGCCTCTGCCGCCGCCAGGGCTCCCACTGGCCATCGCTCGGACGTCCATTCCCTGTGTTTTTTTTCGGTTTCGTGCGTGGCTTTTCCGCCAAATGATCGAGGATGCTCCTCGATGGTCCTCGCCGAGGAAAAAAACACACACGTCCGAGCGATGCCAAGCCCAGGACGGCAGCGAGGGCCATGACGCAGGCCCCCGGGAAGCGGCCGGGGGCCCAGACGGAGGTCGGCGTGCCCTCCCGCACGGCCGCAGCCCGCGGCAGGTTTTCCCACAGCGTGCGGCTCGGAGTGTCCCCGCTGTCCCACGCAGGGTGCAGTGGGGGACTGGCCATCGCTCGGACGTCCATTTCCCGTGTCTTTTTCGGTTTCGTGCGTGGCTTTTTCGCGAAATTATCCAGGATGCTCCTCGATGGTCCTCGCCGAAGGAAAAATGCACACGTCCGAGCGATGCCAAGTGGAGGGAGGTCGGCGCACCCTGTCGGCTGCGGATGGCGGTCGCCTCCCGCTGCCGCCCCGCGGGCGAAGGCGGCCTGTGCAACTTGAGCTCATTCATCGCTGGCTGCTCCACTCGGCCTCCGGGTCAGTCTATCCCCCCGGCAAGGCGTGGCGGACGCACGGGTGACGCAACGCCAGCGTCCCTCATCCCTGCTTCCCCCAGTCGCGATGTTGACTTCGTTGGTCTCGAAACGGATGCCACATCTTATGCAAGACGCTGGACGCGGTGTGGACTTCTGGATGTCGATCGCCTGCTGCTGTGCTCTACGTCGCCTGCTCTGCCTCGCTCCAGGGTCGCCGTCATCCCTCGCTCGCGCGGCGCCCTGCTGGGCCGCCAGGCCACCGCTTCCAGAAACGTCCTGCGGCGGCATGGCCTCGTCCCCATCGTCGTCCTCGCTCTTTCCTGGGGCAGCGGACAGCGCCGCCGCTGCCGGCGCAGCGCCGAGGTGCACGTCGAACTCCATGGCACGGGGGTTGGGGGAGGAAGGCGGGGGGCAAGGGAGAAGCGGACAGGTGAGGAGATGCTCGCTGTGCGCACTGGACTGGCTTAACACTCCCTCTCTCTCTCTCTCTTGAACCAAGCTCCTCCTCTTCCTCCTGCTTTTCCTCTTCCTCCTCGTCGTCGTCGTCCTCCCCCTCCTCCTCCTCCTCCTCCTCCCTCTCCTTAACATCCTTCTTCCCCCTCCTCCTCCTCCTCCTTCTCCTCCGCTTCCTGCTGGTCCTATTCCACCTAATGCTCCTCCTCGTTCTCCTCATCCTCCTCCCCTCCCCCAGCCTCCTCATCCAAACAACTCTCATCGGCATCGTTCCTGGATGGGCTGGTGGGGATACGCGAAGCGTCAATCATATTACTCCTCTATTTGTTTCATTCCCTCCTCATCTTCCTTCTCCTCCTCTCCCTTTTCTTCCCTCCCCCTTTCCCTCCGTACGTACCATCCTTTCCGAACCCCCCTCCTCCTTCAAAACCCCCTCTCCTTACAACATTCTCCTCCTCTTCATGCTTTCCCTGCTCCAGCCCTCCTCCTCCGCCTCCGTCTGCTCTGGTTCCCCCTCCTCCCTCTCTTCGACGCCCTACTCCTTCTCCTCGTCGTTCCTTCTCCTACCCTCGTCGCCCTCTCCCGCACCCCAGGTCCCTCCTCGCCAAAGCCCCCAGTCCCTCCGAGGCATATGGTCAGCTTGTCGCCTGAGCGCTGCTTCCCGCTGAGAACTCCAAGGGCCTGGCGGGAGGGGAGAGCTGGCGGCGAGCAGTGGGGGGACACGAGGAGGAGAAGGCCATTCTCAGAAGGCGGCGGGGCTTCTCAGAAGCCCTCGCGCCTTCTGGCACGTTTTCCGTGCCGTCGGGGAAAGCTTGGGAAACCTCTCGGAAGGCCAGGGGACTTGCGAGCCTTCTGAAAATGCCCACCCCTTGTCATGTCCCCCCCCACGCTCGCCGCCGAGAGAGAGACACGAAGCGGTGGCCGAGGGACAGGGGGTGGAGCGGAGGCATGGTCCGCACGGCGACCGCGCAGGGCACTCGGAGAAGTGAAATGCTAAAAGAGAAGCCGTGACATTGATGGGGATGACAAGGGTGCTGACGCATAACATTGTGACATCGAGAATATAGGTGGGATTGAAGGGGTAAGTATGTGAAGAGGGATAACTCGGGGATTTGAGGATGGAGGGCGGTGAGGAGGAGGGGAGCTTCGCAGGCAATCGGACGCTCAGAACGAAGATGCAGATCTTCACCTTTTCGAGCCTTTGGCACGGCGGTGTCGAGTCAACTTGTAGATGTCTCAATAACCGCGCAGGATGCAACCAGAACAGTGTTTGCATGACGCCTGGCTTCGAACGCCACTCGTTGTCCTCATCTTGTTCTTCTTCTCCCCTCTGCTTGCCGCTTGTCACGCCTCTTCACGTGCAGAAGACGACGGGATCGAGGTTCAGTCGGAAACCCCGCTCGACGAGCAGGGAGAGAGGCAGCGCAGATGCAGTGGATGAGCGTGAGGGGCAGGACGTCAGACGTGGCGCGAGCGCACCGGGTTTGCCCCTCTCTATTCCCGCCTCCCTCTCCCTCCTCCTACTTCCCTCCCTCCTTCCCTCCCTCCCTCCTCCTCCTCCTCGACCTCCTCCTCTCGCCTCCTCCTCCTTCTCCTCCTCCTCCTGTCCGTAGCCATTTTGGCTCAAGGTTTTGGTTTCCCCTGGGAACAAAGTGGATACCGCTAGTCCGCGGCCAGCTTTCGTCTTTCGCCTGGTTCGCCCCAGGCAGAGCGCCGTGCGGTCCGCCCCGCACGGCCCAGCCCCACTTTGCTCACCATTACGGCCGGCCCATGGCACCACCTGCCAGGCAGGAAGCGGTTCTCCTGGGACCGAGGTACCCTGTCTGGGGGTGCGGCCGCTGTGGAGCGGCCCAGAATTGGGCGAGTCGAGTGGTGTGTCAGTGCGGCAATCCAGCCCCGTCCAGGATTGTTCAACGAGCAAAAGAGAATGCAGCAGCTTGGGCGCAGAACGGACCCTCGCATGCAAAGTCAAAAGGTAAAGGTGGTAATGGATCGAAGGGCAAGGGTAGCGACGGCGGCGTTGACAACGGAAAGCTCCAGCGGCTCGAGAACCAGCTGGCACAGGTGCTCAAGGCCGTGCAGTCAGGCACCACGCCAGCGGCACCTGGTGCAGCAGCCAAGTCTTCTGGCACGGGGGGCAAGCCGCCATGGCATATTTCGGAGCCGCCCACAGCTGGAGGCACAGACGCACAGGCTGAGGAGAAGGCCGACAACGGTGCCAAGCGAGATGCCATCATGCAAGAGATCTATGAGTTGGAAGATGTGCTTAAGCGACTCCGCTGCAACAACGGTAATGAAAGCATCAAGACCCCGATCGAAGAGCGGCTCAAAGATCTTCGCAACCAGCACAAGCAGCTGCGATCCCCTACGACTGCACACAGACGGGCAGCGCAGGACCTCAGTCGGGCACGTACATCGTTGCAGAAGATGCAAGATGAGCTTAGAGAAAAGCAGAAGCAGATTGAAGGACTTCGTGAGTCGATCGCGAAAAGACAGGATGAGATTGTGGCAAAGCAAAGGGAAGTGGAGGCGCTGGAGGTCGAATTTGCTGAAACGGCTAAGCATGTCACGACCTCGACCGAGGATGCGAAGCAGGCGCCCGACCTCTCGCAGCTCTTTGATTTTGGGTCCGAGCCAGACGAGGTTCCCAAAGAGCTCATCCCTTTCCTCGAGAGCCCTGAGTGGAAGATGCTCCAGTCTTTACTCACGCAGAGGGCTTCTAAATTGCCCACTAAGATGGATGTTGACGGCGATGGTGATGGTAAGCCTACTGATAATGCCGCTGCAGCCGAGCCTGGCGATGATGGGCAAGCTGCAGGGGAGAAGCGCATGTATGAGGACCTCACCGAACCAGAACACGAGATTTTGTTCTCCCTGGCAGGAGATAAAGAGCAGTTTCGACAAAAGCTTGCCGAGTTCTCCGTCAAGCGCGCAAAAGTCAGTTCCAGTTCCTAACGCTTTCTGTTTGCGGCGATGGCTGTGGGGGCTGTCTGGCAGGAGTTCGTCTTCGGCGTCCTGCAGTGCTACGGCATCCCCGTCTTCCACGTTGCGGCCTGACCCTGAGAAGGCTGAGACCCTTGGCTGGACGACACCCCCAACGCAGCTGCAGGTTCAGGCTTGCAGTGGGCGAGGAGAGGGATCCCAGCCTAGGGAATCGCTGGAGGGAAGGCCCACCTGTTCGTCTACTGCTACGAGGGCAACAAGTTCTACGGTATTAACTTCTTCGTGTACGCTGGCATCTGAGTGCGGCGTCGTCAGTTCTGAGGATCCGACAGTGCGCGATCCCAAGTTCGATTTTCCCCGAGTGAGTGGTTTCAAGTTATCTCATCATGGAACGGTTCCTGCAGCAGACGCCGAACACGATGATACGTTCCATGAGTTCGAATCGTTCAACGCTAACGGTGGGAAACGCACAGTGAAGAAGAGGCTCGAGAAGAGTTCGGCGAAAGTGATTTTGATGCAAGAGATCGGACATCTTGAAGCGGATCTTGAAGCTCTTGACTCCTGGTGCGCTGCGCGAGGTTGGTCAATGCGAGCTCTTTCGTCGAAAGCAACGGCAGGTCACAACACTGGAGCTGGTGTCGCTGTGTTTGTTCGGACTGGAGTTGGACTTCGACCACCTGCAGTTGGAGCTGAGTGTCTCTTTCCAGCCCGACTACAACGAGTCGAGGTCGACCTACCAGGCTGGCCCGCCATCACGGTGTTCAACCTCTACCTCCACCCGCAGGTAGGCCCTAGCGGGCCTAATGCCCCCATCCTCGCTGAGCTAGGCAGAATGATGCAAACGGTTTCTGGACCTGCTTTTTGTGCAGGCGATTGGAACCTGACCCCAGAAGCTTTGGAGGCGTCGGAGTTTCCTGTCCTGGCGGATTTGTGTGTGCTGGCGCCTGCGGTGCCAACTTGTCGAGGGGGGACAGGTCCCAGCATCATTGATTTTTACTGTTTGAATGATACCTTAATGCGAGGTTTTAAGAAGCTAACGGTCGATATGCGCTGGACGGTTAAGCCTCATCGGCCTATCCGTCTAGCTATCTCAGATAACGGGTTTAAACTCAAACATTTAGTTTACTCAGTTACCCCTGCGCTGCCCAAAGAGTTCCCGATAGGCCCTGCTCCTCAACCACCGACCTGGTCCATCGAGCAGCGTCTAGCCCAGGATGCCTGCGAGGCTGCTTCGGATTCTTCAGTTGCTCCGAGCGTGGCCTGGGCCATGCTTTCGAATGCCTGGGGTCGTTTCGCCACTGCAGCGGCCAGATACCTAGGTGAGAGGGCAGGGCAGCCTTTGAAGAACCCAGGGGCTTTCGGGCGATGTTTAAAAGCGCGGTGGGTCGAAGTTTGTTGTACGACTAAGACCTCCAGTGATGTGCAAGCGATCGCCGACGGCTGGAAGTGGCTCCAAAATGCTGTTGGTCAGGTCCTGGTCTTCTCCCGCGTGGCCGACACGGCTCAAAATCAGATGATGCTTGCACAAGAGGTCTCAAGCTTTTTAGTTGATGAATTCCCAGGCCTGGGGTTGAGTGCTCGCCTTGAGCGGTCCGTTCAAGTGGCGAGAGGTTTAGTCAGCGCTGAGGAAATAGACTCCGAGGCGCTGCACAGTTTTTTAGACGATATAGACTCAGATGTCGAGTTTGCAGCTAAAGGAGAAAGTAAGGAACAGAGAGACTCGTGGCACGACTGGTGCGTGGCCGCTCGAGCAGCAGGGTCGCGAGGCTTTCACAAGATCACTGCTGTCCGCCAGGTCCGAGCTGCTACGATCGTGCAAGGCCCGAATGGACCCGCTGCGGACACCATCAGTATTGTGCAGAACGAGGTATCGCTGTATAAGAAACTCTGGGGTGCGACGTCGGAGCCTCCTCGGGCGTGGATCCCTGATCGGTCGTCTTGTGAACGAGCTTCTGTTACAGCGATACGAGAGGTAGGACGCACTTTTTCGCGCAGTGCCTCCAGCAGTCTTGATCATTTTCACCCGCGTTTTGTGTTGGCCCTGGACGATTCAGGACTTGAGGTTTTAAGTTCTCTTTGGCAGGCCTGCGAGGCCATCGGTTTGCTCCCTCGGCAACTTTTGTGGGTGGTCCAACCCATGCTCCCAAAACCCAAAGGGGGAAACCGTCTCATAGTGCTTTATGCTGGCATGTACCGTGTTTGGCAAAGACTGCGGCGCCCACTGCTGACGGAAGTGAATCGTCTGGTCGATCGTCGTTACTGGGGGGCGTCGAAAGGTCGTTCAGCAGTGGATTGCGCCTGGCTCCAGGCAGCGCGCAGTGAGAGCGATGCCGAGCAGAATAAGCACAGCGATTTAATAGTGGCCGATTTTTCGAAGTATTACGAAACGATTCCCCTAGAAGCTCTCAGGGACAAGTTTTTGAGGTTCAACGTGCCGCTTAGTTTCCTGAAACTGGTTTATAATGTTTGGAAGGGCCCACGACTCTTGCGGCTAGGTCAGCACCATGCCCAGAGTGTGCTCTTCGCAGAAGGAGGGCTGCCCGCGGGAGATGTCTTTAACGATATCTCGATCAAGATACACGCGGTTCAGGAATTCGATTCCTTCCTAGTCAGGCAGCCTTTTATCGATTTTCTCAGCTATATAGATGACAGTGCCATCGGAATAGCTAGCAGTGACAGGCAGATAGCCAAGTCTATGGCCGTCTCAGCAGGTAGAGATTTCAAACTTTGTGTGCAAGAGCTTCAGGCCAAGCTGAATGATAAGATAGCGGTAATTTCCAGTACAGACGGCCTAGCCAGAGAGGTTTGTAAAGAATTACGTTTCCCTCGAGAGGCTGCACTAACGAGTGTTGCGTATCTCGGGGTAGATCAGTCTGGAGCCTCTCAACGTACTAGGCCGCATGCCAGAGATAAGCAGCGAACACGATTTTCCAAGATGCGTTTCAGGCTCAGGAAGCACAAGCGACTTGCGCGTACAGTAGCAGGTTGCACTAGGAAGTCCTTTCAGCGAGTTTTGAAGACTGGTGTTTCCACGGGTGCTGCCTTCGGCACCGAGGTCCTGGGCCTAAACAATCTGGAATGGTTTAACTTTCGACGGCTCCAAAGCCGAGTGCATTCCCCCCAGCATGGAGGAACAAGTTTAAGTGCAAAAACGGTTCTTTTTGGAGATGAGAGTGCGAGGTCGGCGTTAGCTCCCGCGTTGCAGTGGTGTCGTATGTTGTGGCTGGCTCAGTCTAACGCCGACCGAGCACTTGTCTCCACGCATGATTTGTGTAGAATGTGGCGAGAAGCCAAAGCTAGCAGTCCCCGATCCTGGCATGCGAGCAAAGGGCCCCTCTCGAGAGCGAGGCTCGCAGCTTGTCGTGCAGGATGGGATGCACCCGATCCGCTCCTCTGGACAGACCACAACGGTCTACAAGTCAACATCGGTCAGTTGACTCCAGGGTTGCTTTTAGAGTTGCTCGAGGCCGGGCTACAGCGCCAGCATGAACAGGCCTTGGCGCGCAAGCTTGGCTTTGAGCAGGCGCACTGTGCGACGTTTGACCTTGTGCGCAAGCAGATTTGTGCCTCGAGCAGCAAAAAGTTTACACGATACCAACAGTTTCTGGTTCGGTGCTGTGCCTGCGATGCTCTCTGGACTGAAGAGCGAGCTCGACTCTCGGGGTACACAACCTCGGGCAAATGCAGGTGCGGTAGAGTAGACACGCTGCACCATAGGTTATACACTTGTGATCTGCCAGAGGTCAGAGAGGCCAGAGAAGCAGCTGAGATTCCAGAGTCGTTTATTTCGGCAGGATGCGAGAGCACTGATCCGATTTATACCAGAGGGCTCTTCGTCTTCGATCCCAGTGAGGTTCCCCCCCCGTGTGCGTCGAGTGATTGTTGTGTTGTGGGGGGTGATGGCGAAGAGATCCCTCAGACTCCCGAGCAGGTGGGACAGCTTCTGGGGGAGCATCAATTGATGGAGTTAGCCGCAGATGGGTCATGCACGAAGCAAGCGTTGAGATGTCTTCGGAGGGCGGCTTGGGCCATCGCCCTGTTGCGGCCTGAGAGCGAAGATGTCCTGGCTGTCCTTCGAGGCCCCGTGGCTGGCTCCCTCCCCCAGACCCCTGCTTTTGCGGAGCACCTAGCCTATGCATTAGCTGGGCAAGTTTCAGATCGCGAGACCCATGTCGGTTTAGATTGCCTCGCTGTTGTAACCACGGCTCAGAAGACTCTCGAGGCACAGACACGGTCCTCAAATAAGTATGCTGCTGTTCGCCTGTTTGCTCAGTCACTCCCAGGCACGTCGAATATAAGCCTCACGAGGCATGTGAAAGCTCACAGGTCGGATGAGGCCATCTCTGTGTTGCAGGGTGACGAGTTGAGGTATGCTCAGGCGAATAAAGCCGCAGATGCTCATGCCAAAATCGCCTTGACTATGCATGCTCGCCCAGACCCCAGTTTCTTGGAGAAGGTCGAAGAGGCAGAGGTCAAGGCTACCAGGTTTATAAAACTGGCTGCAGCAGTGCTTCCGTGTTTTCAGAATGACAAGAGGTGGTCCAGGCCTCCCCGTAGCAGGCGGCCCCAGGATAAGCGGTGCAGTAGTTTTCATGAATGGGCCTCCACGCCGGTGGGCCTCCAGTGCAAGCAGTGTTTGATTGTTGCGCCTCCTGGGGACTCGCCGCCGATGGACGGCTGCAAGGGCACCCCTGCATTCTTGCGCAAGCTTCTCGGGGATGCCAAGGGTCACCAGGTTGTTGCGGTCCAGGGTTCTGTTGCTGGAGGCGGCTCTCAGATCCCTGGGATCCCCACGAGGCGAGCGGTCCAGCAGTTCCTCTGTGTTCAATGTGGGGGGTGGTCTCAGGGCCGTGGGGCCAAGTTGGGCAAAGTGTGCCTCCCCCCCACTAAGAAGGGGATTGAAATTCTCCAGGCTTTCAGGAAAGGGCTTGGTCCCAATCCACGGCTCCGATCAGCAATCGATCGAGTGGTTCCTTTCAGCCAGGTGGAGATCCAGGCTACCACTCGGGCAGAGGCTCGGGTGGTCACTAGAGTGCGGACGACGGCGGCGGCGGCGGCGACAACCACGACGGCGCCGCAGGAAGATCCCTCGGCGCCGCAGGAGCGCCCCGCTCAGGAGCCGCCGTCCTACGAGCGCCGCCTGTCGGCGCTCATCGACAGGATCAGGGCTAAGGAGGAGGCCAGGCGAGGAACGCCCACGCCTCCCGCCTTGCCCTAACCCGTTTGTCTTTTCCTATTGTGTAGTCATGTGACTTGACCTTATGGCTGTTCTTTCTTTCTTTCCTCCTCCTCCTGATCCTCCTGATCCTCCTCTCTCCTCCTCCTCCTCCTCCTCCTCCTCCTCCTCCTCCTCCTCCTCCTCCTCCTCCTCCTCCTCCTCCTCCTGCTCTCCTCCTCCTCCTCCTTCTCCTCCTCCTCCTCCTCCTCCTCCTCCTCTCCTCCTCCTCCTCCTCCTCCTCCTCCTCCTCCTCCTCTTCCTCTCCTCCTCCTCCTCTCCTCCTCCTCCTCCTCCTCCTCCTCCTCCTCCTCCTCCTCCTCCGCCCTCCTCCTCCTCCTCCTCCTCCTCCTCCTCCTCCGCCCTCCTCCTCTTCTCTTCCCGTCCTCCTCCTCCTCTTCCTCCTCCTCCTGCTATCTCCTGTCTCCTCTCTGCTATCTCCTCCTCCTCCTCATCCTCCTCGTCCTCATCCTCCTCCTCCGCGCGGCCCCGGGGGTCCCGAGTTCTTCGGGGACCCCCAGAGCTCTCGGCGAGCGCGGGCGCGCGCCGTTGGCCCGCCCGCGGCCCGGCCGCAGTCGCCACGCGGCGCAGCAGCGGCCAGCAGCAGCAGCAGCGGCTCGGCGAAGCCTGGTCGCTGCCACCGCCGCCGCGCGGCGCCCTCCCGCCGCCCCAGCTGCGCCTCATCCTCCCATCCTCCTCCTCCTCCTCCCTCCTCCTCCTCCTCCTCCTCCTCCTCCTCCTCCTCCTCCCTCCTCCTCCTCCTCCCCTCCTCCTCCTCCTCCTCCTCCCCTCCTCTCTCCTCCTCTCCTCCTCTCCTCCTCCTCCTCCTCCTCCCTTCTCCTCCTCCTCCTCTTCCTCTCCTCCTCCTCCTCCTCCTTCTCCTCCTCCTCCTCACCTCCCTCCTCCCTCCTCCTTCTCCGCCTCTTCCCTCCTCCTTCTCCTCCTCCTCCCTCCGCCTTCTCCTCGCTCTTCCCTCCTCCTTCTCCTCCTCCTCCTGCTCCTCATCCTTGTCCTCCCAGTTCTTCTCCTCCCTCTCCTCCTCCTCCTCCCCCCCTCCTCCTCCTCCTCCTCCTCCTTCTCCTCCTCCTCCTCCTCCTCCTCCTCCTCCTCCTCCTCCTCCTCCTCCTCCTCCTCCTCCTCCTCCTCCCAGCCCTTCCTCCCTCTCCTCCACCTGGTAGCCTTGAGCACATCGCAAAATTTGAAGCGACACGAACTACAGAACGGACGAAACTGCGGAGCTCTATATCCCTAAACCCTCAAATCTGCAAGTGGCTTGGTTGCTACTGCATTTTTGTGTCAGTCCGCGGTTTGGCCGAGTCCCACGATGCAGCTCCCCAGCCCTCCCTCCTGCCCCCTCCCGCCCTCCTCTCTTGGGCGGTGCTTGACGGGGGGTGATACATGGAGGATGGGTGGGAGAAGCGTGCACCTGTTGTGCCCCATTTGGGCCCCATGGGGGCCCCTTCATGACTCCTGTGTAGTGCACAAGAGGTGCAACTTTCCTCACCCCCTTCCATTGATTGCCACCCGATTTACGCCACGAAAATATCTGCACAGATACCCTCTGACGTACTCTGCATGCAACTTCAGGGAGGGTGCCGGTGTACAAAGTAGCTGGATCGCAGACGTGATTTATACACCGCCACCCTCTCTTGAGGCCCACGAACAATCCATTGGAGGGTGCCTGTGTGTATATTTCTGCGACGCCCAACTCGGCCCCTCCACTCCTTCGTCTCCCCCTCCCTTCCGTTATGACGCAGCGCCGACTCGCCCCCTGCTTCAGGCGATCGAGGACTCGAGGATTCGAGACTCGAGGCTGCGAGGATTCGAGGACTCGTGGACTCGAGGCTTCGAGGCTTCGAGGCGATCGAGGGTCGAGGTGCCGAGGACTCGAGGACTCGAGGCTTCGAGGGCTCGAGGCTTCGAGGCTTCGAGGCTTCGAGGCTTCGAGGACTCGAGGATTCCAGGCTTCGAGGCTTCGAGGACTCGAGGATTCCAGGCTTCGAGGCTTCGAGGCTTCGAGGATCCGAGGATCCCAAGATCGAGGGCCTCCCTCCCCCAGGGGGCACGGCAGGGGGGGGCAGCTCGCGGCCCGGGACAGCGCCGCGCCCACGGCCCGCGACTCGTCCCTGGAGAGGGGCCTGCGGCGGGCCCCGCCGGGCGCTGGCCGCAGGTCGGGCGCGTCCGCCCACAGGCGGGGATTGTGGAGGAAGAGGAACAACAAAGTAGCCAAAGCATGCTCGAAGATAGCCCAACAGTAGTCAAAGCATGCTGAAACATAGCCCAACACATAGCCAAGAATAGCAAGTAGCCAAAACATGCTCAAACATAGCCCATCAATAATCAAGCAATCGTCCCCAGACTGTCGTCACAAAGTGCACAAACACGGTCAAGCAACATTCAATCGTCCCCAAGACTTTTTGGTTGTAAAGGATAGATAAGAAAAATCGATTGTGGAATATTCCTCCTGTAGGGGGACAGGCCCGACTGAAAGCTGGCCGCCGTCGACGAGGGAGGGGGAGGGGGGGAGGGGACGGGGAGCACAAGGGGTGGGAGGTTTGAGGTTTTCGGCGTCGAACTTCAAAATTGTCGGGCGTCGTCGCAGCTTCTCGCCGGGTTTCCAGCCCCGGGGTGCGCTCCAGCGGCTTCGCCTCGCCGAAGGCGTTCGGGGGGTGCCCCGATCGTCCCGAACGGCCACCGGGGAGCCGAGTTATGACCGAAAGAGCACCAGGCGTCCGAGAAGGGGGGGGATGAGGGATGGGGTGGGGGAGGAGGGCGGGAGGGAAGGGGTGAGGAGGGGGAGGGGGCAAAGAGAGGAGGGGGGAGGCACGAGGAGGAGGAGGGGGAGGAGGTCGGTGGGCCACCGAGGCGCCCGGGAGAAACGAGCGAGGCTTGAGTTCGGCGGGGTGGGGTTGGAGGTGGTGGGCGAATTGGTGGGTGGCAGTGCGTGGAGGGGGGGCATTTTCACGGAGAGGGTGATGGGGAGGAGAGACGTCGAGTCATGTGTGCTCGTGCTACGTAAGTGTGCAAGCCAGATTCGGGGTCTTCGGCCGAAGCCCCGCCGTGGGCGCCGCGTGGGCGCCCCCTGCGCTGTCTGAGATTTTCTGGCTTCGGCTGGTGCCTGCCGTGGGCACTTCGTGGGCGCCCCGTGTGCTTGGCTGGGATCTCCGGGTTTTCGCCTGGAGACATCGCTTGCACAACACAGCCTGCATCACATGGCTTGCACCGCATGGCTTGCACCACATAGCTTACACACCACATCGCCTGCACCACATAGCTGACACCTAGCTTGCACCACGCAGCTTGTGCCACGTAGCTTGCACCACATGGCCTGCACTTCTTTGGCCCACGCAGTCAAACATTCCCAATCGACAGAAACAGATGCGTGCTCCAGGGGGGCAAGGGAGGGGGAGGCGAAACAGAGGGGATGATTTGGGGATGGGGAGGAGGGGGAGCAGGAGGAGGAGGAGGAGGAGGACGAGGAGAAGGAGGAGAAGGAGGAGAAGGCGGAGGAGGAGAAGGCGGAGGAGGAGAGGAGGAGGAGGAGGAGAAGGAGGAGAAGGAGGAGGCGGATGAGGAGAGGAGGATGAGAAGGAAGAGGAGGAGGAGAAGGCGGA
>CAUYUJ010000972.1:95000-106993 GCA_963575745.1 Prorocentrum cordatum
CCCACCCTGCCGGTATGCACTCGGGGGGCTCACAGTTGCACTGGTGGTAGTGCCTCGAAGCGGAGAGGGTCAACGGCGGCCTGCGGGCCCCTGGCCAGTTGAGCACACCGATCTCGGGGACCGAGGAGGAGCAGGGGAAGGAGGGATGAAGAATGAGGAGCGGTGCAGGAATGAGACGAAGGAGGGAAGACGATCCGTCACGTGATGAGGAGGAACAGGAGAACTAGGAGGCGAACGGGGGGAGGCAAGAGGAGGGAGGGAGAGAGAGAGGGAGAGGATGAGGAAGAGGGAGGCAGACGAAGTAGGAGGAAGCAGACCGATGAGTGGATGTGGTAGTACCACTCGGCGATGGAGTCCATTGAGTGGTTCGGAGCGAGCTGGCCTTTGGCACGCCAATACTGGTACTCCTTGCTCTCAGGGCGGAATCTCCAATGTCCGGAGACGATCGGGACGCCTCCGCCTACGCCGGCCGCCTCCGCCGCAAGCTGGGCCTCCTCGAATGCGGCCTGGTGCCGCATGATCTCCGCCCGGAACAGATGCGAGTTGCCTGTCGACAAGGCTCGGCGGAACACTGGCAAGTCGAGGTCTGGGAACACGTTCAACACCACGCCGTTGTCAAAATCCCAGCGGAAAAGACGGGGATAGTCCCACCGTCTCAACCTCCGTTGGTCTCCGGAGCGCTCCATCATGTCGAGGGCCACCCGTGAGAGCAGCCTCTGAGCGGCGCCCCTGCCGCAAAAGAAAACGATATCCATGAAGCTGTACACCGCGTGCCCGAAGAACAGCTCCGGGAAATCGGCCAGGTCGACCGGCTGCGGAAGGTGTATGTCGGTGCGCAGCTTCAGCACGAGGTCGAAGCGCCTGCCGACCTGCCGCTCGTGCGCCTCCATCATCGCGTAAGCCCGCTGCAGCTTGTACCACTGGCGCATGTGGCGCGAGCCCGTCGCCGCCTGGAAGGCCGCCTCCTCGCGGACGTCGGCCTGGGAGGCCGTGCGGACGTCCGCCCCGACCCAGCCGCCGCGCAACAGGTGCACAGCCTGCCGGCACGCCTCGCTGTCGGCCAACGGGCCCGTGTACACGAAGACCTTGTACTCGACGCGCTCATCCACAAACAGGCGCCCCAGGAGGACGAGGCTCGCGTCTGGCGCGCGCAAGAGCGACCCGATCAGAACCGCCACCGTGGGTGCGGCACCCTCGCCGGGCCGAGGCCGGCCAGCGACCGCGGGCGTGCCGGCGCAGGGCAACGCCCAACCGTGGTAGAGGGGCGCGTACAGTCTGTGCAGCTCTCTGGCTCCAGAGGTGCGGAAGGCCACCGGGAACGCCGTGCGGTTGGTGGAACAGATTGGGCGGAAACTGCTCCGGCAGGACGCCAGCATGACCAGTCGTCCCTTGCCACCCGCTGGGCGTGCGGCCGTGCCTACCTGGCAGGCTGCTATGGAGCCGCAGATGACAGTCGTGGCCTCGTGGCCCCGAGGGCGGATCCTGTTGGCATCCAAGGCCAGGGCGAGATTCTCAGGTGAAAAGAAAACCCTCGAGCCCGCCACCGCGCAGGCGACATCAGGCGGACCACCTGGGAACGCGCCGGGTATAGACAAGACCTGCCGCAAGACCCGCTCCGGGCGCGCGGCGGCGACGGCACTGTCGCTGCCGAGAAGCCGGGCGCGGGTGCCGTTGAGTCTGCCGCTGGCCACTGGTGTGCCCGCCGGCGTCAGCCCGACGAGCCACCTGCAATGCCGGCCCCACGTCAGGGCCGCGGCGCGCAACGCCTCCACGTCCTCGGTGCTCGGGGTTCCGTTGCCGAGCAGCACCACGCACGCCAGCCGCCAGACAGCGGGCCCGCGCGCGGCCCGCGACCGCGCGGCCGTGAGGTCGGCAGCCGCCCCCCCGGACGCGTGGGCGAAGCCAGCGCCAGCGGCGTGCATCCCGCACGACGGCTGGGCCTGCGCAGCGCCCCGCTCCCCATCGCCCGCAGACCGCAAGAAGCGCCGACTGAAGGCGTCTCCGCCTGTGGGGCTCGCCGCGCCGCTTGAGCCCGCCGGGGCGTTGAGCACGCGCCACCAGCCCGCGAGCGTGCGTGGACGACGACGGCGATGGCAAGGAGAAGCAAAGCCCGAGCGCTGGCGTTGCCAGAACGCGCGCCGAGGCCCACGAAGTCTGGGCTGGCCGACGAGGCGCTGGCGGGCCAGGGTCGAGGCAGGACAGGGCTGGCGGGCTGAAGGTCGAAGGCCGCGCCACCCCTTCGGACGGAGTAGCGCGCGTCAGTCATCTCAGGCTCGTCGAGGAGAAAACACAGCAGGAGCAGGAGGAGGAGAGGGAGGGGCTGTGCAGTCGCCACTCGGCCGGGGCCGAGGCGGGACAGGGCCGGCGGGCCTGGCAAGGCCGGCGCGAGGCCACCCGTTCTTCTCTTTCATGCTGCTCCTGCTCCCTCCTCGGCTGCACGTCTGAGTGACCCTGGGTAAGATTGGCCTTTTGTGCGCGGCTTAGTGGGGGACGCGTGCTTAAACCCGGGAGCGCAAGCCGCTGCTACCGCTTCGCGCTCAGCGATCGGGGGAAACCAGTGGGCACGCACCACAGGTCACTCCGGCGACAGGTCCCTATTACGTCTAGTCGACTTCCTGGCTCCCCCATCGCTTCTTTATGACTCCGCCGTTCCTCCTACTCCTGCTGCTGCCCCCCCCTGTACCTGAAATCCAGCTCTCGTGTCTTGACTGGACTCCGCCCACTGTTAGTGCAGCAGCGCACTACACATCATGGACCTGTGACTTCAAGTGTGGAGAAGAGAGGAGCGATCGATCGACCACAGGAACTGCGCTGTATGGTGCAGCGCTGTAATCACGAAACGACATTCGTAAGGAGTCGCAGCGCGATCTGCCGAACTGCGCAGGGGTGGCTGTTATGTCACCCTCTTGTAGACGGTCTCGACCCGAACCTGTTTCGCCGCAATTCCATGCCCTCGCCCAGTTTGGAATATCTCTTGATATGTCGGCAGAACTATTTCGGACACTGTATGATAAGAACGCCTGCCTGGAGTTACGATGTTGAGAGATGGACGACTGGAGCGACGTAGACAGAATAGCCGAGGGACATTTTTGTGCACGGAGCATCTGCCGCAGTCGATGAGTCACGCACAGCCATGACCCCAAATATGAGGAGGAGGAGGAAGGGGAAGAGGATGAGGAGGCTGCATGTCTTTAACGACGGTGATGGTGATGCTGGTGATGAAGAGAAAGTGGGTCACGATGGCCAGGCGGCTCACAATATGCAGAAAAAAACGCCCGGTTGCACCGTGCTCGTCTTCTCCCGACAATGCCCTGGAACACTCAATTGGCAAGGCAGGCGATGGCGTCACCCCAATGCATGGAGCCGAACATTACCTGTAGGGCCAGGAGGTCTGCGTGGCTAAGTGCCCCCCTCACCATCCCTCCTCCCCTTCCTCCTTCTCCTCCCTCCTCCCCTCCCCTCTCCTCTCCTTCTTCCTCAAATTGGGGGGGGACGGGGGTGAAGCACGCCACTGCGTGGACTTCTCGACCCTGCACCTGCGCTGGACGAGCATCGTGATACCACTCGTGTTCATCTCCGTTTTCATAGCCGCCAAGTCGTTTGCGAGCCCGTTCACGCAGACGATCACGTCCCCCTCTCGGACGGCCTGGCCTGGATTGTTCCAGTTCCACCTCGACTGGAGCCCAGAGAGGAGCGCAAGTACTATGAAGGGAGCCCAGAGAGGAGGAGGAGCAGGAGAAGAGTGAGGAGGAGGAGGAGGACGAGGAGGAGGAGGAGGAGTGTAAACCCAAGACTCATCAACGATGTGCAAAAAAAGCTATCACTCCAAAATCCCTCTTTTAGGCCCCATGCAAAAATTCATCTCCACTGAGGACAATGCCCCGTTGGGAGACAACCGTTTGAAGATCCTGATGCGCACCTCAATGCAATTCTCGGGATTCCAACGCCACGAATCAACCGGACTGTTGCGTCTTAACGATCCTGAATCGTACCAGAACGCCGCTCCTGGGACTTCAATACTGTGAATCAGCGTAACTGTATGTAAACGCCATTCTGGTGCACTAGCCACGGGAATCCGTGAAACTCTTGTAAATTGTAAATGAGTGTGCGAGACAATAACCCTGAAAGATCTCTAGAACCCCCCAATAAGGGCGTAACTAATTATTGGTCGGCGGCCTTCTTGAAGGATTGGGGTCCCACCAATGAGGGATAACTGATTCCCAGCCGCCCTGTGGTGTTGGGTCTTCGTTTGGATGAGACAGCGCCCCGCGTCCTCCTCCTCCTCCCGCCTCCTTCCTCCCTCCTCCCATCATCATGATCATCATGATCATCATGATCATCATGATCATGATCATGATCATGATCATGATCATGATCATGATCATGATCATGATCATGATCATCATCATCATCATCATCATCATCATCATCATCATCATCATCATCATCATCGTCATCATCATCATCACCATCACCATCATCACCATCATCACCATCATCATCATCATCATCATCATCATCATCACCATCATCACCATCATCACCACCCGTTTCGGCACACCCCTCACACGTTTCGTGGCCTTATAGGGAGCGCCACCGAAGGTCCCAGTGGCAAGGTTCGCATGGCGGCGCCGCCCCATTTCGGCACACTCCTCATACGTTTCGTGGCTCCGCATGGAGCTCCACCGAAGGCCCCGGTGGCAGGGTTCGCATGGAGTCGCCGCCCAATTTCGGGCACGCCCCTGGCACGTTTCGTGGTCCCGTAGGGAGCTCCACGGACGGCCCCACTTGCAGGGTTCGCATGGCGGCACCGCCACATTTTGGCACACCCCTCACACGTTTCGTGGCCCCATAGGGAGCTCCACCGAAGATAATACTCACGACGCGGTACTCACGGCTACATATGGTTGGGTCCTTCGCCAGGTTATTTTTTCTCCGCGGCACCTGCCGCGCAACAACGACGACGACAGCTACGACTACGATTGCGATTACGACTACGAGGAGGAGGAAGAGGAGGAGGAGGTTTTAGGAGCAGTTCTCACCGAGAGAAAACGGGGGGCACCAAACCTGAAGACATGTAGCGGTTTCGTCGAGAGCCACATTTTGAAAAGGAACCACCCTCAATTCGCGAAGCTCTTGCACATGCTTTAAACGAATGTGCGCGGCGCTGAGGCGATAACCACACTTTGGAAGCGGCCCGCCCTTCATGTGTGAGACTGCTGCCAACTTTGAAACTTCAGGATCATGAGCGGGGGAAACGCCAGGGTCGCCCTTCCGACTGGCCGCGGGGTGCGACAGGGAGGAGTTGTTTGTGAGTCGAGAATGGAAGGGGATGGTGACAAGGAGAGGGGGGATAAAGGACATGCGGAAGGGACTGGGGAAAGGAGGGCGGAGGAGGATCTGGATACGGTAGGACTACATGTTGCTCGGACTGTGTGCTTTGAGCCGTGTGCACAGCTAACCACGCCTGCGTGCAAACTCCTGTTTACAACAATCATGCGTGGTGCAACCATGAAGCAACACAAGTCTCAACACCTTTCCCGCCGGCCCCTCTTGCCAGGGGCGCGACGGCGTGTGAAATGATTGGCCGCCCGCTCCTCCCTTCCCCCCCCCGTGGGTTCCGAACCCCGTCAGGGAGGGGGGGGGGTAGGGTTATGTCGGGCGTGTCCCCCTACAGGGGGATTTTCGACGAACAAAAACAAAAATTCCCCAAACATACTCCAAAAGGGTAAAAAATACCCCAAAAATAGTCCCCAGATTATTTTTGGAGTCTCTTTGGACTATTTTTGGGGTACGTTGTATTCTTCGTCGAAAATCCCCCCTGTAGGGGGACAGGCCCGACTTAAGGGGAGGGAACAGGGAGGGGGGACGAGCTCCCCAATGCACCGCCTGGGCCCTCGGAGCCTCCCAAAATCCACCGCCAGGGGCCTCGAAGGTGCCTCGAAGGTGCCTTCCAAGAGGGCCCCCAGAGGGGAGGAGCACCACTACGACGTCTCAAGACGGCCCAAGAGGGCCCCCAAGAGAACTCCCAGGAGGGCCCCCAAGAGAACTCCCAGGAGGGCACACACAGGTACAATTCATTGATATTTTCTTTTCGAACATATTCGTGTTCTAGCCTTCTCGGGCTTCTGAAAGCCCAAGACGGCCAGTGAGCCCCCCCCCCAAACCAGCTCAAAACGACCCAAGAGGTCTCCAAGAGGGTCCGGAGACGGTCGAAGAGAGCACAGAGACGGTCCGAGCGGCCCCCAAGAGGGCCAAAGAGCAACCAAGAAGGCCCCAAGACGGGCCAAGAAGAGGCCCAGGAGGGGCAAATCATAGGGGCCCTGGAAGCCCTCTCCCACAAGATTGCCCCCACGACCCCCAGCATGCCCCCCAAGAGGCTCCCCAAGGGCCCCCCAAAGACACCCAGGAGCCTCGGGAAAGCTCCCAGGAAGCCGCCCCCGAGGCCTCCAAGCGGCCCCCGCAACAAGCCCAAGGAGGCCTCGAACGCCCCACAACAGACGCGGAGGGGGAGGAGGACGACCAACAGCAACTGACACAAACGACACGGCGGTAATCGGCAAGCAACGCATACCGAATCGGAAGCCGCATATCTCCTCTTCTGGGGGCTGGCGGAGAGGCTTGAGCTTTTTGACTAAACGATGCCAAGATGTCCCCCAACCAGTGATTCTGTGCAATCTAGTGGACACAATCCTTGAGGTGCAGTCCATGCCGTGCTATCTTCGGTGTGCAACCCATGCATTGTATGATGTGCCATCCAACCGATGTGCTGCAACGTTCGCGGCGCAATATCTGTGGAGACTCCATGGGATTGGACCCAAGTGGCACCCTACGTGGTGAGACCCTGTGGGTGAGGGAGCGTCCGGATTGGCACCCTATGCAGTGGGGCCCAATAGGGTGGGACCCTTTCGGTTGGAACCCTATGGCCGCGCACCGCCAGATGCGGTCCCGTGAAACGGGTTGCATGGGGTGGGATCTATGGCGAGGGATCTTGTGGAGTGAGATTCCGTTTGCTAGGATCCCGTGGGATGGGATCGTATGTCGTGGGACTGTATGGGTTGGGGACCTCTTGGTGAGGAAATGTTTGGTGAGGCATTCTAGGGAGGGAGCTGCTGAATGGCATCCCATGCAATGGGACCCTGTAGAGTGGGACCCTGCGGTGTGGCACCCCTTGGCGAAGAACCGCCGGCCACATCAGAACGCCGAGACCCTCAGGGCGAATACATCAGAGAGCATGCGATAACCCCGTGTCCTCCTCCTCCTCCTCCTCGTCCTCCTCCTTCTCCTCCTCCTTCCCCCCCTTCCTCCTCCCTCCTCCTCCTCCTCCTCCTCCTCCTCCTCCTCCTCCTCCTCCTCCTCCTCCTCCTCCTCCTGTTGATGGGGGCAAAGAAATAGAGAAGAAGCAACGACATCATTAAACATACACTTTCGACGGTCCGCGCAGAATTCTTGGATCCGCGCCAGACCCCCCCCCTCCCCGGCGCGCGGAGCGCGCCAGGGGCGGCGCCGGAGGCGCCGCCAGGGCGCTCCAGCGCAGATCCAAGAAATCCGCGCGGAGCGCCAACAGTTGTTGTTTATGGCGTGTTTTTTTTCTTCGGTGGAATGAGCCAAGCGAGAGACCCGACCCTAGACATCGGCGTGCAGCGTAGCAGCCGGGGCCTCTCCTCAGATACTGAGCCCCGCGGGAGGCCTCAGGTGCAGCTCCCTGTGGGGCGCGATCCGTACCACAGGCGTGCCGGAATGGACGTGCTGTCGCCGGGCGAGATCCTCCACCGGGGCCGTCGGTGCAGTTGCCCGGGGCGCACGACGCGTGTGAGGGGTGTCCGTGCGGGCTCTACTGGGGCCGGAGGTGGAGCTCCCAAGGAGGCACGAAGCGAGGGAAAGATCCGCACGATGGGTGTGCCGAAGTCGTCGCGGGGCCGTCATGCGCGTTTCTCCACTGTGGCCAAGTGGAGCTCCCTACGGGGCACGAGCCGCGTGAGTGCGGCACAATCCGGGTGAGGGGCGTGCCCAAACAAGCACGGTGCCGCCATGCGAACGCTTCCACTGGAATGGTAGGTGGGTCTCCCGATGGGACACGGTCCGTGCGAAGAGTTAGCCAGAATGAACGCGCCGCCGCCATGCGACCCTATGGGGACACGATCCGCGTGAGGGGTGTGCCAACATGGGCGCGGCGCCGCCATGCGTGCGGTGCCCACAGCCGCTTGTGGGGCTCCCAGAGGCACGACGCGTGTGAGGGGTGGGCCGATTTTGGCGGGAGGAAGAGGAGGAGGGGGAGGAGGATGAGGAATGAGGAGGAGAGAAGGTGAGGCGACGCTCCACGTTGGGGATCTAGAACGAGGACCCATATCCACACATGATGGTTGGAACACACGACTTACGTGGGCGGACGGGGTGAGGAGTATGAAGAGGATCAAGGCTCTCAAGGTTGGCCTTTGAAAAAAAAGGCGGAGGCGGAAGAGGCGGAACATGACGGAATACCCCCTGAACACCCGCTAGACTCGCAATCCTGTTCTAGAACCCGCTAGAGTCCCCAATTTCCTCCTCCTCGCCATGCTGGAGGAGGGGAACAAGGAGGGAAATCTTGAGCTCTCAAGTTTGGCCCCGCTCCACGCTGCCAAGAGCCCAGCGGGGTCGATGTATGCAATGACGGCCGCTCTATTGTCCATGGCTGGGTCGATCTGGAACCCGAACATCTCCCCCGCCGCGGTCTCGGTCGGGACGGGAGGCGATGAGTATTCAGGGTGAGGATGTAGGGAGGGAGGTGAGGTGAGAGGGGAGAGGATGGATGGGGGATGGGGAGCAAGGGGGGGGGGGGGGGCAAGGGGGGAAGGGAGGTGGGGGAGGGAGGGGAGGAGGAGGATAGAGGAGGGGAGTGGAGGGATGGAGCAGGATGAGACGAGGAAGGGATAGGTGGGAGGGGAGGAGAAGGAGGGGAGGGAGGCAGGAGTGCGAGGGGAAGGGGTTACTTCGCGCCGAGTGGACCGAACACTGGCCCACACTGCCGCTTGCGTCTGCCTCTGCTCCTGTCGCCCGCGCCCCCTCAATTTCTCTCCGTACCCCTCCCCCTCCTCCTCCTCCCTCCTCCTCCTCCTCCTCCTTCACCTCCTCCTCCTCCTCTTCCTCCTCTTATTCCTCCTCCTCCTCCTCCCTCCTCCTCATCCTCCTCTCCTCCCATTCCTCTCATCGTATTATCATCCTCCTCCTCCTCCTCATTCTCCTTCTCCTTCTCATTCTCCTCCTCATTCTTCTCCTCCTCCTCCTCCTCCTCCTCCTCCTCGTCCTCCTCCCTCTCCACCTTCCACTGCCACTCCTTTCCCGAACCGGGGTGCCGGGACGACCTTGGAATACTAGAATGCCGTCGCGGTATTCACCACAATCTTCGCACTCAGTCCACACTGCCCGACGTTCCCTCAGCCTCGACTTTCACCATCCGCCCTGGCTCCGCTGCCCCGCTAATTTCCATTCAACTCAGCAGCGCTTGTGGAGCCAGTGGGTGCTTACGACTAGACCTCTCACATCCTCTTCGCCGCGGATCGTGCCTTCGAGCATGCGGCCGATTGGTCGAGCAGTCCCGGGGTCCGATCGCCGCTGCGCTCGGGAGCTGTTGGAGGAACGGCTGGCGTCCGGGGCCCAGACTTAGGCCGGCCATGTCCCCCTGCAGGCGGATTTTGGACGAAAAATAAATCATGTTCAAAACATGCTCTAAAATAGTTAGAAGAAAACCAGAAAAATCGTCCCCGGAGTATTCTTTGACTATATTGTTCCTCCTGTAGAGGGACGTGCCCGCCTTAAGCCCAGACGCTGGCCATCGCGGCAGGCATCCGCTCCGAGCTCGGGTGCGGTGCGCCCGTACGCTGCGTCTCGAGGTGGTGCTGGGCGCGCTGAGGCGTTGAGGACTAGCTCCTGGAGGAAAGCGAGGCTCGAGCGCCTGAACATGGCCGATGTCTTTCATGGGGAAAATCCTCCAATAAACCCATGCACATAATTTTTTGGCGCTCCGCGCGAGAAACCGGCGCGGAGGGCCAAAAGTTTATGTGCATGGCGTTTTTCCCCCTTCGATTCATCGCCGTCACCTTGCATCCCTCGGCGGCCTTTGTACTGGCAAGCGTGTAGTCGACTCGACCCCTCTAGCATCAAGAGCCTCGCTTCGGACCCCTGCAGCGCACGGCGTGTGGGGTGGGACCAGCGCCGTGAACTAAGGACGGACGTTGCGAGAAGAGAAGCATCTTGAATCATTGGCTTTGTACGTCCTTTTCAAACATGTGGGCTTTTCGGTGAGATTATGGTGAGCCGCCCTCCTTGCAACAAACTTTCCGTGATCACCCCGATGGGGCTGTCTGAGCGCACGCCCTTGTCCAGACCCTTGGTCCTGGGTCTGGGATCCGCCGTCATCATTCGCTTCGAGGTCCACTGGCTTCTGAGGCCGTCTCCGGGAGCTTCCGAAGCGGAGACCCTCGGGAACCCAGGTGCGGGCGGAAACACTGGAGCCTGTGTTACACGTGGTCAGCTCGGCCCTCGGCACAGGCGTGGTCTTGATCACTGCCGCGCGCTGCTTGTGCTTCGTGGCGGCCGCTTGCCGCAAGATTCCACCAGGAGCTCCCCTGGGGGCCAAACACGACAGCGACGTGCGGCCATCGTGCCAGCATCAGGAACGCTGACCAAGGAACGAGCGTGTGCTTTCCTGGCCAAGCCAAGGCGAACCTCGGTCACGAAGAGGTTCCCCGAACGAACGGCCCGAAATCCCAAGCCCGTCCCGAGCCCAAGATTAGAAGAAGAAGCAACTGCGTAAACAGAAACTTTTGGCGCTCCGCGCGGATTTCCCGGGTCTGCGCTGGACACTCCTCTCTGGCGCGAGGAGCGCGCCAGGGGCGGCGCCGGACTCGCCACCGGGGGGGCCCCAGCGCGGATCCAAGAAATCCGCTCGGAGCGCCAAAAGTTTATGTTTACGGCGTTTTTTCTCTTCGAAAGACGGTCCTTATTTAGGGTAACGAAAAATGACATAAACATGAAAATTCGGAGGTCTGCGCGGGTTTCTTGGATCCGCGCTGGACCCCCCTCCCTGGCGCGCGGAGCGCACCAGGGGCGGCGCCGGAGGCGCCGCCAGGGGGGTCCAGCGCGGGTCCGAGAAATCTGCGAGGACCTCAGAGTTTCTATGTTTATGCCATTCTTCGTTCCCCTATGATTTCAGCCTCTTGGCTGTGCTCAGCTTCGGGGGCGGCGTGAACATCGGACCAGCTCGAGACGACCGCCCCGAGTGCCGCGCGGGCGGTGCGGCCGACGGCAGCCGGCAGGCCGGCGGGGGCCGGCCGGCGGCGGCGGCAGAGTGCACTTTTTGCGGTGGCGGGCTGCCGGCGCGCGAGGCCGCCCCGTGTCGGGGCGGGCGAAAGGGGGGGTTAGCAAAGGGGGGGTTTGAGAATCAGCTCACGTAGCTGTTTTTCCCGGCGCCTCCCGGCGCCGGGAGGCGCCATGTATCGAGGAATGGGCCCCTCGGTGGGGCCAGAGCCAGCTGCATGCAGCAGATTTCGTACCCCCCCCTTTCCCCCCCCCCCCTTTCGCCCGACCCCAGACGAGGCCGAGGAGGCAAGCAAGGACGCAAGAACGGCAGAAGCATAGAGCTTTGGCGCTCCGCGCGGACTTCTCGGATCCGCGCCGAAGGGGGCCCAGCGCAGACCCAAGAACTCCCCGCGGAGTGCCAAAAGTTCGTGTCGATGGCGTTTCTTCTTCTTCGCAGCGACAGGCCCACGGCACAGACCCCACGCTGCTTGCGCAGGCGCCGGGCTTGGGGTCGCGGCCGAGGCCGAGCAGCGGCGCGTCGCGCCGAGGGCGGCTGGCCAGGCAGCGCGAGGGGAGCTGCGGGGAGCGCCAGGGCGTCGTGGGGGCCTCCACGAAGTCGCCACGGCTTGGGCCAACAGGGTGTAGAGGGAGAGAGAGAGAGAGAGAGAAAGAGAGATAGTGATGTATATATACATATGTATACATAGATATATATA
>CAUYUJ010000973.1:0-22500 GCA_963575745.1 Prorocentrum cordatum
ACGGGGTGCTCGTCCCAATCCGTTGAGACGAGCCTTCATGTTGACCATGTGCTGCCAGGTTCGAGGAGCACCTGGCAGCTGCGCTCTGACTTGAACCAAATCCAGCAAAAGGTTTGGACGGGAGGCCCGCCTGGAGTAGAGGCGGGCCATCGCATGTACCCGATGGGGCAGACGCACTCCTTGTGGTCGGTCCTGTAGATGTAGAGGTCGAGAGCCCAGTCGATCCACATGTGGTAATTGGCGACGACGATCGTGGCGGCCGAGTCCCCTCCAGCGGAAAGCCCAGCCGAGGACGCGCTCCGACATAGTCGGGGTCACTCTGGGTCTGGGCTTGCTTCGCCTTCGTCGGGTTTCTCGGCCTGGTCCTCGGCCATGACAAGGTCCCTGGCGTAGGTGGAATTGCTCCCGTCGTACTCCATGTGGGCTGGGTGCTGTGACGACCAGGGGCTGAATCCCTGCGCACCCAGCCCTGAACATCCTCACTTCGGCTAAAGGCCCTGTCGTGTGGCCTGTGACTCAGCAGCATGTCGTAGTCCTCGATCTCCAGCAATCTTCTCGCGGATGTTCTTGATGGGGTTGGTGGAAGAGCCCGCCTTCGCAGTGGCAGGTATTTGTTCATCACATTGGTCAGGTTGCGCTGGTGGGCGAGCCCCTCCATGGCCACCAGCTGCTGATGTACCTTCGTCCACCTTGCGCTTCTTCCCTTCCAACCTCTTGACATGCTCGCGATGTCCATCTTTGGCCTTGGTGGCCTGCTCCAGAGCTCCCTTGAAAATATTGGCAAGGTGGGTCTGGATACTGTCTGAGGCCTCCGCCTTGCGTCGCTCCAGCTCTTTGATGTCTTGTTCATCCAATTCATAAGAGGCCACCACGTCTGAGATTCCCAGGAAGTCGCCCATGGAGAAGACGTCTTTGAGGTCCACCCTTCCTTCGACCACTTCCCTGATGCTGACTTGGGCAGGGCGCAGTGGTCCGTCTGGCTGCCTGCCCACCGCGGTCTGAATCTCAGCCAGCGCTTTGGTGACCTCCTCATCAGCCTCATGAAGTTGCTTTGCCATGTTGGCGATGTGATTCTCCAGGTCCAGTGTGGCGAGTCTCCAACGCTCGAGCTTCTCGTACTCGCTGTGGAGCTTCTTCTCGAGCTGTGCTTGGAGAGCCTCTGCTTTCTGCCACCTTTGCCTCGCAGTAGGTGCCGAAGGAGCAGGCGGTCCACGGGTAGCCAAGGCATGGTACCGTTTGGCCCCTTCCACATCACCAGCTTCCTCCGCCAGCTGTGCCAGGTTGCGTGCCTTATCCACGTCCATGTTCGGGAGGGGGCCTGGAGGTAGTGCGCCATCTGGCCGTTCATCTCGACCTTTGCCTTTGCCTTTCTTGCCCTTGCCTGCGTTGTCTTGTTGGCCAGCCCCGTTTGTGCCCGCACCAAACCGTACTGGGGTGGTCTTCTTGGTGAGGCTTGATCCACAATGCTTACAGCATAGGGAGCCCCAGGTATTCTTAGCGCAACCACAGGACAGGCAGGTGACCATCTTGAGCTTGTTGCCACTTGAAGTATACCAATCGCCTTCGTCTTTGCCACTGGGTACGGCCTGTTGATGTTCCCGCCACGGATAGGACCCACCCCAACGCCTAGCACGACGGCTCCAGCGAGCAGGAGGCCAACCCACATCAGGCGACACGCGGCCGCCCTCCTGGGCCATGAGCTGCCCTCGCGGGCGCGGGAGGGTGGGCTCTGAGGTGGCCCCTGCCCGAGAGGATCGAAAAACGCGAAGAAATACCTCGTCTGGCCAGGCAAACGAGGGGCGAAATTGTGGGGGCCGCTGCTCCCCCTTGCCAGTGAGGCCAGGTCCTGTGCCAAAACGGCTCCGGACTTGAGCCAAAATGGCTACGGACTCCTCCTCCTCCTCCTCCTCCTCCTCCTCCTCCTCCTCCTCCTCCTCCTCCTCCTCCTCCTCCCCCCCTCCTCCCCTCATCCTCCTCCTCCTCCTCCTCCTCCTCCCCTCCCCCCCCCCTACCCTCTCCTCTTCCTCCTCCTCCTCCTCCTCCTCCTCCTTCCTCCGTCATCCTCCTCCTCCTCCTCCTCCTCCTCCTCCTCCTCCCCCTCCAACAGATTGTTCCTCTACTTTCCCCTCATCTGAAGGGCAATTTTAGGGGGGCAGAGGTTCAGGGGGGGGGTGCATCGACCCCCAGTCGCCCGCTGATCGCCGATGTGGGTCCCACAGCTTAGCCCGCCCAGGAACGGCTCGGATCTGCTATCGTGGGCCCATCGCCGATCGATCGTCGATGCGTCACCGACTCCAAGCCGATGCCCAACCCCTGAGCCTGTCTCCCCCCCCCCCCCCCCCCCCCCCGACGTTGCCCCGTATCCTCGTCCCCCTCTGGCATTGGGGGAAGCGGGTCCCGAGGGAGACGGGTCCCAGACCTGGGGGCCTTCCCCCAGGACGAGCCCACGGCGAAAGACCTCAAGACACCCGTCTCCGTCGAGACCCGTTTCCCTCGAGACCCGTTTCTGAATACGCACCAGTCCACCCCAACCCAACCCAAATACTCGAATTTCGGGTTGCGGGTGGCACAGGTTCCATAGAGTGCGGGCGCGGCCGCAAGAAACCTTCGCAAGAAACCCAACCCTGAGAATCCGCGCGCGAGGTGCACCCGAAAAGAAGCCCGGAGCACCCTGAACGCAGCAGCTCCTCCAACGGTCGCGGAAAATCGCCGCGGAGCGCGCGGAGCGAGGAAACCCAGGATACCCTGACGAGAGCATCTGGTTTCTTGATGCGCGCCCCCCCTGTATGTGTTTTCTCCATGCTCCCCGACCCTCACACACAGGAGAATAACGACTATTTGGAGCTTTCGGGTCGGGTTGGGGTGGTTTGGTAGGTGGTGAGTAGTTCCTCCGTGGCGATCCTCATCCATCCGACGCCCGCCGGCCCCTTGCCGGCAGCCCTCGCTGACCCTCCAGGGGGCCCCCAAGTGCTCATCGGAGGGGGAGGAGGGGGAGAAGGTGGGGGAGGGGGAGGGGGAGGGGGAGGGGGAGAAGGAGGAGGAGGAGGAGGAGGAGGAGGAGGAGGAGGAGGAGGAGGAGGCGTACGGCTGAATGAGGAACTAGGCGGATGGAATTGATGAGTAGGCAACTTTGTCCTGGTAGTGGTTCTTGGGAGGGTGGCTCTTCATTGAGGGATGAGGTTATTCATTTCCAGCTGCGGATGAGGGTGAGTCGGCGGATGAGGGTACTGATTACCCTGGCGAAGTGCCTGTGCTGGCGTGTGTGTGTTGTGCGGAGGAGGAGGAGATGCAGCTGCTGCAATCTGCATCGATGTCCACGTGAGTTGGCAACGCCATCTGCTTGCGGGCGCCGCAGAGCCTGGGCTGATAGTTTACCAGGGTGCCTTCGGGACTGAAAGGGAACGCAAGGCCTGGAACCGCTGCCTTAGCGCCCGCAGCGCGCTGGCAGTGGCTCCGCGGCGCGGGGATAATTCGATCTAGAGTTGCGAGTGAATTCTCTCGAACTCACTCCCCATATACAGGACCTCCAGCCTACCTTCCCAAGGTCGAGCACTGAGCGAACGGAGGTGGGCGAGGGAGGGAAGGGAGCCCTGCGAAGGAGGCCGAGGGGCGGGGGCACTCTGAATCAGACTACCCTCTGCTAGATGCTTACGGTGTCTCACTGGCCCTGGCCGTTCCCGCTCTCTTTCTCTCTCTCTCTCTCTCTCTCTCTGTCTCTCTCTCTCTCGCTCTCTCTATCCGTCTTTTTCTTCCTCTGCTCTCTCACTTCTCCTTCTTTTTTTTTTCGCTCTCTCTCTCCTCTCTCTTCCCTCTCTCTCTCTCTCTCTGTCTCTCTCTCTCTCTCTCTCTCTTCTCTCGCTCTCTCTATCACTCTCAATCAATACAAACAAGCAAAAACGAAAAAAAACAAAAGCACAAAACACGAAACGATAAAAAAAACACTCAACGTATTACAGAAATGACAAAACATAAAACGGCAAGATAAAATAACATAGAGGAACACAAAATAAATAAACATGAATAAAAAAATCATAAAAAGTAACAGACTAAGAAATACCAACCAACAAGGCTTTGCCCTCGGTGCGCGCGCGAGCCCTCCCACGGGGGCCTTGCCGGGGAGCTCCGAGAGGCCTGCCGCCCTCAGCCCGGGGGAGACGAGTCGGTTGGTCTCCGCTCACGCGTCGCCGCGCGCGGTGCTCAGCTCCTGGGGGTGAAATTTCTTGGCGGCCAGCCTCCTGTGGTTGTAAATTCAGCCCGACGGGCTAGTGACCTGCGCCAGCCGCGAGTTTTGGGCGGCCCCTTGCTCTGTCTGAAACTTGCTCGCTCTGCGCGTGATACACCAGTCCTCGAAATCCGTCGGGCCGAGCGCCTCCCTCGAGGCGTCGAGTCGCTTGATCGCCAGAAAGACACATTGAAGCTCCTTGTTGTTTTCCTTATGTAATTGCGTGCGCCAGCGTCCATATAGCGCACTCGCGTAAATGTGGCGAGTCGCACTCGTGGCCCGCTCCTGCCTCGCGAACGAGGCGCTCGCACTTGGCGGCAGCCTCCTTCAGCGCCACATAGACAGGATGGCCCGAGGGGCCCGAGGGGCCCTTGAAGTGCGTGTCCGACGCATCCCTCTCTCTCATCCTCGCTTCCAACTGCAGCAATAGTTGCCGCTCCTTCCCGTCGCTGCCCATCGAGCACGCACTTTGGCGTTCCTACTGCTGCCCGTTGCCGCCCGCCTCGGCCAGCTCCGCTGCGCCCAGCCACTTCGCATCAAAATGAAGTAAGTGTCTCTCGATGCGCGGCAGTATGTGCTCGGGCGCAAGATGAGTCTCGAGCGCCCTCGGGCTCTAAACCTCACATGTAAACGACGAACAAATAGTGATGTTGCGTTGCTGGCTCGTCAGGTCCCTCGCGCTGAAATTATGGATGCGCCTCTCGTAGTCTGCCGAGGCTGATGGGCGCCGCTGAGCAACGGCTGGATCTGCAAAATTGCCGCTTCACAAATTGCAGTAATTCGACAAAGTGACTGCGCGGGGGGTGCGATCCGCGGCGCGGATGCGCCTCGGCATCGCTTCGGCGCCCCCTCTGCCTTTCGTGCAAAACCTGACGCAGTGCAAGACCATGTGCTTTCTGCCCATGAAGTCACCATTGCATACAAGGCAAATCACCCCAGAAGCCCCCACCATGCCGCAAGGAGCGGGGAGGGGGGGCAGGGGGTCAAACTACCCCCTTGGAATCCTGAGGGGGGGGGGGGGGGGAGGAGAACAGCGATGAAACGTTCCCTGGGCTTACATTCCAAGACGTCTATCTGGCAGAAGATGCCCCCCGACTCCCCGACAACTTTTCAAACCACTTCCTGCTAGGAGATCGATAAAAGCCCGGCCTTCCGGGGGAAACCCAGCGCCGCGCCGCAATTGCTGCGGCCGCGCATTAGCTGCGGGCGAAGCTCGACCCCGATCATCTACATTATAACCATTTCACTCGCAGTGAGCCCGCCCGACCAGAGCTGCGATTACGCGCTGGTCCACTTCCTGATGAGTCACGGCGTCCTGGGGCCACTTCAGTCCCCGAGTGCGCAGCTCCGCTAACAGCGCGCCAAACTTCAGATGCCTCTGAACCTGGGGATTGGAAGGGGCCCTGGTCTTATCCACTTGCCTCTGATTGCGCGCGCCACTGAGAACTGCACTCCTGAACTTGTAGACCAGCTGCCGCGGCGGCGCGAGCGCCTGGACGGGGGGCGCGCGCGTTTAGCGCGAATGCCTCGAGGCCCGAAAGGCCGCGTTGTTGACGAGCCCGGGGGACACTATGCCTTCAAACCTAGTGGAGATCCTGGGGGTGGCCAGAACTTGCCCATCTTGCGCCATGCTGCGCGTTTTGTCTGCATCCACAATTTTTCCTCGCCGAGAACCCGCGGTTGAAATGCTGCCGACCTCCCGAATGCCCGGCTTCTGCTGCGACCTGCCCGTCGATGCGTTGCTTGCGCTCATGAAATGCCCTGTTCGACGACCCTGCCTCTCTTCCTGCGCCTCGTGAGATCCATCTGCTTGTCGATGTTCTGCGCTCCTCCGATCTCCTGCGTGACGTGATCACCCGCCTTGTTTTCCCATTCTGCGACTGCGGCCAAACGCCGCGCACTCGCGCCCACAAGCTTGCGGGCAATCTCATCAAACAACTGATGCAACAAGATCTGCAATAGGTAAATCATGCTCTGCTCGCAGTTGGAAAGGCAATCGAGCGCGAAGTGCTCGCTGCCACGGGTCAGCGACCACCTCGTCAAACATCGCGCGCGCGCCGATGCCGTAGGCCTTGGCAAACAATTTGGTCGTCGCGCGGTAGCCTGGTAGTACGCCGCTCTGGTTTGTCTGAAGTCAGCTGTGAACGCCGTCTTCAATCGTAAACGTGCTGCTGTGTATCCGTTAAGAAACCCTCTCCCGATGCCAATGCTAGCTCATCTGCTGCCAATAGCACGAATTGCTTGCATCGTGGAATCTCGTTGCGTGGTTTATACCTTCTCGTCGTAGTCCAGCTGGTCCACACATCTGAACCAGCAGGGCGCCCTCCCGTCTCCTGCGCGAGATGCCCCCGTGAGCCCAGCGTGGACCGCGCGATTTGCGATCCGTGAAAGATCGGGAAAAAATCTGTCAACGCCACCGAAAATCATGATAGGTCTTTCTCCAGCAGTGTGATCCATGTCATTGTGCTCGGGCAGTCAGCAGCAATGAGCCCGGTGCTGCGCTGCTGGCACTCGTTCCACTTGACGAGCTGCGCGACGCAGTACATACATGCATCTCTCAAACACGAGTGCCTGAAGTTCAGCTGCTGGCGCCAGATGCCCCCCTCGACAGTCGCGCGCCCAGTCGGGAGATGCTGACGTCCGTGGAGCAGAGCATGGCGCGCCAGGCCGCGATCCAAGAGGCCCCTCACCCGCTGGTGGCTCAGGGCCCCCATGGAGTAGATGTCCTCTGTGGAAGACTGGTGCTCGCGGTGAGAAGACCTCGGGCGTCTCCTGCCGAATGCCGTCTGCGATGCCGCGTGAGTCTGGACCTGGCTGCTGTTCTGAACTTTACAGGTATTGGTGTTTTGGTCGTTTGCAACGCCAACTTGGCATGGCAAGTACCCTTGGTGCATCTCCCGCCACGCTCCAGGCTGGCGCAGTTCTTCACGATGGTGACTTTGTAATGCTCGACGAAGACTTTCCACGTCACCAAGCGCATCCACATCTGTTGCCATGCAACCTACGGGTTCTCTCTCATCCTCAGTCGGGTTCACCCTCTCACGGTGTGGCTGTACATGATGTTGTGCTTCTTCAGCTGCATTTGGTGAGAACGGTCGTCTCGAAACACCTATGGCCTGCTGTGGAGATTGGGAGCAATGTAACGCTCGTGCGTTGGCGCCTCCGTTCGTGCCGCGCTTAAGAAACTGACTGGTCCAGCCCAATGCCGATGCGCATGTGCCTCCAATTGAGCGCGCAATCCGACGTGCGTCATAAAACTTGCGCTCTCGCCACGCTTCCCACTCCACTCGATCTGCCATGGCTTGGTCCTGCGCCTGCTTTGTCTAACGCGTAATGTGCCGACTGAGGCGTGCAATGTCTACGTTGAAGCCAGCTTTGGCTTCTCGGGCATAAGTTTCCCGTTCATTTTCCAGAAGCTCCGAAACTACAATGCAATGCGACAAGTTCTGATTTGTGTTCTCTGTGTAGCCTGGGGGCGAGGTAAGAATCGTGTTGGCCACGTCACCGATGCACTCCATCATAACAGCATTGATATGATGCACGTTGCCCTCATGTTCCCACTGGTCAAACTCATTTCGATGCCTGGATAAGTTGTATTCAACTGCCTGGATGAATTCCTCCCATCTGTATCCATACAATAACATGGCGTTGCAAGTCTCGGCATTGGGTTTCTGAGCGCGTCCCGCGATCGTCTGAACAATGAACGTGTGATATAACGAAACTTGCAAAAGGAACATGATCTTAGGGGGAAGCGCATTTGCTGTGTTGCAAGCGTTGCCCTTTTCGCAATGAGACCACGCACTCCTGCACCTTTTCGAAGACTGAAATGGGTACTAGAAACAATCAACACGTTCCCTGCAATCGTCCGCGATGGCATGATATGTCACTCCAGCTGCCAAGCAAGGAACTCACAATAACGAGAGCGTGTGCTTTGAGGAAGAGGAGGAGGAGGAGGAGGAGGAGGAGGAAGAGGAGGAGGAGGAGGAGGAGGACGAGGAGGAGGAGGAGGAGGAGGAGGAGGAAGCGGCAGAGGAGGAGGCGGAAGAGGAGGAGGAGAAGGAGGAGGAGGACCCTTTGGCCTCCTCGCCCCCCACGACGCGCCGCCCAGGTGATCCGAGCGATGCCCACTCCAGGGGGCCGCCTGGTGCCTCCGCATCAGGGCGCCGGGGGGCACGCAGGCGACGGCGTGCGGCTGCAGCACCTCCCGGCGGCAGCGGCCGCAGGGAAGGGCCGCGGGCGGCGAGGCAGGCGCTGGCGCGCAGCGCGGCACGACGGGGGGCGGGAGGGCGGGAGGCGCGAAGGGGCGTTCCAGGAGATCCAACGTGCTGACCAAAAAAACCAAGGCGGAGGTTTTTCTAGGCTTTCGGCCTCGGGCCGTCCACAAACGGCTCGGGACGAAAAGCCGGTCATGAGGAATGGGTCGAGGCTTCTGGGGGCCCTGTGTTGAAAAAACTACGACATCGGATCTCTGGGCCTGGGCCGCGAGAAATGAAGAAATGGGGGGGGAGGCGGCACATGAGGGGGGGGCTGGGATAGGTCGGGCATGTCGCCCTACAGGCGGATTTGGGATGAAATCTTAAACACATTTCAAAACTACCCCAAACATATTCATATATATATATATACATATATAGAATCGTCCCCAGACTATTGCTCAAAACTTGTTTTGAATATTCCCCCTGTAGAGGGACAGGCCCGACTTAAGGGTGGGGGGGGGGGCAGCGAGGGTGCAGACACGTGGCGCGCCACAGGGCCCCTCGAGGGGGGCCATTCGGGGCCTTCGCGGGGGCTCTTTTGGGGCCCGAAGAAGGCGCGCCTCCCTCCCCCCCCCCTTCACTTGTCGCTCCCGCGCTCATTCGCGCCCCAAGGCTGAGGGGCAACGATAGGGGGGGACTGGCACAGGGGGGGAAGCATCGACCTGGAATCGGCGATACATCGCCGATAGATCGGAGACAGGCCTTCGATCGTGAATCCGCACCTTCCTGGGCAAGTTGGGGCTATCGGGCCCCCATCGGCGATCAATGGGCGATTGGGGGTCGGTGCATCCCCTCTATGCCTATCCCCCCCTTACCGTTGCCCCGGAGAGGCGCAAGGAGCCGGAGGGGCGCCGGAGGGGAGCCGGAGGGGCGCCACACGCAGGCCTCGAGTCTTAGGGATCCGACGTCGTGATTCGTTCAATGCGGGGTCCCTAGAAGGCCCGGCCCTTGCCCCAGGACTGGCTTTTCATCCCGAGTCTGACGTTGCTCCCATCGTACTTAAGGACCTAACAGTCCAAGGAAGAATCTCGAGCACCCCGAAAGACATCGAAACGGTGTCGAGCGAGTGTCGCCTCCCAGGGCCCGACACGCGAAAACCCTCCAGTTTCGGCACTTCCTTCGTGCAGTAGGTTGGAACACCATAGCCCGAATCGTTTCTGGACGGTCCCGGGGCCTGGTGAGGGTCCCTGGAGGCCGAGCACTGCGAAACACGTCCGTCTTGATTTTTCAATGCGTTGGGTCTTTGGGGGGTCTGCGCGGGCGTGCCCGAGAGCAGAGCGAAGCACGACGCAGGAGCCGCGGCGAAGCAGACACACCGCCGCCACCGAGCGCCCACCTCGGCGCGGCGGGGAGGCCACCGGAGACGAAGGCAGGGCGAGGACATGATCGGACGAGGGCAAGCCCCCAGAGCCCCGACGCTGTGCTCTGTTCACAACGTCGACCCCCTGAAGTCTGGACCCCTTCCCCGGGGCCCCTGCGTCGCTCTTTGCCGGCCCCGAGACCGGGCATGGGCCCCCAGAGGCCGAACACGTAGCGATAAAAACCGTCCGTCGTAAAAACCGTCGTCGTGATTTGTGGCCACCAGCGCGAGTGAGGATGAGGAGGAGATGAGGAGGAGGAGGAGGAGGAGGAGGAGGAGGAGGGAGGAGGCAGGAGGAGGAGGAGGAGGAGGAGGAGGAGGCGCATGCCTTGTGCGCTGCGGCCCTTCCGGGGCGCTCCGAGACGCCCTGCAGAGCGGCCCGGAGGCCCCGCGCCCCTGAGCGCGGCAGGGGCCGCGCCCCGCGCGGCGGCAGCGGCGGACGCCGGGCGGCGGCGCGCCGCGGACAACGGACCCCTCGGGGAGCGTCGGCGTCGTCGTCGTCGGCGGCGTCGTCGGCGTCGGCGTCGTCAGCGGCGTCGGCGACGGCGTCGGCGTCGGCGTCGTGGTCGTGGTCGTGGTCGGGCCTGCCTGGCCACCCGGCAGGGCGGCACGCCTGGGCGCCACCCCGTCTCAGGCGCGCCGCCGCTCGGGCGGTGCCGCCGCCGCGCCCCGTGGGCGGCGGGGCCCGGGCGGCGTCCGCCGCTCGGGCGGTGCCGCCGCCACCTTCCCTGGGGCTCTTGGCGGCGGTGGTCGCCGATCCTCCTCCTCCTCCTCTTCCTCGTCTTCATCCTCTTCCTCCTCTTCCTCCTCCTCCTCCTCCTCCTCGTCCTCCTCCCCCTCGTCCTCCTCCTCCTCCTCCTCCTGCTCCCCCTCCTCCTCCCCATCCTCCACCTCCCTCTCCTCCTCCTCCTCCTTCTCCTCCTTCTCCTCCTCCTCCTCCTCCTCCTCCTTCTCCTCCTCCTCCTCTCCCCCCCTCCTCGTCCTCCTCCTCCTCCCTCCTCCTCCTCCTCTCTTCCTCCTCTCTCCTCCTCCTCCTCTCCTCCCCCTCCTCCTCCTAGCGCCTCCTTCTTCCTCCTCCTCTTCCATCCTTCCTTTCCTCTCCTTCCTCCTCTCCTCCTCCTCCTCCTCCTCCTCCTCCTCCTCTCCTTCCTCCTCCCCCTCCTCCTACTTCTCCTCCTCTGACTGCCAGGGCGAGGCGGGTGCGAGCTACAAGACGAAGAGTTGCTCCTGTCGTCGTTGCCGTCGCTGCTGACAATGCCGTCGACGGCGTCGGCGCCCCCCGGCGCCGTCTTCTCGCCGCTGTCGTCGTCATCGGCCCTCTTCGTTGTCGCCGTCTTCCTTGTCCTCGACGTCGCGGGCTCTAAGCGTCGACGATCGATGTTCGAGGATCGCGGTTTCCGTATGTGTGGTGTTGCATTGCCTTGTCATTATGGGGACCTGCGCGAGGGTCTCTTCGGGGCCGTGGGAAGCCTACGACAATATCTGGAGGCCAGGGTCCTCTTCCGAAGGCTACAAGAAGCCTCCGACGGCTGAGGGCGTCGGTCGTCGTGGGCCGACGTCGTCGTCGACATAGTCGCCTGCGTCTGCATCGTCGCCGTCGTCTGCGTCGCAGTCGGGCGCGTTTTTGTTCGTGGTCCCAAATGTCGTCGTCGTTATGTGCAACGTTGTCGTGGTCAAGGTGGCGAAGGGGGCAGGAAGGAGGGATTCACGCACAATCTGGAAGCGCCAACAAATGTCTCATGCAACAGAAGGCCCGAACGTCGACTCGGCACATAATTTAACAGTTTGCAGCCTACAATGAAGAGGGAGGAAGGATGACTAGAGGGATGAGCTAGTGGGAGGATAGGGGCAACCTCTCCTCCACCAGCCGTCCCTTCTTCTCTTTCTTCCTCGCTCCCAGCTCCTCCCCTCCCCGACATCCCTCGCCCTCCTCCTCCTCTTCCTCCTCCTCCTCCTCCTCCTCATCCTCCTCCTCCCCTCCCCGACATCCTCGCGCCCAGCTCCTCCCCTCCTCCTCCTCCTCCTCCTCCTCCTCCTCCTCCTCCTCGGATTCCTCATCCTCATCGTCATCCTCCTCCTCCCTCCTTGACTCCCGTCGACGACGTCCGCAACTACGAAGTCGACCATCGCCACCTCGACGCCGCCGCCGCCGCCGCCGACGACGACGACGACGACGATCCCGACGAAGACGACGACCCCGACAAAGACGACCCCGACCACGACCACGACGACGACGACGCCCCGCTGCTTGTCGGGCGTTGCCAGAAGCGTGGTACTGGCCCAAGTTGCCTTAAGCTATATGTTGCTCCCATTGCACTTAAGGGCCACATCCCAGAAACAACTTCGAGCACCCAGAAAAGTGTCGAAACAGTGTCGACCGAGTATCGCCTCCCAGGGCCCGACACATGACCACCCTCAAGTTTCGGTACTTTCCTGGTGCTCGGAATTCTTGCTGGTGGTCAAGGTTAAAGTAGGTTGGAACATCATAGCGCAAGATGTTCGCGCCCTTCTGGAGCCCTCGGGGCCTCGCGATGGGGTGCTCTGGAGGCCACCTGGGCGCCGAGGAAGCCGCCAGAGAGCGAGGGCCGCTGCGAGCACGCGGGGAAGGCCGCCGACGGGGGGGGCCCACCAGGGCGTGCTCGTCGTCCCGGGGGGCGGGCGCGGGCGCGTCCTCGGCCGCACGCGGCGCCCCCAACCAGGCGCTCCTGACCCTCGCGCTCCTGAGGCCCTCCTCCTCTTCCTCCCTCCTCCTCCTCGTCCTCCTCCTCCTCCTCCTCCTCCGACCGCATCGTCATCCTCCTCCTCCTCGTCCGTCTCCTCCTCCTCCTCATCCTCCTCGTCCTCCTCCTCCTACTCCTCCTCGTCCTCGTCCACCTCCTCCTCCTCCTCCTCCTCCTCCTCCTCTCCTTCTCCCATCCCCCCCCTCTTCCTCCTCCTCCTCCTCCTCCCTCTCATCCTCCTTGTCCTCCTCCGACCGCATCGTCCCTCCTTCTCTCCCCTCAATCCTACACCTCCGTCTCCTCCACACTCATCCCTCCTCCTCCTCCTCCTCCTCACTTCTCATTAGATCCTCATCCTCCTCATCTCCTCATCCTCCTCCTCCTCCTCTTCCTCCTCCTCCTACCTTTAAACTCCAAGTCTGGACCTTCATCGGCGTCCTCCTCCTTCTCCTCTCATCCTCTTCCTCCTCCTCCTCCTCCTCCTCCTCCTCCTCCTCCTCCTCCTCCCCCTCCTCCTCCTCTCCCTCCTCCTCCGCCTCCTCATCCTCCTCCTCCTCCTCCTCCTCCTCTTCCTACTCCTCCTCCTCATCATCCTCCCTCCTCCTCCTGCTCCTCCTCGTATCGCCTCGTCCTCGTCCTCCGTCATCGCTGCCACCCCTCCTCCTCCCTCCTCACCTCATCCATCCTCTCCTCTTTTTCCTCCTCCCCTCTCCTCCACCTCCACCCCCCCTATCCTCTCACCTCCTCCTCTCCTTCCTCCTTCCTCCCCCTCCTCCTCCTCCTCCTCCTCCTCTCCTCCTCCCCCTCCTTCCTCAGCCGCCTCCTCCTCCTCCTCCTACTACTCCTCTTCCTCCTCCGTCGTCCTCCACCTCCACCATACTCCTCTTCCTCCTCTACCTCCTCCTCTCCTCCTCTCCTCCTACTCCTCCTCATCATCCCTCCTCCTCTCCCTCTCCTCCTCCTCCTCTCCTCCTCCTCTCCTCACCTCCTCACCAATCCTCCTCCTCATCCTCCTCCTGTCCTCTCCTCCCTCCTCCTCCTCCTCCTCCTCCTCCTCTTCTTCCTCCTTCTCCTGCATGTCAATCGCATGGCCTCACAAGAAAACGTCGTTCAGCTCCTAGTTGGCCTCATGGAGGCGTCGAAAATTGCCATGGCAAATTGCCATGGCAAGGGCTGTTGGCCCGTTGAGGGGCGAGACACGGGATGTCGGGAATCGTATGCGTGCCGTACAGCCTCGCCCTTCGGCTCCAACCTCTGGATGATCGAAACGCCCTCGCACTCACCCCCCTCCTGGAGGCAGGAGGACACACATACACACCTATACACACAGACCTCGCGCTCCTGGAGGGAGAAGGGGAGAGGGCCCCACCCCACCCCTCGCCCCATCCCTATCCTTAGGAGGCCAGGGAGGGCGGATAGGAGGGGGTGGGTGGGGGGGAGCACGACCAGGGGGAGGACGAGGACGCCGACACCCCCCCCCGCCGGACCTGGCCTGGGGCGCGAAAAGCGCACAGAGCGAAGGCGCTCTGAGGGGCACCACCGGAGAGAAAGGGGGGGCAAAGATGGCTTGCCGAGAGCTCTCGATTCCTCGACTCCTCGATCCTTCGATCCTCGCCTCATCGAATGCTCGAAGCCTGGGCCCTCAGAGGCGGCGGCCGCGGGCGGCGGCGGCGGCGCCAGCCAGGCGGGGCCGAGACACTGGTCGGTCGTGCGCCGTGTGCGGGCAGCGGCGGCACCGGCAGACGGCGGCAGGCGGCGGCAGGCGGGCGGCGGCGGGGCCGGAGGGCAGGCGGCGGCGGCGCGGGTCCGAGTGCTGGCTGGCCACGTCGTACGCAGGCAACGGGTGGCCCAGGAACGTGGCGTTGCAGGCCGGCGCCTTCGCCGGTGGCGGGGGGTGCGAGCGTTAGGTCGGGCGTGTCCCCCTACAGGCGGACTTTTGACGACCAAAAAGACATAGTCAAAAAATATCCAAAAATATTCAAAAAAAGAGTCGAAACAATTTTTGGATTTTCCCCCCCCGTAGAGGGATAGGCCCGACTTAATGCGAGCGGGCGCCGCCGCCGCGAGGGCCTCAGCGCCGAGATCCCGCGGCGAGCGGCGGCGAGCCGGGCTCGAGAGTCCAGGGCCGAAGGTGCGAGCGGAAGCCGCGCGCCCTGGGCGCGCGGGCGACGGTGCGGAGCAGAGCTGCTCGAGTCTTCCGCGCCGCTGCTCCGTGCGAGTCGGCGCTCGGAGGCGCCGAGGTCTTCCCGATCTGAAGAGCGACCGTGCGGTGACAGACCCTGCGGTGACAGACCGTGCGGTGACCTCGGACCCCCAAAAGACCTCGCCACACGGTCCGTGAACGCACGGTTTTGGGGCCTCGGGTGCCCCAGTCGCCCGAGACGTCCTCGGAGAACGACCCGAGCCCCAAAACCGTGCGGTGACCCGAATCCCCACCGACCCACCGCACGGTGTCGGCACCACCCCGTTTGGGGGCCCCCGGATCGAGGCTCGAGGACGCTGCTGCACCTGAGCCGGGGCCGGAGAGCCGATCGCCAGCGACAATCGCCAACGGCGGCGCCGCCGTCGTCGCGGCCGTCGTCCCCATGCATCCGACGTCTTGAGCTTTCCAGTAAGAGTTCGCCACAAGTCCAGGGCCTTGCCCCAAGGTTTGCTCTTCGTCCTCGAGTCGTTCGCTGACGGCTCCCTGGGCCCAGCGATGGCCCCCCAAATGCCCCAAAATCGCAACAAAAACACACTTTGTCTGTTTGCTCGAGGCGTTGGAGGTCCAGGTCTAGAGATCATGCAATCCACTCTGAGAACAAGCACTCCCGCAAACGAAACCGCTTCTAGTAGCCGCACCCAAGGAAGAACATCGAGCAGGGCAGGGCTATCTCGGAACGTCTGGCAAACGCCAAGAGCCAGGGTCGGGGGGTTTTTTCCCCCTCGTTGAAGGTCGTCGCCCCAGCCAGCCTGGCTGATCTCTGCCGCCCGAGCGGCGCGGAACCAAGACCCCCGATGTTTGTTCTCACGTCGACCCCACCCAGAGATCCAACGCATCGAAAAAACCAAGACGGAGGTTTTTCCAAGCTTTTGGCCTCCAGGGGCCCTCGCCAGGCCCCGGACCCTCCAAAAACGACTCAGGATGAGAAACCGGTGCCCCGGGGAATGGGCCGAGACTTCTGGGGACCCCGCACTGAAAAAATCACGGCATCGGCTCTCTGGGCATCCTGAATCGTGTTTGTTCACGTTCCCGAGGCCCGGCAAGGAACCCCCGGATGCCTTTGCAATAGCGAAGAGCCCCCCGCCGCGAGTTCGTTCACAACGCGAGGGGGCCTGGGGAGCGGGAGTCGTCGTCGGCGTCGTCGTCGTCGTCGTCGTCGTCGTCGGCGTCGTCGGCCGCGTCGGCGTCGTCGGCGGCGGCGTCAACGGCGTCGGCGTCGGCGTCGGCGTCGTCGTCGTCGTCGTCGGCGGCGGCGGCGGCGGCGGCGTCGGCGTCGTCGGTCGGTCGGTCGTTCGGTCGGTCGGTCGGTCGGTCGTTCGGTCGGTCGGTCGTTCGGTCGGCTGGTCGGTCGGTCGGTCGTCAACGTCGCCGTCCGTCGCCGTCCGTCGTCGTCGTCGTCGTCGTCGAAGTCGTCGTCGTCGTCGTCGTCGTCGTCGTCGTCGTCGTCGTCGTCGTCGGCGTCGGCGTCGGCGTCGTCGTCGTCGTCGTCGTCGTCGTCGTCGTCGTCACCGTCTTGCGCCGCTCGGGCCGGGGCGGCCCGTCGCGCACTCGGCGGCGCCCTCTCCGCAGCGCAGGGGCGGCCGCCCGCCAGCAGGCGCGCCCGCGGCGGCGCCGCCGACGGGCACCGAGAGACCGACGAGCCGCGCTCGCGCGCGCGCGGGGGGCCGCCCGGCCGAGGGCGCGCCCGCGGCGGCGCCGCTGGCGGGCCGGGAGACCCGTGCGAGCCGTGCGCGCGCGCACGGGGCGCCGCCGCGCCAGGGGGGGCCGCGCGGGGGCCGGCGCCGCTTGCGGCGGCGCCCTGCAGTCAACCATGCGCGATGAGGGTGCGAGGGCCTTGGGCGCCCATTTCGAAGCTTTGCGAGCGGGGCGCGGCCAGCGCCGGCGGCGGAGGACGGACCGAGGAGGCAAGGATGCAGGGGTGCCCTTGGGAAGGTTGCCCATCCTCACTCTGCGGGTCGACTGCATTGCCCGTCTGCGAGAGAGAGTCCGGCCTGTCAGCCAAAAGAGCACCATGAGATCTTTGAACCAGAGAGAGAGAGAGAGAGAGAGAGGGAGATTCGCCCGTCGGCGATGCAGTGGAGGCCTGCCAGTCCCCAAGGCACCTTCCACAAGAGACCAGACCCTGGGACCCCCCAGGGCGTCCACGGATGTCCGGCGTGGGAACGTCACGCTTGCTATGGCAGAACCGTCGAACCGCAGCCTGGAGGCGGAGGAGGAGGAGGACGACGACGACGAGGAGGAGGCGGAGGAGGAGGAGGAGGAGGAGGAGGACGAGGAGGAGGAGGAGGAGGAGCAGGTGTCTCTTGGCACGGGCTTCCACTGTAGAGTTCGCAGTGGCTCACGGGCTCAGTGTAGGGGGCGTCCGCGAGTGCACCCGCAGCGGCGCTGCCGAGGTGCGGAGCTTGACGCACCGGTGCTCCTCGTCGTCGGCGTGTCCCTCGCCATCGCCGACCGCGGGGGGCCTTTCTTCGACCAGGGCGAGAATGCTGTCACGACGGGGTTGCCTCAGGATGTGTGGCAAAAGTTCCGACGAATCTGGCTAGAGAGCAGAGGAACCACCCTCAGAATGAGCGCCCCGGCAAGAAAGGCGTTGGTAAACGCACCCAGGGAAGGAACCGAATAGGGCAAGGCTGTTCAGTAGCCCCCCAAGGCCGTTTCGTAAACGCCGATCATGGCGCTCGAATGGTGGCCCTCGTGACTGAAGCCCGTGAAGAAGATCGGGTCATCTTTTGCATCCTGGGGCTCTTGGAACCTACCACTGCCAGATCGACTCCCGCGTCGGCGTCCCGCGCGTCACTCCAGGCGCGGCTGGCTCCGCGCCCTGGCGCGGACGCGGCGCGCGGCGATCTTGGCGCCCTCGCGCCAGCGCCCTGGAGAGGGCAGGAGAGCCCAGCATCGGATCGATGAGTGGGATCGGCGATCGAAATGAATCGGAGTGGCGGGAATCGGCAGCGGAGTCGGGAGAAGTCGAATGGGCGGAAATCGGCAGGCTGGCAGGCCTCCGCTGAAACACCGACGCCCGATCTGGGGGAACCTAGAGGCACCGATACCGCTACCCCCCAGACCTCTCCCGGGGTGCGTTCTGACCAAGATTTCGACGCGAATCCAGCGGTGGCGACGAAGGCCTCCCAGGAAGCCCAGAAACGGAAACACGGGCGAAGGGTGGTATGGGTACTTGTCCCTCCTCTGACAATCAGACTCCGAAGTCGAATCGAAGCGGGATCGAGGTGAGCCCTGGAGGGTTGGTGGCGCGCACAAATGGGGTAGGGGCAGGGGGGACGGCTTCTTAGAAGCACCTTGCTTCTTAAAAGGCGCGGGCGTTACACGTACAGGCAAGACACGTGCCTTCTAAAAAGCAGGGGTGCGTCCAAGAAGCCTTCCCCCTTCCCCCTGCACCCCCCTCTCGCCATCCCTCCGTTGCCCCTTCCCCGTGCGTTTTGCGGCTCCGTGCGTAGATAGCCCAACACGCTGCTACGCCGTCCAGAAGAACAGGCCGTCATCCGAGTTAACGTCGAGCACGGCGAGGAGGACGGCGAGGAGGAGGAGGAGGAGAAGGAGCAGGAGGAGGAGCAGGAGGAGGAGCAGGAGGAGGAGCAGGAGGAGGAGGAGGAGGAGGAGGAGGAGGAGGAGGAGGGCGTCGTCCAAGAAGGGGGCCTCGAGTCATGGCCCGAGGCCTGGACGCAGGGGGCCAGGTGACGCGTTGAAAGAAGGAGCGGGTGCTATGAAATCCAGGGAGCTTTCAAGGGCCTCTGCCATGATACCCACAAGCACACTCAGAACCTTGGCGGCGCGCACAAGGGGGCAGAGGGGAGGGGGGAGGGCTTCTGAGAAGGAGGCCGCTCCTTAGAAGGCGCCGGCCTTGCGTGACATCTATAGATAAGGCCCGCGCCTTCTAAGAAGCAGGGGTGTGCTTCTAAGAAGCCCTCCCCCCTCCCCCACCCACCCCCCTCTGCCCCTCTGCGCGTGTCCGAGAACCGCAGTAATCCTCGCCCTGTTGGTCGCCACCGACTCTCGGGGAGACACGCAGGACTCGAGAGCGGGGGCCTGGGGTCTCTCAAGCTTGTCCGACGGGGCCGTCGGGAGAAGACTGGGGACCCTCGAGGTGCGGCGGAAGAGCAGAGTCCCAGCAAACTCGCGTCTCAGTCGCACCGGTCGGGGATGAGCTCGCACGTCGTCGTCGTCGACGACGTCGTCGTAGTCGTCGTCGTCGCCGAGGTCCAGGTCGTCGTCGTCGTCGTCGTGGTCGAGGTCGTGGCCGTGGCCGTGGCCGTGGCCGTGGCCGTGGTCGTGGCCGTGGTCGTGGTCGTGGTCGTTCTCGTCGTCGGCGGGAGGCCGCGAGGCTGCGGGCCTGGGCGAGGCCGTCCAGCTGCAGCGGGAGGCCGTCGCCCCCCTCCGCGTGGAACCGCTGCGGCAGCGGGCATGGGCGCTCTCCGGCCAGAGGCCCCCGGCGCCGGCGCCGTCGCCGTCGTCGAGGCCGAGGCCGAGGCCGAGATCGAGGTCGTCGTGGTCGTCGTGGTCGTGGTGGTCGTCGTCGTCGTCGTCGTCATCGTGGTCGTCGTCGCCGTCGCCGTCGTCGTCGTCATCGTCGTCGTCGTCGTCGTCGAAGTCGCGGTCGTCGAGATCTTCGTGGTCGTGAACGAGGTTGTGGTCGTGGCCGTGGTCGTGGTCGTGTTCGCCGTCGCCGCCGTCGGGGCGATCACACCCCCGCGGGCCATCATCTTTCTTTAGTAATCCGAGCGCAGTTTTTCATTCGCGGCCATAATGGGCGTTATGGGGGGGGGACGGGGGGACATCAAGTAACGCGCCCCCCTCCCACCCAGACTCCGGTGCCGGACGTACTGTGGCAGTGCCTGGAACGCACTGAGGGGGGGAGCGTTACGTTATAGGGGGGGGGCGGGAGGGTAGGGGCGCGTTCTGGCTCCGAGGGTAAAGAACACTTTCATGTTCGCTTCCTCGCCTCCTTCCTCTCATGCGCCCACCCCGCTCCACCTCATTCTGCTCCTCGCGCCTCCTGCTTTTCCTTTTCCACTTCGCCCTCTTCCTCCTCCTCCTCCTCATCCTCCTCCTCCTTCCCCTTGCCTTCTTCCTTCTCCTCCTTGTCCTTCCCCTCCTTCGCCTCACCCTGCTCCACCTCCTCATCACCCTCCTCCTCCTTTTCCTCCTCGTCCTCCTCCACCTCCTCCCCCTTCTCCTCCTCCTTCCCTCTCCCAGAGAAGAAAGGGGAGGATACGAGGATAGGCAGGAGGCAAGGAGGGCAAACATCCATGTGGCTAATGCTCCTTCGGGCCCCCTCAGTTCGGCCTCCTCCTCCTCCTCCTCCTCCTCCTTATTCACCTCCTCCTCCTCCTCCTCCTCCTCCTCCTCCTCCTCCTCTACTCCCTGTGAGGGGGAGGGGGACGATGAAGGAGACTCGGTCAGGGGGAGGGGAGATTCGGCCTTTTACAACCCGAACGACACTTTACAATCAAGATGGGTCACTTCACAACCAGCGGGGGATCGAAGTGTATGGTTATATTGTTGATAACGACCAGTCTACAACCAAAGCGCCCCACTTTACAACCAGAACGGCCCACTTTACAACCCAGTCGGGCTCTTTACAACCAGAACGGCTACTTTACAGCCAGTCTTCAGTCTTACAACCGCGCGGACCACCGAGTTCTTATGGTTATGTCATTATTCGCTCCCCCCATTGTTATTCGGAAGTAACCCCCTGCCATCTTAGGAGATTCCGCTCCCCCTCGGCGCCCCCCTCCCGGCGGACCAGGTGCAGCGCCAGGTCCGTCTGGTTGTGCACCTGGGCGCGGGTAGGGGGTCAGCGGCGTAGGGGAGAGGAGGGAGGAGTGGAGGCGGGAGGAGAGGAGGGAGGCGGAGGAGGAGGAGGAGGAGGAAAAGGAGGAGGAGGATGAACAGGAGGCGGAGGAGGAGGAGGAGGAGGAGGAGGAGGAGAAGAGAGGAGGAAGGAGAGAGGAGTGGAGGAGGGAGGAGTGGAGAGTGGAGGAGTGGAGGAGGGAGAAGTGGAGGAGGAGGAGGAGGACGAGGGGGAGGCGGAGGAGGAGGAGGAGGACGGGGAGGACGAGGAGGAGGAGGAGGAAGAGGAGGAGGAGGAGAAGGAGGAGGAGGAGGAGGAAAAGGAGGAGGACGAAAAAAGGAGAGTTGGAGGCACAGGGGGGGGGAGGGGGGGCGAGTGTAAGGAGGATGGTCAGGGGTCAGGAGGAGGATAGTCAGGGGTCAAGGGTCAGGGGTCAGTGGCAGAGAGGGAGGAGGGAGGATGAGAGGAGGGAGGATGAGAGGAACAAGAGGAGGAGGAGGAGGAGGAGAAAGGGAGGGCAGGGAAGGGGAAGGGGAAGGAGAAGGAGGAGAAGGGGAGGAGGATGAGTATGAGGAGAAGGAACGCGTGAAAATATTCGCGACCATCATGCGCGTTATGGGATGGGCAAGGGGGGCATAACATAACGCCCACCCCCCGCCGTGTGGCTCTGGCACCAGAGCGCCACTGCGCATCACAGCAAGCACCACAGTGCGCAGCACAGCATGCGCCGCCGCAGCCACGTGCACCACATCGCGTGTGTACTGCGCAGCGCACACGTGCACCAGCGTGGAGCACGACAGTTTTGTGCATCCTCCACACACTCATTCGAGCACTATGATGTGCTGGTGTTTGCAGCCGCCGTGTTGCATCGACGCACGTTGCATAATAAAGGTCCTAAAACACTCTGCTTTCTACCGCGACCAGAAACGAAGCATACCACGAAAAAAGCATTCAATCTGTACCGCACTGTCGGCTTCGGATTCGTGCTGCGCGCGTGCACCACGGCAGCAGCGGTCACCGCCGCACCTGCGCGGACTTCTTTGAACCCCCCTCCCTGCCGCGCGGGGCGCGCCAGGGGCGGCGCCGGATGCGCCCGCTGGAGAACCCGGCGCCGACCCCAGAAATCCCCAAGGAGCTCCGAGAAGTGATGTTTATGTAACTCTTCTTCGACCCTCAGGACATCTTCTGCTTTAAGAATGCAGCCGCCCAGATGATCTGTCACTACAACGACGACGACAGCTACTACGACGATCGTGACGACGATCGCGACGACAACGACGACCACACTCAGGAAGTCAACGCCAACCAGGACGACTACTACGATCCCGATCCCGACGACCACACGACGAAGACCAGGATGACGACAGCGACGACGATCACTACGACTACGTCGACGATCGCGACCATTTCGAATACTACGACGACTGCGACTGTCACGACGACGGTCACAACGACGACCACACGCTGACGACGACTATCGCTACGACCAGAATGAACACGACGACCGTGGCGATTTCGACGACGACGACGACAACACTTACGACACACACAACAACGGTAACAACGAACACCACGACCACAAGACAAGCACGACGACGCTTACAAGGACAGCCACTCCCCCCTCCTCCTCCTCCTCGTCCTCCTCCTCCTGATATCATTTTTATTGCTGGAACTGTTGCCACTACTTCTGCTACCAATGCCGGTCACACAACTCTCGCGGCCCTGCCTGCACCAGAGTACCGAGTCAACCCCGCGCGCGTGCGCACAAAAAAATCGAATCCTGCATGTGCGACAATAGCCTACGAGCGCAACGCCATGTCTGCGAGAACGGGCAATGAGACTGTCAACGCCACGCTAGGCCGTGAACGTGAAAGAAGCCTGCAAGCACCACAGTAGCCTGCGAGCATCATGATGGCAGTGCCGGAGGCGA
>CAUYUJ010000973.1:27500-40971 GCA_963575745.1 Prorocentrum cordatum
GAGGAGGAGGAGGAGGACGAGGCGGAGGAAGACGAGGTGTGGGGAAACAAGCGCGAGCAGAGCGAGCACGGGGGCCAGGACAGAGGGGACGCCCGAGGCGAGGATACGGGTACTGCAGCGGCGGCACGACGACAGGCAGCGGCGGCTTGAAACGGTCGTCGTGGTCGTTGGGATGGGGCGGTTGCTGGGGTCGTGTGGAAGGGGGGGCTCCAGGAGGGGTCGACTCAGTCAGAAGGAGGAGGGTGGAGGCAGGGGGGGAAAGTTGACGGAGGGACGAGGTGGAGGATCAGTGAGGAAAACTGTTGCGCTTTCCCGACAGCCCTCCACCTCCTCTCCATAGTTCCCCCAATCCTCCTTACCCCCATCATCCTCATCCCCATCCTCCTGCTCTTTCTCTCTCCCATGATTCTCCGCTCAATACCCTCATCACTCTCTCTAACTCTCGTCATCACCGACAATGTGCCTTTAACGTCATGCGCCGCCTCCTTGTTCGCTCTCATCCTCCCCTCCTCGTCCTGCTCCTGCTCCAACCTTTCATACGCATCCTCATGGGATCCGTCAGCCCTTTTCATTAATTCACTCACTAACTCACTCATGCACTCTCTCTCTGTATATAAATACATGGGAACATGTTAAACATGAACGTCCACACATGTGAATGTACACAACTAGCTCTCTCTCTCTCTCTTCTGTTCTCGAAGTGTAGGTATACGTAAATGCTCATGTGCGTTGTCGATTTAGCTCGTACATGCTTACACATGTCGCATCTAGGTATGCATTTCATACCATGGTCGTGACAACCCCTGTGTTATATCACAAGCTCTCCTCGCTTGAGCGCCGCGCACATTCGCTGTGGACATGATTAACAACTTCACGTATTCAATGCGGGTCATTGTAAACATGGGGTTCTCGCCTCGGCGCCGCGCACTTTCGTTGTAAACATTTGCAGGAGTTGTACGTGTTGAGGACACGCGGTTTCTAAATGTGTCGCCTCAACGCCGCGCACATCCCATGCAAACATGCAAGAAGTTCACATACTGAAGGCGGTTCGTTTTCAACGTGGGGCTCTCGCCTACGCACATGTGTTTTCAAAATTCGCACGGGTTTTACTGACTCGCATAGTTCAAGTGCCAGAACGGTGTTTGGGCGAGATTCAAAATTGCCAGGGAGCAACAATTACGCAAATTCGCGGTGTTTAAGTCCCAGGAATGGCTTTCTGGCATGATTCAGGATCGTCGAGACGCACCGTCATACTGAATCGTGGCATGTGAGTCCTGAGCATGGTGGTTGTTTGGAGGGGTACGCTTCAATATTTTCACGCAGTTGCCCCCAAACGGGGAATTCCCCTCAGTGGAAGGAGTCCTTGTGAGAGGCCCATGAAGAGGGAGCTTGGAGGGAGGGCGTACTCCAACATAGTTGTTGAGTCTCGGGTTTGTACTGCTCCTCCTCCTCCTCCTCCTCCTCCTCCTCCTCCTCCTTCTCCTCCTCCCCGCTCCCTCCTCCTCCTGCTCCTCCTGCCCCTCCCCGACCTCCTCCCCGTCCCACACCTCCTCCTCCTCCTCCTCCTCCTCCTCCTCCTCCTCCTCCTCCTCCTCCTCCCCCTCTCCTCCTCCTCCTTCTTTTCCTCCATTCCTTCTCCTAATAAATAACTTCTCCCTGTCGCACCCCGAGGCCAGTTTTTAGGGCAAGCCGGGCGTTTCGCCTGAGACTTCCTGACCGCTTATGATTCTGTAGCTTCGACACTGACAGCAATTTCGAAGATGGACGGCGGATCGTTTTCAACATGTGGCTCTCGCCTTCGCTCGGCGCACAATCGTTTGAAACATTTGCAAGAGTTTTACGGGTTGGGGGCGGGCCGTTTCCAAAATGTGGTTATCGTCTTTGCGCGACGCACATTCGTTTGAAACATCTGCAAGAGCTTCACATATTGAGGGCGAGTCGTTTCCAATGTATGGCTCTCGCCTTAGCGCGTTGCACATCCCTCTTGAACATTTGCAAGAGTTTCACGGATTGAGAGTGAGTGTTCAAAATGTGGCTCTCGCTCTCGCGCGGCGCACATTCGTTTCAAAAACATGCGAGAACTTCACGGATTGAGAGCGAGTGGTCTTCAGAATATGGACCCCGCCTCACCGCCGCGAACAGTCGTTGAAACAAATTACGAGCTTCACGGATTGAAGGCGGTTCCTTTTCAACATGTGGCTCCCGCCTCAGCGCCGCGCACATTCTTGCACAATATGTTCAACAATTCCACTGGTTCCCATCATCAGCGTACTAGAAATGGTGGTGTTTTGGCGAGAACCGTGATAATGCGGGTGCAACAGTTACGTTGATTCTGTGTGCTGACACAGTCCTAGATATGACGTTCTGGCACGATTCTAGATCGTCAAAACGCAACAGTCAGGTAGATCCGTGGCGTTGCAATCCCGAGAACAGCGTTTTGGTATGCAACGAGACGGTTCCATCAATGGAAATGAAGCGCTGTAGGGGCCTGTCTGGAGGGAGCTTGGAGAGAGGGTTTACTCCGACATCGTTGATGACTCTTGGGTTTACACTGGTCCTCCTCCTCCTCCTCCTCCTCCTCCTCCTCCTCCCTGCTCCCTCCTCCTCCTCCTGCTCCTCCTGCCCCTCCCCGACCCCCGACCTCCTCCCCCTCCTCCCCTCTCCTCTCTCCTCCTCCCTTCCTCCTCCTCCTACCTCCTCCCCCCCCCCCCCCTCCTCCCCTCCCTCCCTCCCTCCCCCCCCCCTCCCCACCCTCCCTCCCTCCCCCCTCCCTCCCTCCCCTCCCTCCCCTCCCCCTCTTCCCTCCCCCCTCCCTCCCTTGCCCAGGGCGGCCGCGTCTTCGGCGCGCGCAGGGTGCGCGGCGCGCGGGAGGCGGCCCCTCCGCGACCAGGCCGCTGCCGGGGATGGTGACGGCGTTGGCGCGCTCCAGCGAGAGGGGCTCGGAGAAGCCGAGGGGCCGCCCCGCGTCGTCGCTGCCCCAGCCCAGCGTCCTACCGGGAGGCCTCGTCGTCCTCCTCCTCCATTTCCTCCATTTCCTCCATTTCCTCCATTTCCTCCATTTCCTCCATTTTCCCTCCTCCTCCTCCTCCTCCTCCTCCTCCTCCTCCTCCTCCTCCTCCTCCTCCTCCTCCTCCTCCCCCTCCTCCTCTTCCCTCCTCCTTCGCAGGCCCAGCGGCCCTCGGGGAGGGCTGAGTTCGGAGAGGATCGGGGAGGATCGAGGGGGAGGAGGTGGTGGTGGAGGAGGAGGAGGAGGAGGCGGATGGGGGAGAGGGAGGAGGAGGAGAAGCAGGAGCCGGAGCCGGAGCAGGAGCAGGAGCAGGAACAGGAGGAGGAGGAGGTGGTGGTGGAGGAGGAGGAGGAGGAGGAGGAGGAGGAGGAGGAGGAGGAGTGGGAGGAGGAGAGGGAGAAGAAGGAGGAGTGGGAGGAGGAGAGGGAGGAGGAGGAAGAGGAGGAGGACCTCGTCATCCTCCTCCTCCTCCTCCTCCGCCTCCTCCTCCTCAGGCCCAGCGTCCTGACGGGGGGGTCTTCGGGGAGGGCTGCTTTTCGGGGAGGACCGGGGGCCTGGAGAAGCCGCCTCGCGCCGTCGCTGCCCTAGCCTGGCGTCCTGCGGGGAGGGCTTTCGGGAGGGCGCCTTCGGGGCGGGGCGGGGGGCAGAGACGAGGCGGAGGATGGAGGATCGAGGAGCAGGATCGACGACCAGGATCGAGGAGGCGGGGGAGGAACGATCGAGGATCCAGGATCGACGACCAGGATCGAGGGGGAGAATCGTGAGGGTAGAAGATCGAGGAATAGGAGGAGGAGGAGGAGGAGGAGGAGGAGAAGCAGGAGGAGGAGAAGGGAGATCAAGGAGGAGCGGGAAGAGGAGAGATGAGAAGCAGGAAACTCGAAGATCGAGGTTCCCTACCGTTTCTGGCCCTGAAGTGGTCTCCAATAGGTTCTGGAGGCCCCTGATTGGAGAGCTCTGTAAGATCCGCCTCAGAAGTTTGGTCAGAAGGCGCCCCGGGACAGGTCAAGGGGTCGTCGTCGATGTCATCGGCGTGGTCGTCATCATCGTAATCGTCCTCGTCGCTGTGCGCCTGTAGGTCTTGGAGGGTGAGGAGGAGGCGGAGGATGTGGTGCGGGGGATGAACGTGAAGAGCCACAGGAAGATGTGCCAGGAGATTGTATGTCTGCCGACTCTGTCGGCGAGATGTTGGCGTCTCCTCGGTTTCTCTCTTCTCCGATACTTTCCAATTCCCCCACCTTCTTCGGACAATCGTGAGCCTGCGCTCCAGGCGAGTCAGCCCAACGGAAACCCGCCGACCCTGTCGGCGTCGTGAACGTTTTCTTATTCGGCGTTTCGACATTGAGCGGAAGGGGTGGGAGGGGGGGTCCGGCTCCAGACCTCTGCTGAGTGCGACTGTTTGCAAGAGTGCGTCCTATGGGGGAAACTCCACCTGCTTGCAACAGGTGCCGAAACACAGCCTAGCTCTACTCCGTGGAGGGGAGTGGGGTGCGAGGGCCCGAGCCGATCGGCAGAACAATGAAAAAGAAAACCAGCACTACACGAGAAGCTGCTTCGCTTGATTTGTCGTCGTCGACGTCGTCGCCGTCGCCGTCGCCGCCGCTCCCCCATGTCCCCTGGGCCCTCCTCCTGAAGCGCGCCAGCTAAAGCCAATCAGCCAAAGCGTAATTGAGCAGCTTTGTGGTTGGGTCGAAGGGATACCACTTCCACTTGATCCATCTCCAGCCGGGAAGGGTGGGGTACCGGGTCAGAATGCCATCCCCCCCGGGGTGTCCCAGGGCCCAAGAGGCCCCCCAAAGGCTCCCACGAGCCCCTCAGGCGCCCGCAAGGAACCGCCAGGAAGCCCCAGGACGCTCGCAAAAGGCTCCCAGGACACCCCCAAAAGAGCTTCCCCCCGAGGCCCCCGAGAGCGTTCCAAAGAGACTTCAAGAAGCATCCGGGCCGTCCTCAAGCGCGCCAAGCAAAGCGAAATCGCTGAAGCGGAATTGAGCAATGTCTTTGAGCAACAGGCACCTCGACCACGACGACGACGACGGCGACGACTCGTGACGACTCGTGACGACTCGTGACGACTCGTGACGACTCGTGACGACGACGACGACGACGACGACGAAGACGACGACGACGACGACGAGGACGACGACGACGACGACGACGACGACGAGGACGAGGCGCGCCAACGATCCGCCCTGGGGAAGGGCTCGCCCTCTGGGGCGCTACGCACCCCAGGGCTGGGGTGTTGGGACTACCCTCCAGAGGGTTCCAAAGGAGGCTTGGGGGAGGGGGTTTTCCAGAGAGCCCCCCAGGGACCTCAGAACCTCGTCAAAGCAGGGGGTGCGAAGCCCCTGGGGGAACCCTCCTGGAAAACCCTCTCCCCAAAAACCCCCTTTGGAACCCTCCGGACCGGGGACTGCGCGGAGGCCTGCTGATGCCAGCCGGGAGTACCGGGGGGGAGCCTGCCTGTGCGCGACAGGAAGCCTTACCAGCACTAGAAACCACCAGCACCGGCCCCAGGAAGTCTGAGCCCGTGGCCACGGCAACCCTTACCCAAACTGCATCGAACTCTGGCGGAGAGGTGGGACGATATACCCACGTCGGCACCCTGGCGCGGACCGGTCACAGCAATAATGGGAAACAAAATCAATAATGATTATGCCGTGGTCTACGACGTCACGTCGTTACCAATCCAAGAAGGTATGATGCGGAGGCCAAAGGTATTGATACCGCTACTCCCCGGATCTCCCTCGGGGGGTGCGTTCAAACCAGGACTCCGAGGCGAATCTAGCGGCTGCAGGAGACCTGAACATAAGAAAACGAAGGAAAAGGTAGCGTTATCGGTACCTGGGAGGAGGAGGAGGAGGAGGAGGAGGAGGAGGAGGAGGAGGAGGAGGAGGAGGAGGGAGAGGAGGAGGAGGAGGAGGAGGAGGAGGAGGAGAGGGAGGAGAGGGAGGAGGAGGAGGAGGAGGAGGAGGAAGAAGGGGAGGAGAGGGAGGAGGGAGGAGAGGGAGGAGGAAGGGGAGGAGAGGGAGAAGAAGGAGGAGAGGGAGGAGGGAGGAGAGGGAGGAGGGGCCAGAGAAAGAACCATAACAACACAAACGTACCCTTTCGGAGGGCCTCGCGGACCTGTGGGATCCGCGCCAGACGGCCCGCCCTGGCTCGCGGAGCGCGCCGGGTGGGGTCGCCGGAGGCTTCGCCAGGGGGGTCCAGCGCCGATCTGTGCAACACGAGCGGACCTCCGAATGCTCTGGCCGAGGCGTGTCCTTTCTGCGTCGCTGGGTGGGGGCGGGCGCAGCGCAGCGCGAGAACCACATCGGGCCAGAGCCGCACGGGCCTCCCAACATGCATGTCGACGCGCGTCTGCTCTTCATCGCTGGGTGGGGGCGGGCGCAGCACGAAGACCACATCGGGCCAGAGCCGTGCGGACGCGCGTGTGTTCTTCATCGCTGGGTGGGGGCGGGCTTGGCACGAAGACCACGTCCGCCCAGAGCCGTGCGGACCTCCGAGAGCACCACACGCCTGCGTGCCTCTTCGAGAGCGGGCGGCGCCAGAAGTGCCCCTGGCCCCAAGAGGTGCCTGCCCCACAGCCTCTCGCTCGGCTTTGGAGCCCCCTGTGGCCGGCCCCCTGCGCCTCGCGAGGGGTGCTCTGCAGGCCGCGGGGGCCAGTCGCCAATCATCCACCCACCACCACCACAGGTAGGACGGGGGAGAAGGATGGGGAGGTCCTCCTCCTCCTCCGCCTCCTCCTCCTCCTCCTCGTCCTCCTCGTCCTCCTCCTCCTCCTCCTCGTCCTCGTCCTCGTCCTCCTCCTCCTCCTCTTCCTCCTCCTCTTCCTCCTCCTCCTCCCTCATCAGTTATGGTCGTGGTGGTGGAAAACCGGCCCATAGGGCACCTCGGGCCATGGGGCACCTCTGGCAGTCCCCGTGGGGGGGATAGGGAGGCCGCGGCGGGCAGCGCGCAGAGGCGGCCCGGCCTCGCCGCGAGGGCGGTGGCGAAGCTCGGCAGCACCTGATTAGCAGCGCCAGGGGGGGGGGGCCGGCGTACAGTCAACCCGCATATCGGAGGAGGAAAAGGTACCCGGGGAAAAATCACGACGGAATTTGTTTCGCTATGTTCGACCTCTGGAGGCCCGTACCCGGCCTCGGGGCCGTCAAACAATTACCCTGCGACGTACCCAACCCTTTCTATTCATGTGGCGAGTATACTCAGGACCACTCTAGGCTGAATGGCATTCTGAAGGACTCGCAGCGCGCAAGAAGAGCACCCAGCAGTGATGTCAGAAGAGCGCAGCAAGAAGAGCAGCGGCGAAAATACAAAACAGACACACAAAGAGCGTTTGTGGTGGTCCGCGTATGACGTACCTCCGCTGGGCCTCCCAGGACCCCACGAAAGTGCCGACAATTTCGCAGATCGCAGCCCCCCAGGGCACCGCGAGCTATAGTGGTGATCTGCGTATGACGTACCTCCGCTGGGCCTCCCAGAACCCCACGAAAGTGCCGACAATTTCGCAGATCGCAGCCCCCCAGGGCACCGCGAGCTATAGTGGTGATCTGCGTATGACGCCGCAACCTCGCTTGGGTCCTCCCAGGACCCACGGAAGTGCCGCAATTTCGAGATCCGCAGCCCCCCCAGGGACCGCGAGTATAGTGGTGAATGTCTGACGTTATGGAACGTACTCCGCTGGGCTCATCCCAGGAGCCCGCGAATAGTGCCGACAATTTCGCAGATCGCAGCCCCCCCAGGGGCACCGCGAAGGGAGCTCAAGCTATTAGTGAGGTTGATCTGCGTAGAGTAACCTCAGCTGGGCCTCCAAGACGTACAAAGTGCGACAAATTCGCAGATCGCACTTCCTACGGGCCTCCCCCAGGAACCCACGTAAAGTGCCTGACGGTTTCGCAGATCGCAGCCCCCCAGGGCACCGCGGAGCTATAGTGGTGATTGCGTACGACGTACCTCCGCTGGGCCTCCACGACCCACCGAAAGTGCGACAATTTCCAGATAGCAGCCCCAGGGGGCCGGGCACCGCGAGCTATTGTTGTGGATCTTATGCGTATTGGACCGTACCTCCGCTGGGGCCTCCCAGGAAACCACGAAATGTGCCGTCCATTTCGCAGATCGCAGGAACCCCCCAGGTCACGCGAGCTTTAGAGGTTATCCGCGTTTGGACGTACCTCCTCTGGGCCTCCCAGGAACCCACGAAAGTGCCGACGGTTTCGCAGATCGCAGCCCCCCAGGGCACCGCGAGCTATAGTGGTGATCTGCGTACGACGTACCTCCGCTGGGCCTCCCACGACCCCACGAAAGTGCAGACAATTTCGCAGATCGCAGCCCCCCAGGGCACCGCGAGCTATAGTGGTGATCTGCGTATGACGTACCTCCGCTGGGCCTCCCAGGAGCCCGCGAAAGAGCCGACAATTTCGCAGATCGCAGCCCCCCAGGGCACTGCGAGCTATAGTGGTGATCTGCGTATGACGTACCTCCGCTGGGCCTCCAACGACCCCACGAACGTACCGACAATTTCGCAGATCGCAGCCCCCCAGGGCACCGCGAGCTATAGTGGTGATCTGCGTATGACGTACCTCCGCTGGGCCTCCAAGGAGCCCACGAAAGAGCCGACAATTTCGCAGATCGCAGCCCCCCAGGGCACCGCGAGCTATAGCGGTGATCTGCGTATGACGTACCTCCGCTGGGCCTCCCAAGACCCCACGAAAGTGCCGACAATTTCGCAGATCGCAGTCCCCCAGGGCACCGCGAGCTATAGTGGTGATCTGCGTATGACGTACCTCCGCGGGGCCTCCTAGAACCCCACGAAAGTGCCGACAAATTCGCAGATCGCAGCCCGACGCATCACGTGAGAAGAGGAGAGGGGAACACGGGAAACAGAAGAGAAGGAGGAGGGGAGGAGAGGGGAGGGGGCGACCACACTGCTCTACTCAACACGAGTACCCAACGCAGGAGGGTTGGGAACAACCCAGGATGAGGAACTGGTCCTGGGGAAGCCTAAGGGGTCCAGACCTCTGGGGGTCGACGTCATGAATCATGACGTCGGGGGTCTGGGCTTGGAGGGGGGAAAGGGGACCCATACTGCTACCCCTCACTCGTTTTCTCCTTTTTTGGCCTCCTCGGAGGCCCTCGTCGCCACCGCTGGATTCGCTTCGAAATTCTGGTCAGAACGCTCCCCGGGAGAGGTCTGGGGAGTAGTGGTATTGGTACCCTTTGTTTCCCCGCGTGATGAGGATGGACAGCCGTCCCAAGGGTACCCTTGCATCCTTGCCTCATCGGTCCATCCTTGGCCGCTTTCGTTGGCCGCGCCCCTCTCGCAAAGTGTCGGCATGGCCTTCCAAAACCCCTGCACCCTTGTCGTGCATCCTAATTGTACGGGTCGACTGTAGTTTGCAGCGCGCACAAGGGTGTAATTAGGGGGAGGGGGAGGCTTCTTAGAAGGAGGCGGCTTCTCAGAAGGCGCCAGCCTTACATCTACAGACAATGCCCGCGCCTTCTGAGAAGCTGGGGTGCTTCTAAGACGCCTTGCCCCCTCCCCTTCCCCCTCTGCGCATGGCTGACATAGGGGGGGATGCATCCACCTGGAATCGGCGATACATCGCCCGTAGATCGGCGATAGGCCCCCTAGAGCGACGCCGCACCTTCCTGGGCGGGGTGGGGCTATCAGACCCCCCTCGGCGACCAGTGGGCGATCTGGGGGCGGTGCATCCCACCCTCTGCCCCCCCCCCCCTTGTCGTTGCCCCCGAGCACCAGCGCGTCCAGGGACTGCCACCCCGCGCCCGTGGGCGGCACCTGCTCGCAGGCGCGCCGCCGCCGCGGCCATCGTCGTCGTCGTCGCCGTCGTCGTCGTCGTCGTCGTCGTCGTCGTCGTCGTCGTCGTCGTCGTCGTCGTCGTCGTCGTCGTCGTCGTCGCCGCCGCCGCCGCCGCCGCCGCCGCCGCCGCCGCCGCCGCCGCCGCCGCCGCCGCGGTCGCAGTCGAGGACGTCGCCGCGGTCACGGTGGTGGCGGTCGTGCTCGTCGTCGCCAGCGCCGCCGCCGCCCTCGATGGCGCCGCCGCCGATCCCGAGCGGGGGCCTCGGGCCCGCACCTTCGGCGCTCTTTTGCGGGAGGCAGCGCAGCTATGACGCGCAGCTGCCTCCTCCTCCTCCCCCTCCCCCTCTCCTCCTTCCACCCTCCTCCTCCTCCTTCCTCCCTCCTCCTCCTCCTTCCCCTTCCCCCTCCGCCAACTCCTCCCCCTCCCCCCTCCCCCTCCCCCTCCCCCTCTCCCCCTCTCATTCCACCTTACCCCCTCCTCCTCCCCTCCCCCTCCCCCCCCCCTCCCTCATCCCTCCTCCTCATCCTCCTCCTCCTCCTCCTTCCTCTCCTCTCCTCCTTCCCCTGCTCCTCCTCCTCCTCTCTTCCTCCTCCTCCCCCTCTCCTTCCTCCTCCTCCTCTCCTCACTCCTCCTTACTCACTCCTCCTCCTCCTCCTCCTCCTCCCCATACCCTCCCCCCTCCCCCTCCTCCTCACCTCCTCCTCCTCCTCCCTCCTTCTCCTTTCCTCCCTCCTTCCTCCTCTCCTTCCTCCGCCTCCCTCCTCCTCATTCTCCGCCTCCTCTCCTCCTCCTCCTCCTCCTCCTTCCTCCTCCGCCTCCTCCTCCTCCTCCTCCTCCTCCGCCCTCCTGACGCCCGTCACCGTGTTGCGTCCCCGTTGTCCGAAAGCCTGGTGTTCCTTCGACAGCGGCACTCCGGTGGGTTCCCGAACGGCGGCGTGCCGCCGGTGCTGGTGTGCCCCCCCCGGCTCTCGCGATCCTGGGCGCCCCCGTGGCCTGGAGGGGGGGCACCAGCCCCGCGAAAGAGGTCGAGAGGTCCAGAGGCTCGTGTCCTGAGGAAACGGCCCGCGGGGGTGTCTTGGGATTGAGCCCGAGGGAACGCTGTTGTTTTCTGTCGGGCGTGTCCCCCTACAGGCGGATCTTGGGCGAAAAAGTAAAAACAGCAGAAGGATTTTAAAGAATTTATCAAACATGTTTTTTTAATCGTCCCCAGACTCTGAGTCCCACCAGCCCTTTGGGCGTGAGTGGTTTAGAGAGCCCGCTCTGTTCTCAACCCCCTTCTTCCCCTTCGGGGAGGGGTTTACCCCTCCCCCTACCCCCTCCCCCTGGGCCTGGAGAGGGCGTTCCGCGGGTCGTTGGAGGGGTCTTTTTCGACTCCTGGGAGGGCTAAAATTCGACACCCCTCACGAGGATTCTGGCCCCGACGGGGGGAGGGAGAAACATGCTCGCCCCATCTGTGATCGATCGCCCGACAGATGGCCCCAAGATTCCTCCCAGACCCCTCCCAAAGAGCCCCAAGAGGCCCCAAGAGGCCTCCAAGAGGCCCCCAAGATGCCCCCAAGAGGCCCCCAAGAGGCCCCAAGAGGCTACCCCGAGGCACCCAAGACGCTCCTGGAAGCCCCTGGGGCCGCCACCCCCACAAGAGGCCACCCAAAGAACGGACCACAAACGCCTCCAGAGGCTTCCCCGCAGTGGCCGAAGAGGCATCCCCGATGGCACCCACAGACGCTCCCTAGTACGCCCCTGGGCCGCCAAGCGAGGGGGTCGAGTCGGCCCCCCCGCCCACCACGAACGACTCACACACGAAGAAGCCCGAACGATCACCACCAGATAGGAGGAGGCACACCGCCAAGACTCCCAGTCGCTGGGCGTGGCGCCCTCCCGAAAAATACTCACCACACCCAGAAGGAGCCCACGCCCAGACACGACCGCACACCCCAGCGAGGGCACGCAGACGACGCACACACACTCCGTACCTGCCGCGAACGAGTCCACCAGGTGGAGGCCGGCAACCCCCGAACACGACTCACACCAGGATGAGGGGCCCGAACAACTCACAACACGAGAAGCCCGAACGACTCACACCAGGACGAAGAGCCCGAACGACTCACTCCACGAAGAGCCCGAACGACTCACACCAGGAAGAAGGGCCCGAACGACTCACACCAGGACGAGAAACCCCAAACGACTCAAACCACGAGGAGCGCTTTCTCTCCCTCCTCCTCCGCCTCGTCCTTCTCCCGTTCCCACCACAAGGAGGATGTACAAGGAGGCGGGAGGAAGGAGGAACAGGGGAGATAGGCGGGGGCAGGCGGAAACACGCCTGAAAAACACGACTGTCGGCATGTTTCGCAAGAGTTGCTGTTTTGAGATGGGCTGGTGGGGATACGCGAAGCGTAAAGAATTTTACAAGTTTGGGATATTCCTCGTGGAGAGGGACAGGCCCGACCTAACGCTGGTGGTGGACGCTTTCCCTCCCCCGAGGAGGAAGACGTCGCCGAGCCACACGCGGCGCAGGGCCGCAGCCGGGCGCACGCCGGTCCGGGAGGCGGGCGCAGTCGACGGGCAAGCACGCCTGCACCGTCAGGGGCGCCCGAGGCGGTCTGTACTGCCCTGCATATCAGCAGGAAGACAAGTCGAGCCATCTGGCTCCGAGGGGCAACGACAGGGGGGGACTGGCATAAGGGGGGGGACGCACCGACCTGGCATCGGCGATGCATCGCCGAGAGATCGGCGATATGCCTCCGATAGCGAAGCCGCACCTTCCTGGGCAGGTTGGGGCTATCGGGCCCCTATCGGCGATCGATGGGCGATTGGGGGTCGACGCATCCCCCCCTGTGCCTATCCCCCCCTTGTCGTTGCCCCTCAGGATCGACAATTGGAAGGTCAGTCGGACCCGGCGGCAATACGTGCAGCGTGGCGAGCGCAGCTTAGGCGCGTAGGCACAGCTTTAGAAACAGGGGGCGGGCTCAAACAGACAAACTTCGGACAGTGCGGAGGCCTCGACAACCGGGAGGAGACGAGGCATGACGGGAAAGGGTCCTGAGGGCAACGGGTCCTGGGCTCAGGTCGGGCATGTCCTCCTACAGGCGGATGTTGGACGACGAATGAAGAAGAGTCAAACACTTCTCAACAACAGCCCAAAAGTGTCAAACAAAAATCGTCTCCGTATTACTTATTTTGACTATTATTGGAGCTTCCTCCTGTATGTAGAGGAACATGCCATGCCCGACTTGGTCCTGTGGGTGACCCAAAAGGGGGTCCAGCTGAAAGGGTGTGGTACAATAGATTTGGGGCAATTGTATTGCAAGTGTACTGCGCCGGAGAATTGTGTTGCACTGTATTGCAAATAATGGACTGCACGGGGAAACCCAGCAAAACATCTGCGCCCCCGGAATGTATTGCACGCCCCAAATGTGTTGCAACCCGGCTGCAGCCCCAACAATATATTGCACCAAGTATATTGTGCCACCCCCTTGTCTCTGGACCCCCTTTTGAGTCAACCCGAATACTGGGCCCTGGGGGTCCCCCGGCACGATCTGTTCCTCCCGCGCCGCTGCTCTGCGGTGCCGGGGCTGCCCGTGCCTCCCCACTCCGCTCTGAGACTGGTTGCCTTCCTTGCGAGGCGGCGGTGCTGGCTCAGTTCGGGGTTCGG
>CAUYUJ010000973.1:41071-66996 GCA_963575745.1 Prorocentrum cordatum
GAGAAGGAGGAGGAGGAGGAGGAGGAGGAGGAGGAAGAGGAGGAGGAGGAGGGGGAGGGGGAGGCGGAGGAGGAGGAGGAGGAGGAGGAGGAGGGGGAGGAGAAGGAGGAGGAGGAGGAGGAGCAGGAGCGGAAACAGCGAGACAACTTTCGTCGTGAGTTTTTGTTCATGACTCGAGGGGGTTTTTGGGACCTCCCCTCGCCTACGCAGCGGGGAGGCCAGAAGAGGCCCGGGTGGCACGCGCACGGACGAAGAGGCCGTTCTCGCCCGTCCGCCCCTGCGCCGCCTCCCCCTCGGCCTGCTGCTCCTCCTCCTGCTGCTGCTCCTCCACAGATCCCAGGATTCCCATTCTCTTGTTCCATTTGTTTTGGATGCTCGTCTTCCCGCCCACTTCCTATGTTTTCGCACATTTTCCTGGGGACCGACGATTCACTGTGTCCGTGTGTGTTTTTACCCCCCTGACGAGTGCTGGATGTCTTGGAAGGTCTTGCGTGGCTCGTGGCGCTCCCCGCGCACCTCCCGGGGCCTGCCGCGCGCTGTTGTGCTCCTCCTCCGTCCGCTGCCGATGCTGCCGACTCCACTCGCCTGGCTGCAGTACCAAGCCCGACCACAGGAGACTCTCCACAAGAAACCCAGTCCTGAGACCCCAGGACGTCTATTGACTCTTGTTGTGGGAGCGTTGCGCTCTCCATGGCAAAACCATCGCCAAGAAACTCGGGGCATTCTGGAGGCAAGCAGGGTGTTCCTTGGCAGGGGTCTCCACTGATCCTGATGGCCTAGTCCACCGTGTCCTCCTCCACCTTTCAATGTCCTCCTGTTCCTCCGTATGGACTCCCCCAAATAACAGATCCGCCACCGTGCCTTCAGCACGACCCGGAGTGCCCCGATGCTCATGCAAACCTGAGAGGTAGAGGATCTCTAAAATTCGTACCTGCCCAGATCCCCGGTGGCCTAGGCGTTTCCGGGCGCTACTGGGCGCTCCTGGGGTGCTCCGCGCAAGCCTCCAGGACGGGAGCCCACCCAGGAGCGCCCCCCAAAACACCTGGACAGCCCCGAGAAGCCCCCAAAGCGTTCCAAGAGGGCCCCAAGTGGCCACAAGATCAATCCCAGACGCCCATTGTGATCTCAAGACGGCCGACGGGCCCCACAAGAAGCTCCAAGGGAGCCGCAGGAACACCTCCCAGAGAGCCCCTATCCATGGGGAAAGAACATACTTTCAGCGTATTCGATTGTTGGGCCTTCGAAGGAATAGTTACGAGTCCGTCATCGCTGTCTCACAATACGCCTCAGACTGGAAACCATACTCCCTCGAAGTGATTGACGTGGACTTGCAACTATGAGGATTCACCGCGCATGCGTCCTCGACTGACTCCAGCAGAAACAGACGTACACAAACCATGCTAGAGTCCGGGCAGCACGTTGCGATGCAACGTAATGCTACTATCCGAACAGACTTGCCTTTACAGAAGCCTCTGGCCCATGTCGTTATTCAAATACAAACCCCACCGACGTCCACCGAAGTGACGCGAAGCAACCGCAATGCCGGCAAGGTGGCGGAATGGGCCGAAGGCCATCAGATCCGCCGCCCCCAGTTGATTTATCACAGGTGCCTGGCGTGCCAGATTTCTTGAATGTTGCTGGTTCTTTTCAAGATGGGGTTTGGGCTCATTGCGCAGAGGCCACCAGAAAAGCTCCGCGCGGGGTGGTTGGCAAGGGTTGTTCCGCTTCGGATGGCTCCAAGATGGCCTCCAAGTCGGCCAAGATGGCCTCCAAGTTCGGCCAAGATGGTCCCAGATTGCCTCCCAGACGGCCCACGAAAGTCAAAGATGCCTCCAAGTTCGCCCAAGAAGCCTCTAAGACGGCCCAAGACAGCCCCAGAGGCCCCCAAGAGGCCTCGAAGACGGCCCAAGAGGCCTCCAATTTTCACCCGAAATTGCCTTGCCTCAAGATTGCCCAAGAGGCCTCCAAGATGGCCTCGAGACGGCCCAAGAGGCCCCCAAGGGCCCAGAGACGGCCCAAGAGGCCTCCGAGATGCCCAAGACGGCCGTCAAGACGGGCCTGAAGAGCCCCAAAAGGGCTCGAAGACTGCCCAAAGAAGCCCCGAATACGGCTTCCGACAGCGTCGAACGTGCTAGGAACGCCGTTAGATGGCCACAGAGGTCCCCAAGGAGCCTCTAAAGGTCCCCAAGAGGCCCAAGGAGGCCCCCGAGGGGCCTCCAAGAGGCTCCCAGGAAGGTCCCAGGAGGCCCCAAGAATGACCCAAGAAGCTCCCAAGAGATCTCCTTCTCCTCATACTCCTGTTTCCTCCCTCTCCTCATCCCCCCACACGTGTTCCCCGAAGGGCTTCCACAATGGCTGGGGGAACGCATGGTCCAATAGCGTGGCCAAGCTTTGCCCAAACGTTTGGCCACGTAAGCGTACCCGAACAGGCAGGGGGCGGCGACGAATCACCGTAGGCGTCTTCGATACTGCTGATGCTACTCCTCCTCTAGCCTCTTCCATCTCCGCAACCTTATTCACCTGCTCCTGGTCCTGGTCCTGGTCCTGGTCCTGCTCCTCCTCCTCCGACGACGACTGCGTCTCCCACATCCTTTTCATTGCTCCGCCTTCCATACGTACGCATGCAGATCGCACTATCCCCCCTCTGATCTTCCTATTCTGCCATCCTCTTCTTCTCCCCGTCCACCTCACCCCCACCTCTCACCCGTCCTCCTATTCTATCGTAATCCCCCTCCCCCCCGTCCACCTCATCCGCTCCTCTGCATTCCACATTACTGCCCGTAGACCGCCTCCACGGAACACCGACGTCACCAGTTTCTTTGCGATGCGGGTCACATGAGCCCTCGACCCCGTCACAAGGACATACTGTTTCGTCCCAGGACAATTCCGCCAGACACAAGCGCCCCCTGGAGGCCCCGACCTGGAACAAATCTATCACCACGTCTTATCGTGACAGTAGACTTCTTGCCATCGCTCGGACGTCCATGCCTCGTGCATTGTTCGGGTTCGTGCGTTCATTCGTTTGCAAGATGGTCCAAGATGCTCCTCGATGGTCCTCGCGTAAGACAAAATGCACACGTCTGAACGAGACCGAATGGAAATATGTACCCAAGACGGAAAATGTGTCGGAATGAAGAATGCGGAAGAAACCCCCCTGCCAGATGCTAAACATTGCTGGCGCCAGTTGACGCCACAATCGATAAGAAACTCCTCCTGACACTTCCCCCTCTTCGCCAGTGTCCCTCCCGTGTTGGTCACGGCAGAAACACCAGACAAAAAAGGAGGCTTCGTTTCGAAATGCTTCCCACGAAAACCTTTCAATCCCACAGTGTCGCCCTGCAGACTTTGTATACGGCCATCCTTTTGAGATACGTATGCCTTTTCAAACTCAATGTGATCAACGACCCGTCGTGCCCTGCCTCCCGGTCTTGAATGCAATCTTCCATACTGGTGCTTAGAGCTGCCGACGCAACATCCAAAGTGATTGCTTCTACGTCAGATTCCTCGTTCGACGCACTCGTGGAGGGCGTCTGCACATGTACCAAAGCCATTCCAGAACAAACTTGCACGCCCATGTTGCATGTATCAATAATTCCCGTCTGCGCTGCTCGACCATTGCATCGTTAGCGCCGGGGTTTGAGGAGCGCTTGAGTTGGGATGCTGGCGGAACGTAGGTCTCCTTCAAGCTGTTAGTCTGTACTGCCTCATCATGGCCTGAACTGTCGCAACTAGCGGCCTCGGCAAAATCACCATTCCCACGATTAACTTCACATGCGGCGTCCACGTCAAAGAAATATGGTTCCTAGGCGATTCCTCAGCATCTGGTTCCTGACGTCCCTTGAACTGTTGTTGAAATGTTTCCATGTGTTGGCAACCAAAGCACCAATGCATTGCAAGTCGTCAAGAGTAGCACGAACCAGACGCAATTCCATACCGCGCACTCTTTTCTCACTATCTACAAATGTTGCACAGCATTGTTAGGAGCGGACTGCCCTTGACATGTCATGTGGGAGCCAGTGAAATCCAATCGGCGGAACATCTCATGAACATGATGCATGGCCAAACTGTGAGGTCCCAGCGTCGCTGCATGCCGCCTGCGGTCGCACGCTGGCCACTGGGACTCTTTCCCAGAAGCGTCCAGACCAGGCGGGGTGAAACAGCGGCAATCTATATTCGCCATTGGGCTGATTAGCTGAAAGCTTCGAGCGCAATGCTACCCAATAAGCCATGCAACTCGCACCAAAACTTGAACCAACATGGATACGGACCAATAAAAACAAGTCCCACGATCCCCGACGCGCAGACATGTTGGGCCAGAGGGGAGTGTCAAAGGTCCCAGGGTCGAAGCTGTTTTGAAGCCTGCCCATATGCAGAATCGCCGAATGATCTGAGCATTCAAATCAGGCGGTGCCCCCTGGCGCTGCCCCCTTCTAAGGAAGCAAACACTTCCCCCGCGCATCCTTGAGCGGGGGGCGTCGGTGAGCTGCCGCGCCTGAAGCGGCGCTGGAAATTGATGCGGAGACACGCAGAGCAGCGCCAGTAAGACTCGCTGCAGATCCATTCGCGCTGAGATGGCGCACTCGCCAGAACTGGCCTCGGGGCGGCCTCTGGACAGACTGAAGCGCGCCCCGAGAGGTCCAGGGGGGGCCGCGGGGAAAAGGCGCGGGCTGGCGGCCTGCGCACAGCTTTGGATTTGTCAAACCGTTCGGGTGTCATATCTAAATATTCCTCCGCGGGAGCAGCGCGGGACTGGGGCCCCAGCTTGGCTGCGGCGCCTGCGTCGTCGCCCCTTGCCCCCCCCCGTCGCTGCTGCTTGGTCGGCGACGGGTCAACGGGCGCAGGGGCCATGACTTCACTGAGCGCGCAGATGCGTCGCTGCGGCAGCAAGCCGCGGGGCCCCCGACTGCATCTTCTCGTAAGAAACGCCTGGACAGGCAGGCAATGGAACTCGGGGCAACATTGAAGCGATCCGAGAAACCGCGGGTGGGCCTCGCGGCGTTCCAGGCCGCCATGGCCATAGTCCCGGCGTCGCCTGTCCGGGGGGGGATGGGGCCCGGGGCCCGAGACAGCGCTTCAGACCGACACGGGCGCCTGAGCAGCTGGGCCAAGAGTACAGAACCCAACCGCGCACGACGGAGCTCGCAAACTATACGCCTAGAGCACGACACGCCCATGAAAACGTCGACCAGGATCTGGCCGCCTGAAAGTCATCGATGACCTCGGCTCTCGCGCCATCCGACCCGACCAAGGAAACCGAAGAGCGCTCCCAGGAACGATGCCATGCGGTATCATGGCTGAAGCGGCTGGGATCGCAATGACCGCAGGGCAGGGCGTAGCGCGGCTGGACCGCCCGATCCTTGCACCAGAGAGCTCCGCACGCGAGAGGCGGGATGCGACGCGGCCATCCTCGTAGCTCGCAAGCTTGGAGGAACGATCTGAGACGGCGTGACATCGCGGCAGGGGCGCCCCGGGAAGTTCATGTGTTTGGCTGCATGTCTCTCCATCTGGCGAAGAACCCCTGCACCCTGCATGGCGTAATTTCTTGATCAGGCAAGGGGAAGCAGGCGCAATGTGGATCTCTTCGCGGGAATCATTGCTCGAGGCCCCAAAGCTGAACATGTCCCAACCGATCCTGGGCAACGAGATCCTCGGCGCTGACGTGGGGCCCCGCGGCGTTTCTCAGGGCTGCTGATCCCCTGGGGCGCTGAGCGCTGATTCACAAGCCTGTCAACGCGTCGAAAGGTGCTGTCTCGTCTGAATGCCTCTTCCGTGCTGCCAGAGCCCCCGTTCGAACGCCCGGCAATCGGCGAGGCGGCGCCCAGACGAGACGGGCCGGGCGCCAGGATGAGAGAGGCAGCATGCGAACGCAAGCTCACAAGGGCGGAGAACGGCGCCAAGGCTGCGACGTACGCGCGCAAATTCATTGCCGGAAACGACGCGCGCATCAGCTTCGCGCCACGAACCCGCGCTGGGCCGCCAATGAAAACCTTCTCGGCGCGTCTCCCCACGGCCGTTGTGCATCTCCTGAAACGCGTGGCCCTCTTGAGAAACTCCCGCATCCTCTTGTTGAATGCCCTTCCCCGACCTCCGAGGCGGCGACTGGCACCCGCCGCGTCGACCCACGCGTTGCGAGCGGACAGCTCGAGCTGCGCGCCGCCATGATAGAGCAGCGCGGATCGACTCGCCGGCCTCGGCCGAAAAGCAGGCGGCAGGAGAGGCGCCCTGCGCGGCGATGCTCTTCATGTCTCCGGCAGGGCCAAACTTAACAGCGGCGGAACCCTCGATGATGTCCCGCTGAGGACTCTCGGGGGGTCAGTGGAGGAGAGACCGCAGTCGCCCGCGTCAACGTCGTGGGAAGCGGGGGCGCGGGGCGCATCTACGGCCGGGACGACGCGCACGCATCTATGCAACGTGGCTCTGCGTTGGATAGCCCCGAACATTGCGAAATGCGGACCGTGGACCATGCCTCCTGTCATTTGGAGGCCAGGGCCTGCGTGGGCCTCTCAGCTCAGCCGATAAATCTGAACAGGGGACCCCCATGGAGTCGCACCCGTGGTCGAGATCTTCCCTCGTTCGCAGGGCGGCGCCCCGTCGAACTGCTGGAGGCCCCGCAAGACCTTGCCAGCGATTGTGTCGCGATGCTGCTTGACTCCCAGCGGGCGCGGTGGCTAGCTGCTGCCGAGCAGCTTCTTCGCGGAGCTGGCGCCCAATTGCATATGCTGCTCCAGCTAATGGGCAGGCGACATGCGGTCTAGACTGCGATTGTTCCCACCGCTCTGCATGCCATCTCCCCATCGCCCCCCCGCAACCGGCATGCCGAGCAGCAAAAATCACATCGGGTGCCATCCCCCTTGCGGCTTCGCCAGCAAGGGGGCGAGAATCGCTCTGATCTGGTTGCAGATGAGGGGGGGGGGGGGGGCAATCTTCGGGATCGAAGCCGCGGCCGTGAAAGCCGGCATGGGGGGGGGGCCAGAAATATCAACGACGCGACGCGCGTGAAACCCCTCGATGGACGCGGCTGACCTCCTGTCCCACGCTGAAGAGACTTCGCGAATGAGTCCGGGGGGGAGAGACCTCTTGCGGCCGACGGCGCCCCTGGGCCTCGACCGGCCCACGGGCGCCCCTGTTCCCCTAGCTCCCCGAGACAACGGCCTTCGCTGCCCATGGGGGGATTTGAGGTCAGCGAACGCCGCTTCACCAGCAGATTGCATCGCAGTGGGTGCCCGAATGGAAGGCAAGCGCGCCCGCGCACGGGGCCTGCCAGCTCGGTCCTTGATGCCGCCGAGCAGCCGGGCCGTCCAAGACTCCAAGACGCGCGGGAATCAGCGCGGGCTACGCTCTCACCGCTAATCAAAGTTCCCGAGATATCGTCCATGATCTTAAAGCCGAGCTCGAGGTCCAGGATTCGCAGATGGCGGGCCCAACGCAGGCCTCCTCTCCGCGTAGCATGCGGCGCGCGCGAATATAAAAGATGACATAGCTCCCCGACGCGGTTCTGGATGCAGGACATCTCCGAAGCGAGGCGGGAGCGAACGCCGCAGGCATGGAAGAGACTGGCAGACTTCGCCAACTCAGCGAGCCTGCGGAACGCGCCCTCTTACCTTGCACACTGAATAAGGAGCAGGCTGCCTGGCGCCCCTGCGCATATCGGGCGCCAGGGCCAACTTCCACGTCAAACCCGGCAGACGACCTGTCAGTCCCGCGAGAGGAAAGGGCGCCCGATGGTCGTCGCGCAACTCAATCACGCAAAGATGAGCCCACGGACGAAACTCCAGAGTGAGACGGGTGCCCATGGGCCACCTTCCTAGGGGCATGTCGATGAATGAGAGAGACCCCGACACTGGCGCTGCCCCGCGCCTCACCCCGATCGGGGCCCTTGGGCCGCGGAGCGATGCGGAGGTCAACTAGCAGCGGCGGCGGTTTGGCAAACGCAAGAATTTTCAAATTAACCAGGAAGGAACGATATATGAACAGGCTTGCCCGGTGCCACGGGGCTCAAGAATGCAGCCCTGGTCTGCTGGATGAACTTGCCCAGAAAACTGGGAACCACAGAAAGAGTCGACCTACCCGACCCCCTACACGACAATTGACGTGAACGCGTCCATCACTTCAGGATAAATGATGGCGCTACCGAAGGGGGTCGCAAAACCGGATGCGCGGGGCGCGTCCAGCTCCAAACTGAAACCGAGGCCTATGATGCGGGGGCGACCCGTGCCTTGCACAAGCCCCCCTCCCCACACACACACCTTCGCCAACGCATGAAGGTTCTGAGAGGGCCCCTCCCCGCTGTGAGGATGCATGCGCGCGCAGAGAACATGTTCTCCAATATCTGCATCCCGAACGAGTGAGATCCCGAGCGGGTGTGCCGACTCCTCAGAAGTGCCCAAGCCAACGCCCGCAGAGGCCAATATAACCTGCTCTTCCATCCATAGGACATCGCCCACTTGGGAGCCTCATCGGTCACGTCCCGATTACCGAGATGATGTCCTCGAGCCAACTCTACGTGCGTTGATGTTCTCTCAACAGCCACAGTGTGGCAACGCCCCAAAAGGTCATTTGCAATCTCAGGCCCAGGCCGAAACAGAACCATGAGAAAACCTCCACTCTGCTGGGTGCCAAGCTCGGGCGGCGGCAGAAAGCAAGACCGCGATAGCGTGAGGCGGGGGGGGGGGGGAGGGGGGGGGGCTGCCTGCTTAGGCTGGGCCCCCGCCTTGGCGCCAAGGGCATCGCGAACACAGGCGCGCCTTTCTGCTCGATCATCCGCGGGAGATGGCTGCTGAGTGCCCAACCCACTGCTGCCCCTTGCTGTAAAAGGCGAAGCTGTTGCAGGCGTGGCGTGGTAGCACAGTCGGCGGAATTGGACTCGTCATCCTTCAGAGTAGCACCTGGATCTGGCTCTGCCCCTCTGGACTTGGCGGGCTTGCGCCCCGTAGAAGAGGACACGCGTGACTTGTTCATGATGGGTTGCCTTGGACTCCATGATTACCCACTGCGCTGCCGAAGAGGTCCTTCGCGAAGGACGCGATGTCTGCCTCCAGCTCGATGTTGCGGGAGGCGACCTGCTGCTTGTCCTAGGAAGTGAGTTCGCACCCACCCGCGGCGAGGCTATCAAACAGGTCACTGGCGTGACGCAAATTCATGGTTTGCAGAACCGTCCAGGACATGAACGAGAAACGACCACATTCTTGTCAGGCTCCTGATTCTCGGGCTTGGCGACAGACGGATGTAGCTGAACAACCTGGTGTCGGTGTCCACTGTATGCTTGTCCAGCTCATCAGACAACTCCTGGACCTGCGTGACGCACTCCTCCAGCAGCTGAGCCTGCGTCAGGCTAAAATCGCCAGCGACGATCTTGCGGTACGCGGCGTTGATCTGTTGATGAAGAGGGCGTGGTGTTGGTTTTGCTTCGGTTCATTGCTTGCGCTAATGCGCAATCAGGCCCGTAAGCACGAGAGCGCGACTTCCCATCATCTCCCCAAGCTTGACGAGGTACTCGGGTGCTCCAAACGACACTTTACCCATCTCAAGCAAACGGGCATATATGAGGTAAATGGCCCGCTTGTGCCGTGTGCCGTTCTGAAGTGTGCACAAGCACGCTGACGTGACCGCTCTTGCCTGCTCCTCAGCCAAGACGGTTCGAGCAAAACTGGCTTTAACCAACATGGATTAAGCCAAAACGGCGTGAGCCGACAAGGCTACGGAGGGGGGAAGATGAGTAGGCAAACGCAGAGGCGAAGGAAGAAGAGACGGAGGAGGAGACGGAGGAGGAGGACGAGGAGGAGGAGGAGGCGGCCACGGAGGAGGGCGCGGAGGGGGAGAAGGAGGGACCAATGCAAAGCCAAGATGCATCGACGATGTTGGAATATTTTGTTGCTTGGAAGTGCCCCGTTAGGAGACAGCCATTTAAGGATCCTGAAGAATGCCACAACAACATTCCCAGGACTCCAACTCCACGAATCGATCTGACTGTTGCGTGTGGGCGTTCTTGAACCGTGCCAGGACACCGTCCTTGGGACTTCAACGCCGCGAATCTAAATACCTGCTGCGCCCTGACAGCCCCAAATCGTTCCACTACGAATGTTTGCGACGTTGGCCATGGGAATCCGGACAACTCTTGCAACTGTTACCAATGAGCGCGCGCAGCGCTACGGCGAGACAACCTGTGGAAAAGAAGGCGCCCTCCATCCGCGGAGCCCTTGCAGTTGTTGAAGACAGATGTGCGCGGCGCGAGAGCGAGCGCCACAATCAAAGAACCACCCGCCCTCAATGTGTGAAACTGTTGCCAAGTGTTGGAGGCTTGGAAATTGACACCAGCACCAACACAGGGCGTTGCCTCCACCAGGGGAAGATGATCCTAGATTTCGGTGTTGGTGGTAATCTTCCGGCCGCCTAGGAAGCCAGAGTATCACCACCATCACCGAGATCGGGGTCGTCTTCCCTCGGTGGAGGCACACCGCGGACCTTGGTGTTGGTGTCAACCTCTAGGCTTGCGACAGTGTTGGAGCATCAGGATCATAAATGGTAAGGGCGCCTCAGGCGAAACGCCCAGCCAGCCCAGCCGACTGGCCTCGAGGTGCGACGGGGAGTTCATTCATACGGAAAGGAGCGGAGAAGATCGGGGCAGAGAGGGGGCAGCAGGAGGAGAAGAGGGATGAGAGGACCCCGCCCCGCGGGAGGGCGCCAACGTTTGCTGGCACAGGTTGACCACCCGGTACTTCACCGCGTCTGCTGCGCCCCCCGACAGGTCGGCGCGGGACCTCCGGCGGGGCGGCAAGGGCCTTCGCTCGATCCCCCTGTGCTTGCTGGCCCCAGCGCCAGAGGATGGAAGCCCAGGGCGAGGAGGAGAATGCCGAGGAGGAGGCTTAGGAGGGGGCCGAAGAGGACAAAGAGGAGGAGAGAGCGGGAAAAGGGAGGAGGGCGAGGAAGAGGCGGATAACGATGAAGCTGACGCGCCATCGTAGAAGGCGGGCTAGCGAAGCGATTTCCCTGTATCTCTCTCTCTCTCTCTCTCTCGCTGCGCTTATTTACGGGGTCCTTGAAGCATGAGGCGGAAGCGGACGAGGAGGCGAGGGATATGCGGGAGAGAGGAGAAGGAATGAAATTTCGCTTGCCTGATCCTCTCAGCCGTGAGCACGACGGCAGAGACGACGAAAACGAGCTTGCCGCCTGCCCCCAGGCCTGTCCCGGGCGACAGGGCGGAGACTCCTGAAGCGCGCGCGGCCGAAACATCGACCACCGCGTGACTCACGGGAGACTAACGGCGCATGAAACCAGACAAAAAAAAACACGGCGCCGAAGACGAGGACGGGCAGGCCGCTCAGTCGGTCGGGCGGGACATGAAACTCGACCCCCGCTCGTTGATAGGACAGTGCCGGGCCCGGGAAGGGAACGGCGACGGAGGCGGCGGCGGCGAGGGCGACAGAGAGGACGACGAGGAGGGGCGACGGCGACGGCGAGGACGACGAGGAGGGGCGACCGCACGGCGGCGGCGGCGGCGAGGGGCGACAGAGACGCCGAGTCGAGCGGGCGGAGTGGGCGGTAAGTCGACGGACAGGCAATCGGCGCCTCGGTCGCTGGGCCGAGGCGGTGCAGAGAAGGCGACGGCGACGGGCGGGATCTTCCCGGGGGCGGGCGGGCGGGGCCTTGTCCAACCAAACCGTCACTCGTTGATGGGACAAGGTCGGGAAGGAGCAAGAAACGCCATCGTCAACGACATCGCCGACGACGTCGACGACGGCGATCGTCCTCCTCCTCCTCCTCCTCCTCCTCCTCCTCCTCGTTTGCAGGCGGAGCGGGGGCGGGGCAGGTCGAACCCGCTACCCCTCACCTCACGCTTTCGAGGGGGGGACGGGTCCGAAACCGACACCCGACCCCCCTCCCCAACCCTCGCTTCGTGGACCAGAAAACAAACGAAACCACCCCATCTTCAGCCCAACGGGCCTTCGCCTATACCATGCATGGCGGCGTGGCTTTTGGGCGTGGTATACGGTGCGACGCCCAATGGGCCGTAACGCCACACGGACGGCCGTAGGTGGGGTGGCCCCGCTTGTTTTCGGGTCGACTTGAGCTGAGGTAAGGCGAAGCCAGGACGAGGATAACATCGGGTGAGAATAAACCGAGAATCTCTGAGCCCTGGCGGCTCTGGAAGACGTTTCGGGCGCCGCGGCCTGCTCAGAGCGTTCCGGAACGCTCTGAGAGCATTCCAGAACGGAGGGTGGAAGGCGGAGGAGGAGCAGGGGTGCTCCTGAGCAGCCTTCCCCCCTCCACCTGCCCCCCTCTGCGCGTGCCCGGGCAAAGCGTCCACCCCAATTCGTTCGGGGGCGACGCTGGGGGCGAATAGCCCAGGAAAGAGCTGCACAGTGGGGGCCTATGCCAAGAAACACCCTGCTTGCCTCCAGGGTGCCCTGGGTCTTTTGATGTTCCATGGTTTTGCGATGCAGGGCGTGAGGCTCCCACACCCCAAATCGATGGACGTCATGGGGTGTAAGGGTTGGGTATCTTGCGGAAGGTTTCTTGTGGTCGGGCCCCTTCTGTACATGCCGGGCGTTGGCAGAACTGGGTTTAATGGGACCTGGTTTCGTGACGTGTACTGGGGGACTCCCCCCCGCCCCGTTCCACTTACCGGAACCGCCGTCACCCGAAAACAACACGAGCTGCGGCAGACCTGGTTTAGTGACTCTGGCCAATTTAGAGGCTCGGGGGCTCTACTACTGACCGGGTCCCCTTACCTGGGGTTCTGGCTATACCCGAACATGTATCGAGAGACGCCGATGGCCCCTGTCTTCAGTGAGGCTCCAGGGCGAATGCGTGCAATGCCCGCCCCTGAGCTGTTCGCCCCTATCTCAAGCTGCATTATCGGGAGACCTTGTCTGTCCCGTCGCGGCCCTATCCGCGTGGAATCCGTGTCGAACCCATGTCGTCCTCGTCGGATCCGTGTCGGATCCGTGTGGATCGTATCCGCGTCGAGTCCGCGCCACATCTGCGTCGAGTGCAGCGTAACGTGGCCCTGCGGCAACGCGACGCGCTGCCCGAAGCCCCGCGAGGAGGGGGGGCGTCCTCCTCCTCCTCCTCCTCCTCCTCCTCCCTCCTCCTCCCCCTCCCCCCCCCCTCCTCCTCCTCCTCCCTCCCTCCCTCCTCCCTCCCTCCCTCCTCCTGCCTCCTCCTCCTCCTCCTCCTCCTCCTCCTCCTCCTCCTCCTCCTCCTCCTCCTCCTCCTCCTCCTCCTCCTCCTCCTCCTCCTCCTTCCTCCTCCTCCTCCCTCCTCCCTCCCTCCCTCCCTCCCTCCCTCCCTCCCTCCCTCCCATCCCTCCTCTTCCCTTCTCCTCCTCCTCCTCCTCCTCCCCCTTCTCCTCCTCCCCTCCTCACCTCCTCCTCCTCCCTACCTCCCTCCTCCTCCTCCGTCCTCCTCCTCCTCCTCCTCCTCCTCCTCCTCCTCCTCCTCCTCCTCCTCCTCCTCCTCCCTCCGACAAAGGTGCAACGTGGCCCATCGTCGCCTCCGACTCGGAGCCACCCCCGAAAGCAGCGCCCTCTGGCGAGGGCGGAGCCGGCCCGCCGGTCTCCGGGGCCCAGGCTGCGCGGTGCGGACGGACGCCGCCAGGGAGTCCACGGACTTCGTCGGGACCATGGGCCGTGCCGGCGCCGCCTCGCTGGGGCTCCAGGGGATCCTTCGGAGCCCCCATCTCCCCTCCTCGTCGTCACTCCTCCCTCCCCCCTCGTCCCCTTCCCTCCTCACCCCCCCCCTCCTCCCCGCTCCTCCCTCCACCTCCTGCTGCCCCCTGCTCCCCCCTGCTCCTCCCCGTCCCTCCTCCCCCCTGCTCCTGCGCATCCTCCTCCGCCCTCCTGGCCCCCCTCCACCTCCCCAGGAGGGGAGGGGGAGCAGGAGGACAGGAGCGGAGGGGAGGAGAGGAGGAGGGGAGGGAAAAGGGGGAGAGAAAAGGCGAGGGGAGGAGGAGGAGGAGGAGGAGGAGGAGGAGGAGGAGGAGGCCGAAGAGGAGGAGGAGGAGGAGGAGGAGGAGGAGGAGGACGAAGAGGAGGAGGAGGAGGAGGAGGAGGAAGCGAGCGAGCCAGCGGAAGCGCGTGTCAATGACTAGCGCAGCGCTAATGACAGAGAGACGGCAGAGCAATAAGCTGAGAAGCCTACCCCTCCGCTGGGAAAGCAGGGCCAGGAAGGCGCTGCGGGCAGCAAGAGAGCGCCCAAGCCGCGGCGGCAAGCCACCACGGCAGCTACATTACAGCAGAAGCTAGGGAGAGCACCGCTCCCTAGACGCAGTCAGTCAGATCCCTCCCCCGAGACGTCCTCCGCCCGAGCCCTGAGAGGGGGCAGTGAGAGGGAGGGGGGGAGGGGAGAGAGAAGATAAGAGGAGGACTGGGAAGGAAGGGGGAGGGGGGAGGGGAAAGGGAAAAGAGTGAGAGAAGAGCGGGGGAGGAGGAGAAGGAGCGAGAGAACGTGTTGTTTGCCACTGCGCTGGTCTGCTGCGATCTGGGTTCGAAGTCCTCTGGACCGCTGGGAATGGCCAGCTACCCGACGAGCACGGCACTGACATAAACGCTGGCAGACCCACATACACCAGCGCGCAGACGTGGAAGCACACACCCCGCAGCACACGAGAGAAGACGATCGCAGGAGACTGGAGCCACGAGCGGCGGTTAGCCAAACAGGTTTGAGTCAAACAAGCGGATCACGTGTTGGCCTCGGCGTCCAGCGAAACGGACGTTAGCTTGGGGTGCCTGCCTGCGGTGATCGGACCCCCAAAACAGCTAGCGCTCCGAGGGTTGGCAGGCATCCAACTACACTGCAGAAACGGCGATAGAAGAGCGGGCGAGGAAGGAGGGTGCGAGCAGACCGGTAGAGGAGGAGGGTGCGGAGGAAGGCCTCGATCTTCACATGAACTTGCCCTCGGGTTCGAGGTTCGTGGAGGGGGAGTAAGAAGGATGGGATGGGATACGTGGGAGAAAAGGACGTTTGGACGCAGGAGTGATGGAGAAGCGGTGGATGGCGAAATGGGAAAAATGGCGAAGATGACAAAGGACTGGAGGGGGAGAAGGACGAAGAGGAAGGCGATGAAGAGGGAGAGGAAAAGGAGAGGGAGGAGACGAGGATGTGCGGGGAAGAGGAGGAACAGGGATGCGTGAGGAATGAGGGGAAGGAAAAGGAGTGGAAGAGGATGATGAGGAGTCTCGAGGAGGAAAGGAAGTCGGAGGATGGAGGAGCAAAACCGATCCTTGACGGGCGAACGAAACGCGACGACGAGTTCAAACTGAACTCCCCCGCCGCCCCTTCCCACATCTCTTGTCCCAACCCGCCTCTGTTCGCCTTACCCAAGGGCTCCCAACTTCGCGCTTCGCGCTCCGCGAAGCGCGAATAACTTCGCGCTCTCGCGCCGCCCCCCAAAAGGGAGAAAAGGAGGACGAGGAGGAGGGGGAGAAGGAACGAGGACCGCGAAGCGCGAATAACTTCGCGCCCTCGAGGGCGCCCTTGCTTACCATGCTCATCTTTGGACGCCTGGAGTGCGGACGGAAGACATGGGCAAAACGCCAAACACCTCACGTCGGCATCACCAGGAGCTCATCGTGTACGAGATGTGTGTTGTCTCCATCGTACTTCAGAACCAATCCTCCCAAACATCATTTCGAGCACCCGGAACAGTGTCGGAACGGCGTCGAACGAGCGTCTCCCGGGGCCCGACACGTGACAACCCTCAAATGTCGGTACGTTCCTGGTGCCCGAAGTTCTTTCTGGTGATCAAGGCTAAAGTAGGTTGGAACATCCGAATCCGAGGTCTGCAGGAGGCGTGGTTGGTCTTCCTCCCCTCCTCTCTCCGCCCCGACGGGTCCCCCTCCCCCTGGGCCTCGCCGCCTGCCCTCCCGCTGCACCGCCCCGACGCCCGTGCGCGAGGCAGAAGCCCACGCGGGGCAGCGCCAGGAACACGTACACGACTGCCTACCCGGCCACCCCAACCCGACCCGAAGACCCGAATTTCGGGTTGGGGGGGGGTGCGGATTCCACGTGTGTTTTTGTCAATGTTCCCCGACGCCCCCCCCCCCCCCCCCCCACTTGAAATGGAGGGCACATCGGGGCCTTCGGGTTGGCTTGGTGCGGTTTGGTGGGCGGTGACACGCGGGGCAGCACCAGGAACACACACTGGGAGGCCGCAACCCCCCCGCCTCCGCCACCCTCCGCTCCCCTCCGCCGGCCCCGCGGCAGGTCGGGAGCGCGCTGACGCGGCCCCGGCTTCGGGATGCGTGGGTCTGGCGCGCGGGCGCCAGATCCACGGGTCGGGGAACGCCCCCCCCCCCCTCCCCCCCATTCGGTGGCAACTCACGAGAGCCTCCCATACCATCTTGTCGGCCTCTGCGCTAATCGACGCTAGATCGACGCTCATCGGCGCTAAATCGACGCTCAATCGACGCTCGCCGAAGCTAAGTCGGCGCTACCTCATCGACACCAGACGCTCATCGGCACTAATCGACTGTAAAGACGGAAACAAGAGGGTAGACCAGGCTCCCATGATTTGCTACCGAACCCCCCCATCCGAAAAACGAGACCAGCGCCACCTGGTCTGGAAACGGAACGCGACGGTTCTGCGCGAACCCGAGGCCCGTCTCTAGAGTGCAGAACATCCACCCCGATAAGAACCACACCGACACGCGAAGCCGTTTACTGAACGCCCCCACCGAAGGAATCCAGCAGGACAGGGCTGTGTAGTAAACGCCGAAGGCCGTGTAGTAAACGCCAGCTGTCCGGCCCGGGTGGTTTTTCCTCCCTCGAGTCGCTATCGTGGAACACTGGTCGCAGGGATGCGCGAGAGGAGGATGCGCGGGCCTCGGAGGGCCAAGGCCCGACGCCCCTCGGGCGGGGCGCGGCCGCAGCGAGAGGGGCCGAGGACGGGCCAGAGGGAGGGGATGCAAGGGTCGTGGTGCTCCCATCGCACTTCAGGACCACATCCCAGAAATAGTTTCGAGCACCCGGACAAGTGCCGAGAGAGTGTCGGAACAGTGTCGAGACGGTGTCGGACGGGCGTCTCCCAGGGCCCGACGCGTGAAAGCCCTCGAGTCTCGTTTTTTTTGTTTCTGGTGCTCGAAGATCTCCCTGGCGATCAAGGCGGAAGTAGGTTGGAACATCCTGATGCAAAGAGGGAGCCCTGGGAAGTCGCACCTACTCTGTTGCTTGCGCGTCGCAGCGCGGCATGAGGCGAGCCGCACGCGCGCGCTCGAGGCAGCCCCCGGCAAGCGGCACACTCATTCTCCGGCGGCGGCACGAGAGTCAGGTCGGGCGCGTCCCCCCTACGGGCCGATGTTGGAAGACACATAACACATGCTCCAAACATGCGCATTACCAAACAGAAACTCGACCAATTGTCCCCAGACTTCTTTGCTTGTGTTTGGACGCCCGAAATGGGCATGGAAATAATGGGTACAATGCCCAACAACAAATGTTGTCCCAAACCAACAGCGGCCGCTGTTGGGCAGGAAGCCGCCTGCCTCAAATGGACACAGGCCGCGGCGGCGCGGACAGCGAGTCCTGTTCAAAAGGCACAGGAACTGCTGCTGGGCATTGTGCCCACTCTTTCCGTGTCCATTTCGTTCGTGCAGATTGTGACTGTTTCTGAGCACTTCTCCCGTAGAGGGACAGGCCCGACTTCGCGCGAGGAGGAGAGGGAGGCGGAAGGGCGGTCCGGCTGGGCGGCCTGCCCCCCGGGGGGCGCGGGGCCGCCCGCGGGGGGGGGGAGCGGGGCGGGGCGGGGCGCGCCGCGGCCTCCTGCGGTGGGTCCTCCTCGGGCCCGGAGAGGCTGTCCACGAAGAGCGGCAGTATCCAGCCCGCGGTGCGCCCTGCGGGCCGCCGGCGGCGGGGGCGGGGGCGGGGAGCACGCCAGGGGGGGGGGGGGGGTGGGGGGCGGGGCGGGAGTGCGCGGGGAGGGGGGGGGGGGAAGGGGGGAGGGAGGAGGAGGAGGTTCACTGCCCATAGAGGGAAAGAGGTCCAGGGGTGAGAGAGGAAAAACGGGGTGGGTCCGCCTATCCAAGGAGGCTTTTGTCAGGCCCCCCCAGAGGTTCCATCCCTCTGGCAGGGCCCCCGACAAGGCGACCCCACCCCCACACAGCGCTAGCCGAACTCTCCAGCTTCGGCTTCGCACTCTTCCCGGGATTTGCGAGCCTGGGCCTCAGCGCGGGCCTGGACAGCCCACAACCCGAGCTCCTCAGCTTCGGCCCGAGTCTCGAACCCGAACGCCTTCAAACAGGCTTCCATGCCGAGCCGAGGAGCGGCCCTTTGCTGCGAGAACGCAGGGAGTCTGCTGGGGGGCCGACCGGCCCCTTCCGCGTCAGCTCCAAAATGATCTCGCCAGCGTTCCCGAGTGGCTGTGGAAAGGACCTGGGGCTCGTCCAGAGCCAGTCCCTCTTCCGTGGGGCGCATGCGCCCACGCAGCCGCTTCCGGACGGTGTACGCCGAGCCGCCAGTGACCCGCCGAGGGCCAAGGCAGGGACTGCAAAGGCCCCGTTGTTTACGATGCACAGCGAACTTGTAGCACGTCGTGCAAAAACGGATCGGCTCCTGCCCAGCGACACCTGCTTCTAGAACCGAGTGTTGGTTGACCAGCCATGGGCGCCTAGGCCCGAGACCGTAACCTTCATCATCCGCGTCTTCCACGCCACCGTTCTCCCTCTCAGCCTCCACCACCACCACCCTGGCAGCAGCAGCAGCAGCAGCAGCAGGGAGCGGGTCAGCAGGAGGAGAGGGAAGAGGACCAGGGGCATGGCGTGGGGCCTCGGGAGCGGCAGGCAGGTCGACCAATAATCCTGGAGGAACATCAGCCGCGCCAATATCAATTAAACGAATCGCATCGAACCCTTGATGGTCTACGATGTTCTCTTTGACACACCGAGTGGCAAGCCTGGCCGTGGCCTTGCACGCTTGCGACGCTAGGTCCAAACAGCCCTCGAGAAACAACACGTCGCTCTCAGACGAAGCCCCGAAACTAGCGCCGAACTTTGCGTATTCATCTGCCGAGGAGGAGGAGGAGGAGGAGGAGGAGGAGGAGGAGGAGGAGGAGGAGGAGGAGGAGGGGGAGGGGGAGGAGGGAGGAGGAGGAGGAGGAGGGGGAGGAGGAGGAGGAGGGAGGAGGAGGGGGAGGAGGGAGGAGCAGAGGAAGGAGAGGTGGAGGAGGAGGAGGGGGAGGAGGGAGGATGGGGAGAGGACGAGGGCGAGGGAAGAAGGGCCATGGGGGAGGGCGGGGGAAGGGCCAGGCAAGCGGGGGGAAGGCAAGCCAGGTGCGCAAGCGTCGTATCTGACGTCGTAACCCCCCACCCTCCCGAGCGGGGCAATGACCCTGGGAGAGAGTACGCGGTGCATGGCAAAGCACGCGAGCGTGGCATGGCGTGGCATGGCATCGCGTCGAGAACGCGACTCATCCCGGATCCAAGAAATCGGCGCGGAGCGTCAACGGTTTATGTTATGGCGTTTTTCTTCTTCGAGCGAGGGCTCTCCAGGACGAGCAACGGCATCGGCACCCCCCCTTCTTCCACTCAGGAAGAGCCGCCGGACCAGACTTGGCCTTCACGTGAGGGCTCAGGGGGGTCCCGCGGCCGCTCGCGACCAGACCCCCCCCCCCCGGGAACGCTCTCGGCGAGGCGCAGCCGCCAGAAGGCACCGCGAGGCTGGAAAGCCGCGGAGGACCGCCGCAAACGACCGAAAACCCCGAGCCTGGCGGGAGCCGCCGCGGGCAGGAGTCGACTCGGCGGACAACGGCAGGCTGGTGGGGCCTCCACTGCGAAATCGAATCCAAATCGGAATCCGACAAGATCGACTCCAAATCGAATCCGAATCGAGTCCAAATCAGAATCCAATCGAAATCGACTCCACATCGGAATCGGAACCCGTCGAGGTCGAATCACACCGGGGGGATCGGAACGAGCCCCGCGCGGGCGCACCGCCGTGGGCGTGAAGTTCAGCAGGACGGGCTCGTGCCCGACCACCGACACGCGCGTGGCCGTCTCGTCGTCGGCCTTGACCGTCCGCTCGATCGTGAGCCTGAGGTCGGGGACGGGCCCCGGCCCCCAGGGGCCGAGATGGGGGAGCGAGGGAATGATGGCGATGGTGATGGTGATGATGATGATGATGATGATGATGATGATGATGTTGGTGGTGGTGATGATGATGGAGATTATGATGATGCTGATGCTGATGCTGATGATGATGATGATGATGATGATGATGCTGGAAATGATGGAGATGATGGCAAGGTTATGATGATGCTGTTGTTGATGATGATGCTGATGATAATGATGATGATACTAAGGGTGATGGTGATGCGGATGACGATGCTAAATGATGGTGATGGTGATGGCGATGGTGGTGTGATGATGATGATGATGCTGATGATGATGATGCTAATGCTAATGATTATGTTGATGATGATGCTGATGATGATGGTGATGATGATGGGGATGATGATGCTGCTGATGTGTCTGCTGCTGATGCTGCTTCTGATGCTGCAGGTGATGGTGATGATGATTTTGATGATGGTGGTGATGGCGATGTTGAGGATATTGAGGATGAGAATAATGATGAGAGTGGCAATGGTGATGGCAATGACACGCGGCTGCGTGGGATCCTGACTGGAGCAGAGGCACAGGAGATTGTCTTCGAAGGCTACAGCCGGACCTAGGCAAGAGGAACACCCTTCGAGAACGCGAGACCCTGCGCCGGCCAACATGCACGCAAAACCGCAAGAGTGCTCCAGGACACCCTCCCCCCAGGGGGCACGAGAGCAGCCACCAAGCACGCAGATCACGTGCACGACGACGACGAGGACGATGAGGACGAGGAGGACGACGAGGAGGTTCAGGACGACGAGGACAACGACGACGAGGACGAGGAGGACGACGAGGTTCGGGACGACGAGGGCGACGAAGACGAGGAGGACGACGAGGACGACGAGGAAGGGGAGGACGAGGACGAGGAGGAGGAGGCCCGACCGCCCCGTGCACGGTGGCTTTCGGGCCATCGCTCGGCCCTCGGGCAGCCGCTCGGGACGCTTCCCGGCGCCCCCGACGAACGCCCTCGGCGAGGCACGGCTGCCTGGAGCGCGCCTCGAGGCCTACGAAAGCCGCCGAGAGCCGAAGGAAGCGCCCGAACACCTCGAGCGCCCTCCCCGAACAGCCTCGATCTTAGAGGCCAGTGGTCGGAGGCCAGTGGTTCACGACCTTCGAGCGCTCCAGGAGGCGGCGGCGGGCGGCGGCGGCAGAAAGCTGGCGGACGCGGCGCGCGCGGGCGCGGCCCAAGGTGCACGCGCTCCGTCAGCGGCTCCCAGGCCCCGTTGCGGGGGTTCAGGATGTGGTGGGCTTGGTTCCGACCGCCACCACCATTTCCTCCTCTTCCTCCTCCTCCTCTTCCTCCTCCTCCTTCACCCCTTATAAATATGTTCTCCCCGTCACACCCCGAAACAAGCTTTAGGGCGGGCCGGACGTTTCGCCTGAGACGTCCTCACCACTTATGACTCCGAAGCTCCAACAACGGCAACGGTCATACAGATGGGGGACGGGTGGCTTTCAAAATGTGGCTCTCGCCTTAGCGCCGCGCACATTAATTCTAAAAAGTTGCAAGAGCTTCGCGGATTGACGGCTGGTCGTTCCAGAATGTGGCTCTCGCCATAGCGCCGCGCACACTCGTTTCAAAACTTACAGCAGTTTCACTGATTCAAGGGGGGTCGTTTACAAAATGTGGCTCTCGCCTTAGCGCCACGCACATTCGGTTTAACCATTTGCAAGAATTCCACAGATTGAGGGCGGGTGGTTGTCAAAATGTGGCTCTCGCCCCAGCGCCGCGCACATTCGTTTTAAACATTATAAGAGCTTCACAGATCGAGGGCGCTTCCTTTTCAAAATGTGGCTCTCGCCTTAGCGCCGCGCACATTCGTTCTGAAAGCTACAAGACCGGCACTGTTTTAGGGCGGTTCTTTTTCAAGATGGCTCTCGCCTTAGCGCCGCGCACATTCGCCCTAAAAATTACCAGATCTTCACGGGTTGAGGGCCGTTCTTTTTCAAATTGTGGATCTCGTCTTAGCGCCGCCTACATTCCTTTTAAGAAATTACAAGAGCTTCACGGATTAAGGGCGCCTCCTGTTCGAAATTTGTCTCTCGCCTCAGCGCCGCGCACATTCGCTGTAAAAAGGAGCAAGGAGCATTACGGATTAATGGCGGTTCCTTTTCAAAATGTGGCTCTCGCCTTAGCGCCACGCACATTCGTTTTCAAAGTACAAGAGCTTCACTGATTGAGGGCGGTTCTTTTTCAAAATGTGGCTCTCGCCTGAGCGCCGCGCACATTCGTTTCAAAATCTTATAAGAGCTCCACGGGTTGAGGGCGGTTCCTTTTCAAAACGTGGCTCTCGCCTTCGAGCCGCGCGGATTCGTATCCAAAAACATTTACAGCAGGTTTACGGATTCCCAGGACCAGCGTACCAGAAATTGTGTTTTGCAAGGACTCAGGATTATGCGGGCGCAGCAGTCATGTTGATTCGAGGTGTTGAAGTACAACAGATGGCGTTCCAACACGATTCCAGATCGTCACGACGTAGCAGCCAGGTTGATCTGGGGCGTGGAAATCCCGAGAACAATGTGTTGGCATGCTTCAAAACTTTCAAACCGTTGTCTTGCAACGAGGCAGTTCCTGTAAGAAAGGGCTTACGCAGAGGGCTTACGAAAGGGATTACGAAGAGGGAGCTTGGAGGGAGGGATAATTCAAACATCGTTGAGGACTCTTGGGTTTACACTGGTCCTCCTCCTCCTCCTCCTCCTCCTCCTCCTCGTCCTCCTCCTCCTCCTCCTCCTCCTCCTCCAGGCGGCCTTGCCGCCCCATCTCGCGCCCCCCCTCCTCTTCCTCCTCCTCCTCCTCCTCCTCGTCCCCCCCCCTCCAAGCTGTGGTGGTGGTGGTGGAAACCAGGCCCATCGGATGTCCATCTCGAGCGTGCCCACGGGTACCTGACCGGCAGGGTGCGCGCCAGACCGGCGCGCTCTTCGACGTCGAGGCTTGGGTTATGTCGGGCGTGTCCCCCCGCGGGGGGATTGTCGACGAAGAATAAAAATACCCCGAAAATCTCCCCAAACTAACAAAATACTAAAAAAATGTCCCCAGACTATCTTTGGACTATGTTTTGACTATTTCTGGGGTATGTTAAACTTTTCGCCGAAGATCCCCGTGTAGGGGGACAGGCCCGACTGAAGGCTTGGGTCTCCGTGGGGGGTGTGCGAAGGGGAAAACGGCCACGCGGAGGGAGAAGGACGACGACCCTCAGGGGGGTGCAGGCGGAGGAGGATGGATCAGGGATGAAGAGAAACGAGGGAGGAGCGAGCACGGGGGGGGAGGGAGGGAGGGGGAGAGGGAGGAGGAAGGAGGATGGAGAGGGGGCGGGGTGAGGAAGGAGGGAGGAAGAGGAGGGAGGGAGGAAGAGGAGGGGAGAGGGAGAGGAGGGAGGGAGGGAGGAAGAGGAGGGAGGGAGGCAGACCCAGCAAGCAGCTCCAAGAACTTGTTCCAGCTCTCCATCAGTCGCCCAACACTGAAGGGGCCCTGGGACACACAAATAAATACACACAAATAAAAGGATTCCCCATATTTTCTCATATTTTCTGGGTTTCTGTCTTCCCCCCCAATCCCCATATTTTCCCATATTTTCCTGGGAGTGGACGATTAATTGTGTCTGTGTGTTTTTCCCCCTCCTGAAACACGCTCGGTGAGAGGCCCAGATGTTGGATGATGCTCTGCCACGTGTGCGGCAAGTCCACGACGGAAGACTTCCCCCCCTCGGAAGACCGCTGTCTCGGGAAATCCCGCAGGGAGGCGGCGAACCTGTCGTGCATCGGGCAGAGGTCGCATCCTGGGCGAGAAGGTCCGCCCCCAAGCCGGTCCTCGCTGCGATGCGTGCCGGAGCCCGTGCTGAACAAGAGGCCAGAGCCGAGAGGCCTGGTGGGGCCCTGGGACGAAGTCGGGCGTGTCCCCCTGCAAAAGGATTTTGGGCGAAAGATGCAAAATGGCCAAATATACACCAAATTAGTCAACAATGATCCAAACATCGTCCCCAAATAATTGTTGTTTGACTATTTTTGAATTTTCTCCTGTAGAGGGACAGGCCCGACTTAACCCTGGGACTGTGGGGCCTGCCCCGTCACAGCCGAGGTCGCGCCGGTGGACCCAGGGCAGCGGATCCTCGGTGGAGCCTGGCGCACCCCCTCTGATGGGCCTGTTTTCCACCACCACCACCACCAGAAGTTTTGTGGGGGAAGGAGGTGGAGGATGAGGAGGAAGAAGAAGACGAGGAGGAAGACGAGGAGGAGGAAGAAGAGGACGAGGAGGAGCTGGAGCCTGGCGCACCCCCTCGGCGGCCCGTGGAGGGCGACCCGAGGCCCCAGAGATCCAACGCAGTGAAAACATCCAGACGGCGGTTTTTCCAAAATTTTGGCCTCCCAGGGCCCTCGCCGGGCCCCGGGACCGTCAAGAAACGACTCAGGGTGAGAAACCGGTGCTGGGGAATGGGTCGAGACCTGCGGGGACCCCGCATGGAAAAAATCACGACATCGGATCTCTGTGGCCGAGGAAGGCCCGGGGTTGGAGGCCCCGCTGCCCCAGGCTTGCCCGACCCAGACCCCCGACGCCGTGATCTTTCCGAAGCGTCGCCCCCCAGAGTCGGGAGCGCGCAAGCGTGGATTAGCGACCCACGGATTTGGCGCGCGGTCGCCAACTCCATGGATCGGGAGAGGTGCGCTCCCCAGAATGTGGCCGGTTCCGCCTCGTTCGGCGGCGGAAGCCCGCGATTTTCAATGGAAACGGGACCCGACGCTGATCCACGACCCCTTGATCCATGTTTGCAATCGCCTGACTAACTGACCCCCGTTCGCAGTGACCCCCGACTCTTAAGCTCCAATCCTCGCCCCACCCTCCTCCTCCCCGGCATGCCAGACAGGCAGGCAGGGCACGGCCACGGTCAGGAGGTACGGGCTCTTCAGCTTCTCCATCGTGAGCGCCTCGGCGAGGGCGCCGTCTTCCCCGCCCCAGCGAGGAGAGAGGGACTGGAGGCGCCCGCCAGGGGCTGGCGCGAGGGGGGTGGGCTGCCATGCAGGCGGGAGGCATCGCGGCAGGCGGGGGCCTCCTTGGGGGGGGGCCTGGCGGATTCTAAAAAGGCCTCCCATACAGTGGAGGCCCGACCGCAAGAACCCCTCCACAAGAAACCCGACCCTGAGACCCCGGGACGTCCGTTGACTTTTGGTGTGGCAGCGCCGCGCCTCCCACGGCCAAACCCTCGAAACCCGAGAAACCCAGGGCACCCGGGAGGCAAGCAGGGTGCTTCTTGGCACGGGCCCCCCACTGTGAGCCAGGAGGACCTCTGCGAAGCCGATCGCCTTCCAGGAAGCCCCCCCGCCCGCCTCCGTAGGCGGCCGGCGGCCGCATCCCCCTCGCGCCACCCGCTCGCGGGCGCCGCCAAGGAACACAGGGGCGGGGGTCGGCTCTGGAGCGGTCTGGGCGGGACGGGACGGGAGGAGGGGCAGCAGCATGGCTCCTGGATGGGGAAGCGCTCAGACATCGGGCGTTTCGAGAGAATCGGGACCGAACTGGCTCGTCGTTTTCGGCCTCTCGGGGCCCTTCCTGGGCCTCGGGGTCGTCAACAAAACGACTCGGGACGAAAAGCCGGTCCCGGGGAAGCGGTCGGGAGGTCGGGGGCCCCTGTCTCGGAAAAGCCGAGACGTCGGATGTCTGGGAGGGAGGTGCAGGCAGGCGGAGAAAGGGGTTGGGGCCCGCGTATGCGTGCCTGGGGGGCCCTCTGCACATCTGGTGCCTCCAGGACGTGGGATGGGCAGCAGCGGGGAGGAGGAGGAGAAGGAGGAGGTGGGGGAGGAGGAGGAGGAGGAGGAGGAGGGGGAGGAGTAGGAGGAGGAGGAGGAGGA
>CAUYUJ010000973.1:67096-87096 GCA_963575745.1 Prorocentrum cordatum
GAGGAGGAGGAGGAGGAGGAAAAGGAGGAGGAAAAGGAGGAAAAGGAGGAGGATGATGCGAAGGAGGATACTTTTGTGGCGAAGGGGGCGGCGGGCGTCACGAGCGGCGAACACGTCCATATCCACGCCCTCGCGGCGTGGGTTCCGCGACGCGATCCCCTGGGTGCTCGGCCGCGTGGGTACGCTCCATGCGAGGCATCCGCAGCAAAAAACGCCCGGTGCCCATGGGGTCGCGGCCCAGGGGCCCCGCCCGCGAGGCCGTGGATGCTGGAGGAACCAAGAAAGAACCCGCGAGTCACCGCTACTGTTAGGTCCGGCGTGTCCTCCTACAGGCGGATTTTGGAGGACAAGTAAAAATAGTCGCACACAGCTCAAATACATCAAACAATACTCAGAAAATGTGATCCTTTCCTCCTGTAGAGGGACATGCCCGACTTAACGCTACTCCCCGGGACCTCTCCAGGGCTGCTATCTGACCAGAAAATTCCGAGAATCCAGCCGTGGCGACGAGGGCTCTGCAGGACGAGCGGCGATATCAAATTCCCTTCCTCCTCTGAGATAACAGAGGCCTCCTAGATGGGGTCGGAGGATCGCACCGCATCGCCGATGCATTGCCGACGCATCCGCGATGCATCGGCGAGACAACAGCGACGCTGGCGATGCATCGGCGACGTCGGCGTGGCGAAGATCGGGCTCCGCCTCGAGCCGCATCGCCGATGGATCGGCGATACGGCGCGACGCTCCGACCCCATCTACTCTGACCCCATCTGTTGAGCAGGGACCGACCGCCAGGGCATTCCTATAGGCCTACCACGGCATTTTCTTAGAACCCAAGAATGTTCCAATAAGAAGATCAATGTTCTTAGAACATAACCCGATGTGCTAAAATCCTCCTCCTCCTCCTAAGGCAATTTCGTGCAGACCATAAAAGGTTCTTGCAACATTCTTCGGTGGGCCTATGGGCGCGCCAGGACGCTTCGCCACTGCTTGAGGGGTGCGAGCGGCCGCGCGCGCCGCCGCCGCGAGGGCCTCAGCGCCGAGATCCCACGGCGAGCGGCGGTGAGCGAGGCTCGAGAATCCAGGGCCGAAGGCACGAGGTCTTCCACGCCGCTGCGCCGTGCGAGTCGGCCCTCGGGGGCGCCGAGGTCGTCCCTGATGGGCCTGCTCGAACCTGGGAACGCCTGGAGAGAGTGGATACGCCGCGAGGGTGGGTCGCGTCCAGCCTGCGGGGAGACCACAGGGGCGGCGGGCCCGCGGCCGGTGTGCGCCGGGAGGGGCGGCGCGCGGAAAGTGGGACCTCGTCCTCGCCCTCGTCCTCCTCCTTCCTCCTCCTCCTCCTCCTCCTTCCCCTCGCTCCTCATACTCCCTCCTCCCCTCTCCTCTCTCATCCTCCTTTTCTCATCCTCTCCCCACTCTCCTCTCCTTCCTCCCCTCTCCTCCGCCTCCTAATCCCCCTCCTCCTTCCCCTCCTTCCTCCTCCCTCCTCCTCATCCTCCTCCTCCTCATCCTCCCTTCCTCCTCCTTCCTTCTCCGCCTCCTCCCTCCTTCCTCTCCCCCTCTCCTCCTCACTCCTCCTCCTCCTCCTCCTCCTCCTCCTCCCCTCTCCCCGCCGCCTCATCATCCTCTCTCCGCCTCCTCCTCGCCCTCCTCCTCCCGCCTCCTCCCGCCTCCTCCTCCTTCCTCCTTCATTCTCCTCCTCCTCCTACTTCTCCTCTTCTCCTCTTCTCCTCCTCATCCTCCTCCTCCTCCTGCCTCCTCCCCTCCTCGCTCCTCCTCATCCCCCTCCTCCTCGTCGAAAGGGGGGCCAATTCAGGGGGGGAGACGTCCGCCTGGAGTGGGCGACGCGTCCCCGGCAGGCTGGGCGGCCGGCGGTGAGCGCGAAGGAAACCCGAGCGGTGCAGGGCCGTCGGGCCCCCGTCGGCGATCGATGCACCCCGCGAGCCTCGCGACCCATCGTGGAGGGGCCCAGGGGCACACCAAGAAGCACACACACACATACCCAATAGTCCCCATACTCCTCCTCCTCCTCTCCTCCTCCTCCCTCCTCCCCCTCCTCCTCCTCATCTCCTCCTCCTCCTCCTCCTCCTCCTCCTCCTCCCCCCCCCCCACACTCCTCCTCTCCCCCTTCCCCCCCCGCTCCTCCTCGCCTCCCCCGCCCTCGGCCGCCAGCGGGCGGACCTCTCCGCCCCCCCCCCTCTCCCGCCAGAGACGGTGGCACACATACATACCCAATAGTCCCCATACTTTCTCGCGTGTTCTGGATGTTCCTCTGCCCCCCTCCCGCTGCGCACATTTCCCCAAATTTTCCGGGGGGTCGACGGTTACTCGTGTCTGTGTGTTTGTCCCCTCCTGATACCCATCGGTCGGAAAAGGCAGGAAGAAACATGAAGTAGCCGGCGGTGGACAAACCTCCCTTTAGCAAACCACCCTTTCGTGAGAACGGCCTACGTAGGACCGAAACCGACGGACCTGGACCCGCAAAAATAATGGTTGCGACGCCCTATGGCGAACCGAGAACGGCTTATTCGCTAATCGACGTGTCAGGGTAGGAGGTCTATCAACCTTCGAAGTAGGAGGGCGTTCAAAGTAGATTGGATTCCGTCCGCCCACTTGGGAGGACGGCAAAAAAGTGAAGCCATTCGATCATGGAAGTAGGAAGGCGCTGGAAGGCGCTTCAAATAGATAAGAGTCGGGGAGTCCAAAAATGCGAAGCTTAACCGGCCGATGGGTACTTGAGAGCCAGGTGGAGGTCGGGTGCACTTTCGAACCCTACTCCAGGGTGTGTGCACGGCTCAGATGTCGAGAAACTGGCAACCACAACGGAGTGTCCCTCCGGATCCAAGCTGGGAGGTAACTGTCAGCTCGCCTCTTCAGGCCCAGCTGACGAGGGATCCCATGTGCATGTCTGTTTGTCTGTCCGTCACGAGCCCGCCCCGCCCCACACGTTGCCCTCCAGGTGGGTCCAGCCCGAAAGGTTGAAGGGGCCCTGGGACACACAAATGAACACACACAAATAAATCGAACCCCCATATTTTCCCATATGTTCTGGGTTCCGTCTTCCCCCCCACTTCCCAGATGTTCGCATACTTTCCTGGGAGTCGACGAGTAATTGCGTCTGTGTGTTTTTTCCCCTCCTGAAAGGCGACCGCACGGCGGTGGGCGGGCGGCCGGGGTGCGCGCCGGCTTGTCCGGCCCTGGCGGCAGCATCTGCACGCGGAGCCTCCCGCGGGCAGCGCCGCCGCCGCCGCCCGCTGCCGAGTTCGCCCGTCGTCGTCTTCGGCTACTGTGTACGCTCGCGCAAAAATCGAACAAACATCGAACAACAACTGTGTACGTCGTCGACGCATCGAACAAACATCAGGACGCAGGTATGCCGTCGTCTTCGGCCACTGTGCGGGCTGGTGCCGGGCCCCAAGACTATCAAAAAACGATCAAACCGAAAAACCGGTCCTGGGGAAGTGTTCCAAAGTGCAAAGCTAGCCCTGGGTCGGCAGCAGCAGCCCTTGACCCAACGAGGGTCGTCGCGCAGCGCCCTCGTCGTTCAGCCCCTGCTGCTGCTCCGAGCCGCCGCCGCTGCAACTGCATAGCACTGCCAAACGTCCATTAAACATGATGCCCTCTCGATGCAAGCGGTGATCCCACAGCGTGGCGAGGCCTAGGCCAACCTCCGTGACGTGTTCTGTTGGTGGCCTGCTTTGACCACTCTCTTCCGCGCCGTCGACCGTGCCATGCGCCGTCCTCCCCCCCTGGTCGGTGCCGAGGGAAGCCGACTGAAGCACTGCCTCGAGAGTGGTGCGACGCCTCTTGAGAGCTCTCACGGTCTCATTGGCATCCGCACGCGTGGAACAGGTCTCTGCGGAAGGTTCGTGACGTGCCGACTTCGGCCCTGGTTCCTGACACCGCGGGGATCGTTCAAACTTGAACGACTGGCCGGTTCCGACACATCAGATCGTTCGACGTCGACGATTCTGGGTCGCCCCGCGGCGTTCAACCTGAAACGCTGGCGGCGGGGTCGCCGCCGGTCGACGCGTCGCGAACCTGCCGTATGCTCCTGCTTGTAACACCGAGTGATGCCTCACGAAACCCTGTGACCTTGTCTGTGACGACGCGGATGCGCCCCGACCACACCTGTTCCCGGGATCCGACAGCTCGCTGCGCCCAATCGTCAGTCCAGATGGGCGACGAGCAAGAACAAGGCCGTGCGCGAGGTGGCACAGCGACCTGACGCGGTGGCATATACGCGGACGCGGCAGCGCGGCACGCCGCGGTGGAGGCGGGGAGCGCCCACGCGCGGCCTCACGCGGGCAGCCTGCGCGCCAGTGTCGCGGCCGCCAAGCCCGCGGCGGCCGCGACTCGGGCGCCCCACGCTGCCGACCGCAGCAGCGCCGCGCGACCGCGCCGCTGACGCAGCGAGCGCATGCTGGCACGCGCCGCGGCGCCGCGGCGGCCGCGGCGAGAGCTCTCCGCGGGGCGCCCCGGCTACGCAGAGGCGCGCCGCTCGCAGGGCGGGTCGCGGTCCCGCCCCCGCCGCTGGCTGCGGCTGCGGCCGCGGCAGGCGCCCCGGTGGTCCTCCCGCCCGCGGCAGTGGTCGTCGCGAGCGCGCTCATCCCGCCTCCCGCGGGGCTCGTCCCGCCGCGCGAGCCCTCGGCCCTCGCGCGGGCCGCCCTCGTCCGCGCGGCCGCCGTACTTGCAGGGGCCGATGGGCTGCCCCGAGCGCAGCTCGGCCAGCTTCATGCTCACCAGGGCGGAGGGCTTATTGGAGGCGCTCAAATGCCCCGACAGCTCGGCCAGGTCCTTGGGGATGTCGCAGCCCAGGCGGAGGCGCTCCGCGAACACGTTCGCCAGCCGGGCCGCGGCCGCATCGTCGAGGCGGTGCTCGCGCGCGAGCGCGGCGATGCGCGACTGGAGGTCCGTGGAGCCGCCCGTCAGCCCCGTCGAGGGAGACGTCATCACCTGGGTGTGCACGGGCTGGCCGAGTATACAGCGGCCGTTCATCTCGCGGGCGGCCTCGTCCGCGTCCCGCTTGTCCTCGTACTCCACGTAGGCGACGCTGTGCGCCTCTGGCACATCGATGCGGAGGATCTGCCCGAAGTCGTTGAAGGCGCTCGTCAGCGTGGTCTTCTTCTTCCACGCGGGGGGCAGTGGGCCGCCAGACGAGAGTCTGACAACAGAAGAAGCAAAAACTGCACGAACATGAATGTTTGGCGCTCCGCGCGGATTTCTTGGATCTGCACTGGAACCCCCGCCGGAGGCGCCACTGGGGGGCTCCAGCGCGGTCCAAGAAATCCGCGCGGAGCGCGTAAAGTTTATGTTGATGGCGTTTTTCCTTCTTCGAGACGACCACGGTGGTCCCGTTCTTGTACCGCAGCGATCCTCCAGCGCCACCCTCTCGGAGGGCCTCTCGAGGAGGAGGAGGAGGAGGAGGAGGGGAAGGAGGAAGAGGAGGAGGAGGAGGAGGAGGAGGGGGAGGAGGAGACCCGGGACGAGGACGAGCAGGAGTTGGAGGAGGGAGGAGGGACGAGAAGGAGGAGGAGACCGAGGACAAGGACGAGGAGGAGTTGGAGGAGGAGGAGGACGACGACGACGAGGAGGAGGAGGAGGCCGAGGAGGAGGAGGAGGAGAAGCCGAGGACGAGGAGGCGGAGCAGCAGGAGGGGCCTGGCCCGAGGGGCCATTCATCGCCTCAGCGCGGTGCCGCGCCGCCGCCGCGGCCGCCGCCGCGCCGCCCCCGCTGCCGCGGGAGGGGCATGCCGCAGCTCGGGGGCCGGCGGGGCGGGCGCCTCGAGCCCTTGGAGCTTGGAGCCAAAACGGCCACGGGGAAGCCCGCACGATGCAACTTGGGCCCAGGAGCCCCGGCCCTGCAGCGTGCTTCGGGGACGGGGCAGGAGCGGCGCGGGGAAGAATCCAGGAGAGGGAGTGGGAGGGGGAAAGAATAGGAGAGGGGAGGAGGAGGGGGAGGAGGAGGAGTAGGAGGAGGAGGAGGAGGAAGAGGAGGAGGAGGAGGAGGAGGAGGAAGGGGAGGCGGAGGAGGAGGATGTGGAAGGAGGAGGAGAGAGGAGGAGAAGAGGAGGAGGGAGGAGGGGGAGGAGGGGGAGGAGGAGGAGGAGGAGGAGGAGGAGGAGAAGGAGGAGGAATACAAGAGAGGAAGAAGGGAGGAGGGAGGGGGATGGGGAAGGAGGGCGGGGATAGAGAATGATGAGGAAACGAAAGGGGGAGAGGGATGTGTAAGAAAACGATGGGGAAAAGAGGGGGCGGAGGCGGATAATGGATGCGGGACAAAGGAGGCTTGGCCTCGGCGCTTCTGCCAGGCTCGCCCTCTGGGAAGACGGGACGGGCAAAGAAAGGAAGAGTGAGGGGGAAAGGGGGACAAGAAGAGTTCCTGGATCTCTGGGAAGGTTCCGGGGAGTTGTGTTCCAGGGGAGGGGTCAGGAAGGGGCAGCGGAGAACACGAGGATGGGAGCGGGGGGGTAAAGATCGTCACGAGGTGGGCGAACAGGATTCACCATCTTGTTTTACGGTGGCACCTCAAGACACAAGCGGAAAGGGGAGGACAGAGATATAACAAGGAAACAAAGACGGGTACATTGAGAGAACGTGAGAGGAGGGCGAGAGAGCGCGTCGGTTTTAGCCGACTGCACAATCGTTGTCATCAGGCCTTGCACTACTCCGCGGAACCCAATACATACCAAAGGAAAACACCCCAAAGCAAATTCCGAGCTTGGCGGGTGGGAAGGCTGGGCCTTTTGGGGGGGTATATCTGTGTTCGGCGGGCGGTCGCGGAACGGTGCAAGTTGGGCGTGGCTTAGTGGGGGGGTCATAAATTGGGGGGTCAGAAACGGTCCCCTTTCGTGCCCCTTTCGGGGCCCTCTGGAGCCCCAGGGGGCTCGTTTAGGTACCGTTTGGGTACCTTTTCGGACCACCCGCGACACCCCCCCATTTATGACCCCTCCATTACGCAACGCCCCAGCAGGATGGACGTGCGACGCGTCGGAAAGCTCAAAGCTCCGAATGTCCCCCACATCGCGCGCCTGACGTGACCGCCACGGGGGCCGCAGAGGGCCCCGGAGGCTTCGGGCCGCCAGGCCGACCGCCGCCGCCGCAGTCCGAGGGTCCTCGCGGCGATCGCCGTAGTTGAAGGGGCCCCAGGACACACAAATAAATACACACAAATAAATAGATGTCCCATATTTTCATATATTTTCTGGGTTTCTGTCTTCCCCCCCACTTCCCATAGTTTCCCATATTTTCTGGGGAATCGAGGATTAATTGTGTCTGTGTGTTTCTTTCCCTCCTGAGTAGTGGTGGTGGTCGCCGCCTGTGGGCGTGCTTGGACGATTGCACGTTTTGGGGCGTGTTGTCCTCTCCTGGGGCCTCCAGGCGTCTGCGGACACTGGAGATCCGTCGAGGCCGTGGGCCGTCGTCGATCGATCGTCGTCGTCGTGGCAGTCGCCAAAACTCTGGAGGCCGCCGGGGCTACTTCGTCGTCACTGTCGTCGTCGTGGTCGTCGTGGTTGTGGTCACGGTCGTCGTCGTCGTCGTCGTCGCCGCCGCCGCCAGCATCGTCGCAGTCGTCGAGGATCGGGGAAGGTTCATGAGGAAGGAACGCCCCCAGACATCCGACGTCTCGATGTTTTCGAGACGCGGGCCCCCGACCTCCCGACCACTTCGCCGGGACCGGTTCTTCATCCCGAGTCGTGAAGTGACGGTCCCGAGGCTCGGCGACGAGGGCCCCGAGAGGCCGAAACCTGCGAACAACCCCCGTCTCCCGAGTTTTGCCGAGACGCCCGATGCCTGGGCCAGGTCGAAGGCCGACTGTTGTGAATCATGGTGGGCGCTGCTGGGCCTCGCGGGGGCGCGCTCGTCGCCGCGGCAGCCCGAGGCTGAAGTCGGGCGTGTCCCCCCCCACAGGCGGATTTTGGACGGAAAAAGTACTCCAAAAATGCACCAAAAAAAATTAAAAAAAACAGAATAGTCCCCCAGACTATTTTGTCTATTTTTGAATCTTCCCCCTGCAGAGGGACAGGCCCGACTTCATGCTGGGCATCACGGGGTCGCGCTCGTCGTCGCCGCGGCAGCCCAGAAAGCCGGAGAAACCCGACATCCGGCGCTCGGCTACGCCTTTGCAGGGCTCTGGCCCCCCCCCGCCGCCGCCGCTATACACGGGCGTCCCGTCCAGCTTCGTCGTCGTCGTCGACTCTGCACGCGCTTGTACGGGCTTGGACTTACGTGGCTCCCTTCGTACTTCAGGACCACATTCCAGAAACAGTTTCGAACACCCAGGAAAATATCGAAACGGTGTCGAACGAGCAGCGCCTCCCAGGGCCCGATGCGTGAAGACCCTCCCGTTTGGGTACTTTCTTGGCGCTCGTTTTTTTTTTCTGGTGATCAAACTGAAAGTAGGTTGGAACAGCGTAAGGCTTTGGACGTGGTGGCTGGCCCAAGTCCGAGCGAATCTCTCGGATCGGCGCTGGGGCCCCATGGCGGCGCCTCCGGCGCCGCCCCTCGCGCGCTCCGTGCGCCCTCCTGCTCCTCCTCCTCGAGCGGCCCTCCGAGAGGGTGGCACGGGGAGGAGCGCTGCGGTGCAAGAACGGGACCGCCGTGGTCGTCTCGAAGAAGGAAAAACGCCATCAACATAAACTTTTGGCGCTCCGCGCGGATTTCTGGGAAGAAATCCGCGCGGACCTCGGAGTTTTTAATGTCTATGTCACGCTTCGCTCTCCTAAGTGCACCCTGACACCTCTGGGGGCCGTCGGGGGGTCCCGCCCCTCCCCGCCCTCCTCCGCCTCCTTCAACTGCTGCTGCTCATCCTCGGGCCTTCTCTGGGACGAGGCCAGGCAAAATCGAACAGATATGCATCGGGGATCCATTACGAGACCTGGCGGAGCTGGAGGGTAGATCGGGCGCCGCGGCCGTCCAAGAGCGCCCCGGAACGCTCCGAGAGCGTTCTGGAACGCTGCGGGACGATTGATTTCCATCGTTGGCCGTGACGACGTCGACGAAGGCGCCGCCGGCGACGTCGACGGCGACGACGATGATGCCGCCGGCGCCGCCGACGTCCCTAGCGATCCGACGTCGTGATGTTTGTTGATGCCGGGTCCGGGAAGGCTCGACCCCTTCCCCAGGACTGGTTTTCCATCCCGAGTCGCTTTGGGACGGTCCCGTGGCCCGGCGAGGGTCCCTAGAGGCCGAAAGCGGTGGAACACCACCGTCCCGATGTTTTTACGACGCGACCATGGTGAGCGTCTTTTTTATGCTGCGTTTCGACACTGGGCGGAAAGGGGGGAGGGGGTCTGGCTCCTGACCTCTGCGTAGTGCGACTGTTTGCGACAGCGCGTCCTATGGGACAGGGACTCCACCTGCTCGAAACAGGCGCCAAAAAATAGCCAAGATCCACTCCACGGGGGGGTGGGGGGGAGGGGGGGGTGGGAGGGCCCGCGCCGATCGGCAAAACAAGGAATGAAAGAAGGACCACATGTCTGGGTTCTACGACGATGTTTGAAAAACGTCCGCCGTGATTTTGCTCAATGAGTTGGCGCGGGCGCAGCCGCCGTGGCGCCGCGGACGCGAAGAGCGCAGGCTGGAGGCGGCGGCGGGCCGCGGCAGACGCCACGGAGAGGCGTGGAGGTTTCCCCTGGGGCGCGGCCGCGGAGCACCTGCTGCAGGCCTCGGCCACAGCTGCCGCAGTGGAGGACCTCTCGGAGGTCTGCTTCTGGACGCCCGCAGTGGGCACGTCTGCTGCTGGACGCCCGAAGTATAACCAGCCTCGAACGTATCCCTATCCCTAAGATTAACAAGCCCAAAGTCGACGACAATCTCAGGGATGCGCCCTCAGAAACGGAGGGCATCCCTAAGATCGGCATCGAGATGAGGCGATGTCAGTCACAGGGATAGGGATGTGTTCCAGGCTGGTGAGAAGTGGGCACGTCGGCGGTGGACAGACCTCCCTTAAAGCAAATCACCCTTCAGTGAACACGGCCCAGGACCGAAGCCCACGGACCTGGGCCCGCAGAAATGGCGGCCGCGACGCCCTCTCACGGACCGACAACGGCCAATTCGCTAATCGGCATGTCAAGGCAGGAGGCTTATCAACCTCCGAGTACGGGAAACATGTGCACCATGCCCACAAGGGAACAACAACAGGACCTCTCGGAGGGCTGCCTTGAACGCCCGAAGTGGGTACGGGACGATGTTTAAGTCGGGCGTGTCCCCCTATACAGGGGGATTTTCGACAAAACACAAAAACTACCCAAACATGCCCCAAAATTGCCAAAAAGACTGAAAAAAATAGTCCCCAGACTATTTTTGACTATTTTTGAAGATTCCCCCTGTAGAGGGACAGGCCCGACTTAAGACGATGTTTGAAACACGTCCGCCTTGAGATTTGCCGGTGCGTGTGACCTCTGAGCCTGCCGCAACGGCCTACGTGCCTCCGCGCCCCTTCCTCCGAGCCCCCCCCGCTGACGACGCCGCCGACGCCTGCGGCAACAGGAGGAGGAGGGAGAGGAGGAGGAGGAGGGGCAGGAGGGGGAGGAGGGGGAGGAGGGGCAGGAGGGGGGGAGGAGGAGGAGGAGGAGGAGGGAGGAGAGGAGGAATAGGAGGAGGATGGAGGAGGAGAGGAGGAGGAGGAGGAGGAGGAGGAGGAGGAGGGGAGGAGGAGGCTGAGGAGGGAGGAGGAGGAGGAGGGAGGAGGAGGAGGAGGAGGAGGTGGAGCGCCACTGCCTCCGAGCCCCCCGCCGACGACACCGCCGACGTCTGCGGCGGCAGGAGGAGGAGGAGGAGGAGGAGGAGGAGGAGAAGGAGAAGGACCAGAAGGAGGAGGAGGAGGAGGAGGAGGAGGAGGAGGAGGAGGAGGAGGAGTAGTAGCGCCCCTGCCTCCGAACTCCCCGCCGGCGGCCTCATCACGGGCACGATCGAGTCGGACAGGGTCACGTCCAGCGCACCTCGCGCTCTCGCTCGCTCGGTCTGTCCGCAGGCACGCTTTTTGTTCGGGAGGACGGTGGCTTAGGAGGGGGCGGGCTGGGGGGACACCCTGCTCCTCCCCTCTAGACTCTAGAAGGGCCCCGGGACACACAAATGAAGAGACACAAATTCCAGGATGCCGCATATTTTCAAATCGATTTGGGGTCTTCGTCTTCCCCCCCACTTCCCATATTGTCCAATACTTCTCCTGGGAGTCGACGAAGAATTCTGTCTGTGTTTTTCCCCTCCTGACCCTCCTCTCCTCCCGCCCCGCCTGGACGAGGGCATGCTCCCCCCTGGAGACGTAAAGCGCGGTTACGGAGGACTCGGGTTGGCCAGACGGGGCCACCGGGAAAATGACGAGATCCAACCTGAAATTTGACGCGCGCTCCCGCTGCAGACATCCCGCGAAAACTGGACCGTCAACATCCAGGACGCGCTCGTCGAATAACGCAGGCGAACCCGAGTTCCGGCGTACTCGAGACTTGCGTCTCCCCGATACTCTCATGCGGCCGCGAGCCCGGCCAGCCGGAGGCTCCCCGCCCAGCGGAGACGGAGTGCCCAGCGCGCACCCTGGCGGCCCGCCGGCAGAGACGGCCGGGTGGCCGCCCGGGAGAGGCACGTCGCCACCCCCAAGAGGCCCCGGAAGAGCCCCAAACGAAACCGCGGAGGAGGCACGCCCGGGCTGTCCGGGCTGGAGCTAAATCGAGCGTGTCCCCCTCCTCCTCCTCCTCCTCCTCCTCGGCCTCCTCCTCCTCCTCGGCCTCCTCCTAATATAAACTATTCCAAGAATGCTGAAACAAATTGACCACAAGGGTCGAAAAATCCTTCCCAGACTATTTTTGACTGTTTTTGAACACTCCTCCTGTAGAGGGACGTGCCTGACATATGGCTGGAGCCTGCGAAGCGAACGCAGTCTTACATAAAATACATACGGTCACATGGCAACCTACGGCTGCACCGCCGCACCCGTGACGCGGCCCCACGCCAGGCGGGCCTGGGTGGACGTCGGGGAGCATCCGAAGGCGAGGAGGTCGATGGCGGCGGCCGCGAACTGTGTGATTAATGAATTCCAGCGCGGCCCGCCACCGCAGAACCAGCCTCGGCGCTGCCCAAGCGTCAGGGAGGGCGGCCCCAGCGCGCATGGCCAAGTGCGCCAGCGATCTGACTGCTGAAGCGCCCAGCCAACCATACGACGCCATACCCACCCGCAAGACCTCGGAACCGTACCGCTGGCGCTCGTCGGTATATGCCGCGTCTGCTGCGTCGCCTGGCACGGTCGCGGCGCGAAGGTAACTACCGAGAGGCATGCGGGCACCCGACGGCGACGTCCACGCACAAAAGTTGCACTGAACCTGGGAAGAGACACCACCAGGGTCAGAATCGCCTCCTGGACCTGGCCGGCAGGGGTCACCCCGCTCGAGCTCGGTGACCGTGCGCTCGATCTCGACCTCCGCCCGGCATTCGCGCAGCAGGCGGGCCAGGACCCCCGCTGGGGCGCGATGCGGTCGCATCCTGGCTGGGCCCTGCTTGCAAAGCTGCGCATGCTGCAGGCTCCGGTCGAGCCGCAGGCCACACATTTGAGCAGGGACCGACCGTCCCGGCATTCCTATAGATGATATGCTCTCATTAGAAGCCCCAAATGTTCCAAATACAACAACCATGTTCTTAGAACATGAAGCCGATATGTCAAAACAAGACAGTCCCAGCCATACATGTTCTAAGATGTGGAAACCACAACAGGTTCTTAGCACATTGTTGGGTAGGCCTAGTTATAGGCACGCCAGGCCGCCTCGCCACGCGGTGCCGCCGCCGGCGCTGGGCGAAGCAGCGGGGCCCCCGCGAGTCGCAGCTCGGCTGCGGCCGTGCAGGAGGCCGTCCTCGGCAAGCAGCTGGACGGATCCCGTCCCAGAGATCCAACGCACTGAAACAACCAAGACGGAACTTGTGCGTAATCTTCATCCTCTGGGGGCTGGGCCCCGGGACTGTCAAAAAGCGGCTCAGGATGAAAGACGGGTCCTGGGGATTGGGTCGAGACTGCGGGGGACCCAGTGTTGAAAAAATCACGACGTCGGATCTATAGGGTCGTGGCTGTGCGGAGCGTTCGGAGGGCTGGGGCTGCGGCGTGGCGCTCGGGTGCACTGCAGAGGCGGCATTGTGGGCAGCTTGGAGGTCCACGCGCACCAGGGTCCCTACACCCTGCGAGATGCTTAAGAAATCATGGGTTAAGAAATTCATAGTCTCAGAACTTGAGTAAAAACCCAAAGTTTCCACTCAAATCTTAGGATTTACATTGAAACATTAAGAATAATCAAGACTCTGGCCAAAAAAATAGGTTTTCTTAAGCATCGCCTAAGGTGTATCCCAGACGTGCGACGTCCTAATTTGTTCAGCAAGGCGTCCCCGGGAGTCCCGACCCTTCCCCTGGGACCGGCTCCGCATCCTGAGCTGTCCTTTGGCGGCCCTGGGGCCCTGCGAGGGCCCCCAGTGGCCGGACACAGCGCAAGACCTCCGTCCCGATGCTTGTGAAGGGGCCCCAGGACACACACAAATAAATACACACAAATAAAAATACTCCCCATCTTTGCATATATATTTTCTGGGTTTCTGTCTTCCCCCCCACTTCCCATAGTTTCCCATATCTTCCTGGGGATCGACGATTCAGTGTCTGTGTGCTTTTTCCTCTCCGGAGTTTTGCCCACGACGCGACCCTGTCTGGGATGCCGCCTGCCGCGCCGGGCCTGCGGCTGGGGGCTCGCGCGGGCGCAGCCCCGCCGCGGCGCCGCGGGCGCGCCGAGCGCGGGCCGTCGAGGCGGCGGCGGGGCCACGGCAGACGCCCAGGGAGCGCGGCCGCGGAGCACCCTGCTGCTGCGGGCCTCTGGGCCACGGCTGCCGCGGTGGCCCTCTCGGAGGTCTGCTGCCGGACGCCCGAAGTATGACCGGCCTCGGACGCATCCCTATCCTCAAGACTCGCAGGCCAAGAATGAAAGAAGGACCACGTGTCTGGGTTCTACGACGATGGTTGCAAAACGTCCGCCGTGAGTTGGCGCGGGCCCAGCCGCCGTGGCGCCGCGGACGCGAAGAGCGCAGGCTGGAGGCGGCGGCGGGCCGCGGCAGACGCCACGGAGAGGCGTGGAGGTTTCCCCTGGGGCGCGGCCGCGGAGCACCTGCTGCAGGCCTCGGCCACAGCTGCCGCAGTGGAGGACCTCTCGGAGGTCTGCTTCTGGACGCCCGCAGTGGGCACGTCTGCTGCTGGACGTCCGAAGTATAACCAGCCTCGAACGTATCCCTATCCCTAAGATTAACAAGCCCAAAGTCGACGACAATCTCAGGGATGCGCCCTCAGAAGCGGAGGGCATCCCTAAGATCGGCATCGAGATGAGGTGATGTCAGTCACAGGGATAGGGATGTGTTCCAGGCTGGTGAGACGTGGGCAAGTCGGCGGTGGACAGACCACCCTCCAGTGAACCACCCTTCAGTGAACACGGCCCAGGACCGAAGCCCACGGACCTGGGCCCGCAGAAATGGCGGCCGCGACGCCCTCCCACGGACCGACAACGGCCAATTCGCTCATCGACGTGTCAAGGCAGGAGGCTTCTCACCCTCCGAGTACGGGAAACATGTGCACCATGCCCACAGGGGAACAACAATAGTGTTAAGTCGGGCGTGTCCCTCTACAGAGCGATTTTCGGCGAAAAATAAAAACATACTCAAAACATACTCCCAACGAGTCAAAGAATGTGCCAAAAATAGTCCCCAGGCTATGTTTTGACTATTCTTTGACTGTTCCTCCCGTAGAGGGACGAGCCCGACTCAAAAATAGTGGCACCAAATATCACAGTTCGCAGGCCCCGCGCGGATTTGTTTGCTCGGATATCGGCGCTGGGCGGCCCCCCTTTCCCGATTCGCGCAACCTCCGAGCTGGCTTTATGCTCATGACATCCTTCGTTCCCCTGTGTGGGCGCCCGAGAGGGGTGCGGGCAAAAATGCGCACAATTCGAAAGCTGGGCGGAGGCTGCTAAAACCGTGGCTGCTAAAACGGCCCTCCCGCAAGGAAAAAACAACTTCCCAGAATGAGGCGCGGCACGCGAAACAGTCAACGGGCTTCTTCCCGGAAGGACGAAGACAACTTCCCGGAGGTCGATTTTAGCAGCCACGGATCTAGCAGCCCTTGCCCGGCTTCCGAACAATGCCGAACAACACATGTTTGGGCGGTGCGCACAGAGGGGTGGAAGGAGGGGGGAGGGCTTCTTAGAAACCGGCTGCTTCTGAGAAAGCGCCGGCCTTACATTTGTGTAGGTGAGGCCCGCCCCTTCCAAGAAGCAGGGGTTAAGAAGCCCTCCCCCCTCCCCCCACCCCCCTCTGCGCGCGGCTGATATTTGAAGGCCAGAAATGGGTGCGGAACAAAAAAGCGCAAAATGCCCAACAACACCTGTGGTCCAAAACCGACAGCGGCCGCCGTCGGGCATGCGGATTCTCTTGTCTTCAGTGCTCAACGTCCGCGGCGGCGCGGACAGCGAGTCCAGTGCAACATGAACAGGAACTCCTGTTGGGCATCGTTCCTTGAGTAGGGCTGGGGGGTCAGGTCTGCAAAACACCCCAAAGAGACGTCAAGGGGCGCAACCAACCTGTCTGGACAAGCTGAAACTGATGAACCACACTGCGCTTCAAGCCAACACTTTGGACACAAGCGAATAGTTGGACGTTGCACATCTTCGTCGGCTAAATCGGCAAGGCGTTGAACCACCCTGACGTCCTATGTTTGGTAGTCCTGCAGAGGAAGGCGCTCTCTGACCCTCGGCCCTCCTCAAATCTCGGGTCGGGCGAAAGGGGGGAATAGCAAAGGGTGGGTTTGAGAATCAGCTCACGTAGCTGATTTTCCCAGCGCCTCCCGGCGCCGGGAGGCGCCCATGTATCGAGGAATGGGCCTGGCGGCAGAGCGGAAGCCAGCTGCATGCAGCAGATTTCGTACCCCCCCCTTGCCCTATCCCCCCCCATTCCGTGCGGCCCGAAACTCGCACCCCACCTCTCCGTACCCGTTTCGACCCTCCCGACCTGCGGCTCCTCCTCTGGAGGCCTCGCTGCCGGCGTGCCCGCTCTGGGAGGGCATGCAGCGGCGAAGGCGGCGCGGCGCTGCGCCCACGCCAAGCGTCCATGAAGGGGCCCTGGGACACACACACACACACACACAAAGAAATAGACACGAATGACGGGATTCCCTACATCTTCCCATCTTTTCTTGGTTTCTGCCCTCCCCCCCACTTCCCATATTTTCCCATATTTTCTGGGGAATCGACGATTACCCAGACATCCGGCTGCTCCAATGTTTTCGACGCGGCGGCCCCGGAAGTCCGGACCACTTCCCCGGGACCCCTTTTTCGTCCCGAGTCGCTTTTTGACGCTCCCGAGGCCTGGCGAGGGCCCCCCGAGGCCGAAACCTAGCAAAATCCGCCCGCTCCGATGTTTGTTGGAGCGTCGGATCTCTGTGTAATGCCTCTGTGTTTTTCTCCCTCCTGAGCTTCTGGGCGCCCAAAATGGGTACGGAAAGAATGGGTACAATGCCCAACAACAACTGTTGTCCCAAACCAACAGCGGCCGCTGTTGGGCAGACGGCCTCCTGTCTCGAATGGACACAGGCCGCGGCGGCGCGGACAGCGAGTCCTGTTCAAAATGAACAAGAACTCCTGGTGGGCATTGTACCCATTCTTTCTGTACCCATCTCGCGCGTGCAAACCAAAGGCCTCGACCCCTGCCCCGGGACCGGCTGTTGATCCCGGCTCGTTCCTTGCCGGGCCCGAGGCCCGGCGATGGGGCCGCCGAGGGGCCGACGACGGCGAAACAAAAAAATACTCCGTCCCGATGGTTGTCGCGACACCCGGTGTCTGGGACTGCACCTCCCTGCCAGACGGATGACGGGCCGGCTTTCCACCACCACCGCCATAAGTTGCAGGGGGAGAAGGAGGTGGAGGACGAGGAGGAGGACGAGGAGGAGGACGATGAGGAGGAGGAAGGGTGGAGGAGGAGGAGGAGGAGGAGGAGGAGGAGGAGGAGGAGAAGGACCCCCTCCCCCTCCAACTCATGGTGTGGTGGTGGTGGAAAACGAGCCCATCAAGGGAGGCTGGCGGCGGCGGGGCGCGCCCACGCTCACGCCGAGCTGCAGCCGGAACTGCTTGGACCGCACCTGCTGCTCTCGGCGAGGGGGGCCGCCCGCCCCTGAGGAGCCACCTGCCCCTCGACCTCCTCGAGACCCCCCCCCCTTCGCTCCACGCTCCACGCTCCACGTCATCCCCTTCCTCCTTCCTCCCTGCTCGACGTACCCCCAGCCTCAACCTCATCCCGTCCGCGTCGCTGCTCTGACACCCCGCCGTTCCGCCTCCCTCCGCCTCCCTCCTCCCCTGCCTGATGCGCACCCGCGCACCTTCCCTCCGCATCCCTCCCCTTCCCGCCTCCTCCTTTCCCTCGCAATTTCTCATCGCCGCCTCCTCCCCCTCCTCCCCCCCCCCCCCCCCCAGGCGCCGCCTGCTCCGACGGGGGCCGCGCACGACGGCTCTGCTCCCGTTCCCCCTCGGCGGCGAGCACCGCGTGGGTGCGGCGCGAGAGGCGCGGCCATCTGCGTCGAATAAGATTTCTCAGAAGCCCTCTTCCTCCTCTTCCTCCTCCTCCTCCTCCTCCTCCTCCTCCAATCCTCCTCCTCCTCCTCCTCCCTCCTCCTCCTCCTCCTCCTCCTCCTCCTCCTCCTCCTCCTCACTCCACCTCCACCTCCACCTCCACCTCCACCCCCACCCCCGCCTCCATCCTCCTCCTCCTCCTCCTCCTCCTCCTCCTCCTCCTCTTCCTCCTCCTCCTCAGGCGGGGGGCGTCTTCTTGGACGCCCGCCCGGCGTCTGAAAAGGTTTCTCAGAATCCTTAGGTCCTAGATCCTCGCCAGCACGAGGCGGGGGCACGTGCAGACGGCTGCATGCCTGGAGAAGGACACTACGGAGAGGGTACCGCAGCGCGTGGACCCTCCGAGCGGAGCGTTCCGCGAGGATCGCTGCCACCACGCTGCAGCTGCTCAACGAAAGCCAGGCATGGCAGACACCACAAAACGGCCAGACCCAGGCCCTTCCAAGACGGCCCCTCCCAGACTGAAACGGCTGAGTAAGAAGGCCTGCTCAGAAGGCCTTCCAAGAGGGCCTTCCAAGAAGGCCTGCCTAACTCAGAAGGCTGAGAAGCCTCGCAACCTTTTTAGTCCGCCGCCCCTCTCTTGCCATCCCCATGTGCGCGCCGTGCATGAAGGGGCCCTGGGACACACACACACACACACACACACACACACACACACTAGAACCACGCGCGCGCTTCGCGCGCGCTTAGGTTCTACCTAGGAGGCGAGCTTGAGTCAACGAAAGTCGCAGGGAAGGGGGCAGGGGGAAGAAGGCCTGAGAGCGCTGAAGGATACAAATACTGGAACCCTCTTGTGATTTTGTGGGGGGCCTCGTCCGGCCGCTCGCTGGGAGTTTGACGTAGCTTCTCGGGAGCCTCTGAACCTGTCGGGGGCCTCCTGGAAGCAGGTTCGAAGCATTTTGGAGGCCGATTTGGGGCTTCTCGGGGCCTCCTTTGGGCCTCTTGGGGGTCTCCTGGGGCCTCTTAAGGGGCCTCCTTGGGGCCTCCTGGCGGCCTCTTGGGGCGGAAGGCTCGAGCTTGCGTTTCGTGGTCCCCCTCTGGGCCCCCTCTTGGGCCCGTCTTGGGGCCCTCTTGGGCCATCTTGGGCGCCTCTTGGGCCGTCTTGGGGCCCTCTTGGGCTGTCCTGGGGCCCTCTTGGAAGCTTCTTGGGTCGTCTTGGGGCGGTCTTGGAGGCCTCTTGGGCCGTCTTGGACGCGGTGAAAGCCCAAGATGCGAACATGCGAAAAATATACGTTTTCCCATAGGAATGGCACGATTTTTGTTTCTTGGACCTCTCTTGGGGTGCCTCTCGGAACGTCTTGGGCTGATTTTGGAAGCCTTTTGGCGCCTCTGGGTGGCGTTTTGGCGCCTCCTGGGATATGTTGGGCCGGAAGCTCGGAATTCGAGAGTGGCTTTCTCCTTCTGGGACCCCTCTCGAAGTCGTCTTGGGGTTCTCTTGGGCCGTCTTGGGGCCGTCCTGAGCCACTCGTGCGCAGCCTTGGAGCGCTCCCGGAGGCCTCCTAGGCCGTCTTGGAGGCCTCTTGGGCCGTCTTGGACGCGGTGAAAGCCCAAGATGCGAACATGCGAAAAATATACGTTTTCCCATAGGAATGGCACGATTTTTGTTTCTTGGACCTCTCTTGGGGTGCCTCTCGGAACGTCTTGGGGTGCTTTTGGGAGACTTTTGGCGCCTCTTGGCGGCATTTTGGCGCCTCCTGGAGCCTCTTGGGCCGGAAGCTCGGAATTCGAGGTTGGCTTTCTCCGTCTGGGACTCCTCTCGAACTCGTCTTGGGGCTCTCTTCGGCCGTCTTGGGGCCGTCCTGGGACACTCGTGCGCAGCCTTGGAGCGCTCCCGGAGGCCTCGTAGACCGTCTTGGGCGCCTCTTGGGCCGTCTTGGACGCGGTGAAAACCCAAGAGGCGAACATGCGAAAAATATACGTTTTCCCATAGGAATGGCACGATTTTTGCTTCTTGGGCCTCTCTTGGGCTGCCTCTCGGAGCGTCTTGGAGGCTTCTGGGACCTTCTTGGTGTCATGACAGGCGTCTTGGAAGGCATCTGGAGCCATCGGAGCGCGTTTCGAAGCCGCCTGCGAACGATCTTGGACGGCGTCCGGCGGTCCGACGAGCCTCCGGGCCCCCCGGATCCCACATTTGTGGTCGGGGTCCCGGCCCCGGGCCCCCGGACCCGGTGCGCCGATATATGCATATAAATACACACACATAAAAGGACTCCCCCTATTTTCCCATATGTTTGGGTGTTCGTCTCCCCACTTCCCACATGCTCCCATCTTTTCTGCGGAATCGACGATTCATTGTGTCTGTGTTTTTGTGTCCCTCCTGAGTCCAGCTGGCGCGACGGAGCCCGAGGGTCTCTCGAACCAAGCAGGCGGGGGGGGG
>CAUYUJ010000973.1:92096-106980 GCA_963575745.1 Prorocentrum cordatum
CTCACGTAGATAAGCGGGGTCAGGGCGCAGAAAACATAGGATTTGCCACATTTCTGGAATTCGCTGGCACCCCTCAAGCAGATAGGCGGGGTCAGGGTCCAAAAACAAATGGGATGTGCCGCATTTCTGAAATTCGGTGGCACCCCTCACGCAGAGATCGGCAGGGTCAGGGTCCAAAATCACAGGGGATGTGCCACATTTCTAAAATTCGGCGGCACCCCTCACGCAGATCGGCGGGGTCAGGGTCCAAAAGCATGGGAGATTTGCCACATTTCTGAAATTCGGCGGCACCCCTCACGCAGATCCGTAGGGTCAGGGTCCCAAAAAATGATCACACTTGTGAAATTCGGTGGCACTTGTGACGCAGATCCGTAGGGTCAGGGTCGAAAAAACAAACAAGTCCCGACACTGCTTCACGGTGGCGCCCAGGCCTCATGATTTAGCTGTTGCATCTCCCATTATCCGAGGCATGGGGCCAGCGGCATGGGGCGAAGCCCTTACGGATAAAACCAGACCCCGTTTGAAGGGTGAGAGAAGGAAACACATACGCCCATTTTTCAGTCTTAAAGAAAGAAACGGATACGTAAGCCCACTTTGCAGACACGGGAAAAATCATTGGCACACTTCAACGTGCGCCCACCCACTCATTCAACGTTGCTTGTAACGCGTCGTATCGTAAACCTCCTCCTCCTCCTCCTCCTCCTCCTCAATGGAACAGGCCCTGACTGAAAAGAGCGACGGGAACTGGTTTGCAAATCCGCCGACCCCTCGGCGCGTGTGAGACGCTGTCGTTATCGTCGTGAGTCCCAGGGAGATTGAAGGAACAAGAAAAAGAAAAAGAACGTCGCACTTAAGTGCATCAGCTATTTGCCAGGGGATTGGAAGATTCGGGCAATATGATTGGTATGTCTCGTTCTACCATCGTCAATGGGTCTATGTCCTCACTAGGCTGGGCCATTGAGCTGGGCATGGTTACGATATAGGTCCTTTTTAAGAGAAGCGTGCAATTGAGCGTTGATATGCGCGCGCTAGGAGGGGGGCGCGCGTACCCTTGGATTGTAGCCTCCTACGGCTACGGATCCAACACCAATGTTCGACGACGATGGCGGCGGCGGGAATGGGAGAGGGATGACTCATATTGACTCCCCCGTGGCGAGATGAGTAGGCCTGTATTCAGCTCACTTCTGACTTGCCAGACTTCGCGCAATCCAAAGGCGCATTGGCCCCCACGGAGCCAACCGCAAAAACGTGTTACGGCACCCGAGGCGGGATTGCGGGCCGAAGCAGACTGACGTATCCCACATATAAAAACGATGCGCTAACGTACGGTCAAATTCTTTGTCCAATACGTTACCATGACCTTAATCAAACATGTAGCCTCGGGGCAACATACGGTTTACTTAACCGCATGTTCCGCCCATGGTCAAGGTCGCGCTGAGCTTAATTGGTCCAATCCGTGAACAAGTTCGTGACAATGTAAAGCTAAGCCGCGCGATCCACAGCCAAATCTGTTTTGCTCTGTGCGACCGATCTCCAATGCAAACTTGATGACGTAGTCCTTTTCCTCTGACGTCTCCCGCCATTTCCACTTGCCCTCCCGCTCGTTCTATACGTCATGTTAGTGTCGGCTTGTGCCCCAGTTTCCAGTATCGCCAGCATCGCACTCCTTCTGAATGTCATTGTTTACGCGGCACTGCAACGTGGATGCCACGGATGCAGAGGCAACTGATGGACCGTCTGCCAGGGTATCTTCATTGCCAACTCGGAGTCAACCAATACGTCTGATCTGCGGCGGCGGCGTTTCGCCAGCACGGCGACGAGTAGGCGGTGCCAGCGGGGGTGGCAATAGCCTCTGGGGAGGTGCATGACCACTGCCTAGACCAGCAGTCTCACCAGGAGCAGGGTCAATGCCCATCGCAGTCCTTGTGCCGGGAGCATCTCCGCTAACTGAGTCAGCGACGGCTCCTGGCGCAGGGGCACTGATGGGATCGGCAGCAGTGCCCGCGGCAGCGTCCAGGAAGGCCACCCGGCCCACGAAAATCCCAAGACGGCCGCAGCAGGAGCACGAAACAGCCCCACGACGGCCCGGTTAGCCTCCATGGGAGCCCCTCGAAGATCGAAGCGACGGCAAGTGTCTCATGTTATACGGCCTTCTCGGCAGTGCTCGAAGCGTCGCCACGCAGAGTGCGGCCCCGTCACGGTGGCGGGACTTGACACAGGCAGCTGGACAGGTGGGGGGGGAGGAAGGGGAGGAGGACGAGGAGGAAAAGGAGGAGGAGGAGGAGGGGGAGGGGGAGGGGGCGGAGGAGGAGGATCGATGAGAGGAGAACATGGAGAGGAGGGATGAAGGAGGGGAGGAGGAGGAGGAGGAGGCATGTCGAGGAGGAGGATGAGGAGGGTGAGGGAGGAGGGGGAGGGGGAGGGGGCGGGGAGCCGAGGAGGAGGAGGAGGAGGAGGAGGAGGAGCAGGTCGAGGAGGAGGAAGAGGAGGATACCACGATACCCCCAAGAGAAAGCAAATGTTCACAGGGGTTGCACATGGTGCGCGAGCGTGGCCCGCAGCGTACCACTTGCTGGGGGCGGTTGGCAAATACCGTCGCAAGAGTACACTACTTGACGAGGCAGAGCCCGCATTGGATTGGTTAGCACTTTTCAGGGAGACCCAGACCCCCTCGAGTCATGAAAAGATCCGGACGGAAAGTTCTTCGCTGTATTCGGCCTCTGGAGGCCCTTGCCGGGCCTCAGGGCCGTCAAAACACGACCCAGGAGAAAAAAACGGTCCCAGGGCAGGGGTCCAGATCTGGGGTCGACGTCATTAAAAATCATGACGTCGGGGGTCTGGGGAGAGAGCCGATGCCAGATGGGGTCCGGTCCGACTCCATGTCAATGGTAAGGTTTGGACGAATCGGAGCGAGAGTAGGGCAGGTAGGGGGAGAAAAGAAGGAGAAGACGGAGGACGAAGCGAAAGGCGCAACGCAGCCAGGAAAGGGCGGCAAACAGCAACATGGAGGGAGACTGACGAGGTCATCAACCCAAAGTCCTTCGAGGCTGAAGTCAAGACCTGATGGATCAGACGACGCCAGCTGCAAAGTAAGTAATGAACAAATACTCATCATCAGCATGCTCATCCTCATCCTCATCCTCACTATCATCGTCACCATCACCACCATCATCATCATCACCATCATCGTCATCATCGTCACTGCAATCATCATCACCATCCTCACCATCGTTACCGTCATCATCATCAACATTAACATCAACATCAGCATCATCATGTTCATCATACTCATCGTCCGCATGTCCATCCTCCTCCTCACCACCATCATCAACAACCGATCCATCTGCATCACTGGTGCATATTATTTGTTTTGGTACGCGTTCGCGCGAAGACGAGTCGAACGCCGTGCAAGCTGAGGCGGGCCGCGCCGAAGCAAAGGGGGAAACAGCGAAGCGAGACTTGGGCAGATCCTGGTCGCACCAAGAAAATGACGAATATCTAGCTCTGGGCCTCGCGAGCCGAACGGCACGGTCAAGGTGCAGGCGCTGGGCGCGTTACTGACCGCGTCTTGCCACGATGAGGATACGAGGGGCACAGGGGCACACAAATCAAAAGACATAAATCCCAGGATCCACCATATGTTCTGGGTTCTCGTCTGGGCCGACGATTCATGATTCCTGTGTGTGCGCTTCCCCTCCTGTGTATGGTGATACCAGGACGGTGTGTCGAGGTTCCCTAGACACGGTGAAATTACCTGCTGGGGCTGAAGAGGCCCTCAGAGGCCACCCCCTTGCTCCCAGAGGTCAATCGGCTCATCCTGGCTGCCCGCTTGGTTTCACTATACGTTCCTCTTCGTCCCTTTTCCCGTCAGCTCCCTGGGCAACCTTCTGAGCGGGCCGGTAGGGATGCGCGAACAGCGCGAAGAATTCATCCCCCCGGCCGGCGCCCGTGCCTTCCTCATGGCTCGCGGGGAGGGGCAGAAGGAGGAGGGCTCCGACGACGAGGGCATCGAGACTAGAAGAAGAAGAAGAAAAAACACCATAGACATAAACTGTTTTGGCGCTCCGCGAAGACTTCGTGGATCTGCGCTGGACCCCCCTCCCTGGCTCTCGGAGAGTGCCAGGGGCGGCGCCAGAGGCGCCGAGGGGGGGGCCCAGCGCAAATCCAAGACACCCGCGCGGAGCGCCAAACATTATGTTTATGGTTAGGTCGGGCATGTCCCCCTACAGGGCGATTTTTGGCGACAAATGGAAAATAGTTCAAATATGCTCCAAAAAGTAATAATCAAATAACTCGTCCCCAGACTGTGTTGATACTATGTTTGAATATTCCTCCTGTGGAGGGACAGGCCCGACTTACGTTTATGGTGCTGATTCAAGGGCTCTCAACTTCGCGCTTCGCGCTGCGCAAAGCGCGAATAACTTCGCGCTCTCGTGCCGCCTCCCAAGGGGGAAGAGGAGGAGGAGGAGGAGGAGAAATCGGAGACGAACCGCGAAGCGAGAGTAACTTCGCGCCCTCGAGGGCGCCCTTGTGTATTCTACTTCGAGAGACGGACGGGGACGAGGACGACCGAGGAAAAGCAGACGAGGAGGCGACGAGGAGGGCGCCGAGGCGAGGGGGCGGGGGAACCCCGTCCACGGGCGAGGGCGACGGGCGAGGCCGCTGAGGCCGAGGCGGAGGAGGAGGAGGAGGAGAAGGAGGGGCAGGAGGAGACGGAGGAGGGGGAGGGGGGGAGGGGGAGAGGGAGGAGGAGGAGGGGGAGGAGGATGGGGGAGGAGGAGGAGGAGGATGAGGGAGGAAGGAGGAGGAGGAGGAGGAGGAGGAGGAGAGGAGGAGGAGGAGGAGGAAGGGGGATGAGGAGGAGGAGAAGAGGACGAGGATGAGGAGGAGGAGGAGAGGAGGAGGAGGAGGAAAGGAGGAGGAGGAAGAGAGTAGGAAGGGAGGAGGAGGAGGAGGGAGGAGGAGAGGAGTAGGAGGAAGAGTGAGGAAGGAGGGAGGAGGAGGATGGAGGAGGGGGAGGGGGGATGAGGAGAAGGCAGAGGAGTAGGAGGTGGGGGGAGGGAGGAGGAGGGGGGGAGGAGGGGAGGAGGGGAGGGAGGGAGGAGGAGGAGAAAGAGAGTGGAGGATGGCAGGGGGAGGGTCGGGGCGAAGGAATGGAGGAGGGGGGGGAGGGGGGTGGGGGTCGGGGGGAGGGGAAGGATGCGAATGGGGAGGAGGAGGAGGAGGAGGAGGAGGAGGAGGAGGAGGAGCAGGAGGAGGAGGAAGAGGAGGAGGGGGAGGAGAGGAAGGCGGCTCGTTCTGTGGGGGGCGGTCGGGCTCGAGGCTGGGCCTCACGAAAAGTCGTGCTGCCTGCAGGAGGGAGACGGTAGAGGATGACGAGGACAGCTCGAGCACGAGGAGGATGACGAGGAGGATAATGACGAGGGAGACGACGACGACGACGACGACGACGACGACGACGACGACGACGACGACGACGACGACCGACGCTTTTTTTCCTGGGATGCGGCCAGTTGCAGCGCCAGTGCCAGCTCCGGGCGGAGGAGGCGGGGGAAGGCGAGGGACCCAGGCATCCGAAGCCTCGATAATCTTCGAGACGCGGGCCCCCGCCCTCCTGACCACTTCCCCTTGACGGTTTTTTTTACGATGACATGGGAGCCAATGTATTCACACAGTGTGTGAATGTACTGGTGGACGCTACCACGAGTGTGGGAGTCGGCCACTACCCGATGCTCCGAAGGCATGGGGCAGCACCGTCGGGCTCCCTGAACGTATACAGTCTGAGCTCGTCGCTGCAGCGCCTCCGATTGCATGGCTGCTTCGTGCCTTTGCGGCCGCACGCTGCAACGGTGCCCGACGCAGTTGGCGGGCGGACAGGCGAGGACCCCGAATCGGTGCTTGAGGGTCCCGGGGCCCGGCGAGGGCCCCGTCAGGCAGCAGACGACGAAAAGCCTCCGTCTCGATTTGTTCGAGGCGCCCGACGTCTGGGGAGGGCGGAGGAGGGGGAGGGCGACGAGGAGAAAAGGCGGGGTGAAAAACAGGCACCAGGCGCACCGCACGGGAGCCCCGCGAGGCCGCCCACGCACGGCCGCGGCGCGGCCCTCGGCAGCGGGGGCACCGACGAGGGGGCAGATGTCGCCGCGCACGGCGGCCGCTCTCTCCGCAGGGGGCCCTCGTGAGACCAGCCAGTCCAATGGCCCCTACGCTGCGGCCGGGACAGAAGGAGGAAAGGGGCCCTGGGGCACACAGATAAAAGGACGCAGATCCCAGGATCCCCGATAGTTTCCAATGCTTTCTGGGTGTTCGTCGTCCCCCCCCACTTCCCCTATGTTCCGATATTTTCCTGGGAGTCGACGATGAATTGTGTCTGTGTTCTTTTCCCTCCTGAAGGATGCGCGGTAAGGATGCGAGGCAAGCCTTGGACGCCCAAATGAAAGCCGAAGTTGGCAGCCCGTAGAGAGGCAAGACTAAGGATAGCCTTGGAGAGCAACTCGTCCTCCTGATGCAGTTTGACTGAATCATTGCTCCCTCGTCCCTTCCTCCTCGTATCCCCCCTCTGCCCCGCCCCCCCCGTCCCCCACCACCCGCCCGCACTCCTCCCCCGCCCGCACTGCAATCGAAACTGATAGGAAGGATGCGCGATAGGGATGATAGCCCTTGGACGCACACGTCGAGGCTCTTCGAGCGGGGCTGGCCATCGAGAGTGATACTGGTTAAGGATGGGCCGAAGAGGCAAGGAAGCAAGGTTACAGTCGAGCCGCACAAGAAACGAAGCCCCTGACCGACAATCCCGGTATTCCGATAGGCCTACCACGAAATGCTCTTAGAGCCCAAACATGCTCTAAGAGCTCTAAGAACAACAACTTCTTAGAACATAGAACCGATGCGTTAAAACAAGACAGCGACAGCCAGGAATGTTCTAAAAACATTTCCGTGGAAGCCGCAGCAGGTTCTCAGAACATTGCTTGGTACAGGCCCATAGGGACGCCAGGACGCTCCGCCACTGCTTGATCCCTCCCAGCTGGAGGGGGGGGGAAAGAAGAGGGGGGGAGAGGAGGGGGGGAGGGAGGGGGTGGAGGAGGATGAGGAGGAATGGGAGGAGATGAGAGGAGGAGGAGGAGGAGGAGGAGTAGAGGAGGAGAGGGCGTGGCGGGAGTGTACGAGCTCGAGGGCCTCCCTGGGGTCCCTTTGAGGAGCTCCCCGTCGTCCTCGTCCGCCTGCACCTCTTCCCCCCGCGCCCTCGGCGCCTCCTCGTCTCTGCCGCCCTCCCCCCCTCGTCCTCTGCGTCTGCCCTTCAGATCCGCTCGTCCCGCCCCGCTGCCCCTCCTCCTCCTCCTCCTCCTCCTCCTCCTCCTCCTCCTCTCCTTCTCCTCCTCCTCCTCTCCTCCTCCTCCTCCTCTCCTCCTCTCTCCTCCTCCGCCTCCGCCTCCGCCTCCGCCTCCGCCTCCGCCTCCGCCTCCGCCTCCGCCTCATCCTCGTCCTCCCCCCGCGGCCCCCGCTCGTCCCGCCCCGCGTCCCTCCACCCCTTCGCCCGGGAGGGAGGGAGCACGGGAGGGCCAGGACGAGGACGACATCAGAGGAGGATACATTGAAAACCGCCCCCCCCCCCCCTTCCCCTCCCCCCCCCCTGGGCGGCCCCCGCTCGTCCAACCCCGCGGTCCCTCCTCCCCCTTTCTCCCCGGGAGGGAGAGAGCCCGGGAGGCCAGGCACAGGACTACATCGTATGAGGAAACATCGGAGAACCTCCGAGATCCGGCAGCTCTGGAGCATCTCGGACGGCAAGCCCGACAGCCTCCGTCAGAGCCCATGTTTCTGGCAAGCTCCTGAGAGGCCGTTCCCGCAACGCTCTGAAAGGATCTCTCTTCGTCCCTAAAATAAGAAAGAAAAAAAAAAAAAAAAACTAAAAAAACAAAAAATAAAAAAAAAGTCACTAAAGAACAAAAAAACTACAAAAAAAAACATATCGTCCTAGCCCCACTCGCTCCTTCCCTCCTCCCCTCGCCGTCTTCTCCCATCCGTGGGGGAGCATGGGATCCGTGAGTGTGACGAGGGTCCCCGACACTACTGCTCCACGGCGTGCATGTTTCGCTGCCGCAGCCTCTGGAAGTAGGCCTGCTTGATGGACGACAGGTCCTTGTTGTGCCTGTCGATCTCATCCTTCAGGACCCCGACCTGCCCGCAGGGAGAGGCGGCGCACGAGGAGGGAAGTCGGCGACACGCAAGAGTGACCCTGGGTAAGAGTGACCTTTCGTGCGCAGTGTTTGGGGGGCCGCGGGAGGGCCAAACACAATCGCGCAAGACGCTGCTATCGCATCGCGTTCGGCGATGGGGGGACCCCAATGGGCCCGCAACAAAGGTCACTCCAGCGAAGGGTCACTCTTGCGTGTAGTCGAGGATCAAGGAAAGTCGGCGGTGGACAAACCTCCATTTAGTAGACCTCCCCTTCGTGAAAACGACCTGGGACCAAAACCGACGGACCTGGACCCGCAAAAATGACGGCCGCGACGCCCTCTCGCGAGCCGAAAACGGCCAATTCCTTAATCGACGTGTCAGGGTAGGAGGTCTGTCAACCCCCGAGAAAGGGGACAAGAGGAAGGACAAAAAAGAGAGAGGCGAGGAGTCCGGCCCGCATGTGGTAGGACTCGAGCTCCTCCGCCATCTGCTTCATGTGCCGGGTCTTGTCCTTCAGGTTCTGGCTGTACCAGGCCAGCTGCTCGGCGACCTCGGGCCCCGGCTGCCTGGCGGGGGGGCCGTGCCTCGCCGGCTGCTGCCCGCCCGTGCCTTGCGCGCGTGGCCCCTCTCGGGGGCCTCGGGAAGCCTCTGGAGACCTCGGAGGGGAGGCGGGGGGGAGGCGATGCCAAGGTTAGGTCGGGCCTGTTCCCGTACAGGCGGATTTTGGATGAAAAATAAGACATACTCCAAACAATAATTCAAACAGAGCTAAACAATAGTCCAAAAATCGTCCCCAGACTATTTTTTGACTATTTTGGAATGCTCCTCCTGCAGAGGGACAGGCCCGACTTCAGGCAAAGGCCGAGTGACCCTGTGGATCGGCGGCTCGCCCGAAGGGGACGCGATTTGTGGAAAGGTCCTCGAAAAATCGCGGGCCTCTCGGAGAGGTGTTCGAAGCCTTCCCCCCCCCCCGGCGGCACGCCTTCTCAGAGCAGGCGCGAGGGCTTCTGAGGGACCCCCGCCGCCTTCTTAGAACGGCCCGGGCTCCGTGCCGCGGCGCGGGCGCGCCCCCCGTGGGCCGCGCGAGGCCGCGCGCGGCCGCCTCCCCGGGGAGAGAGAGCGGCGGCCGCTCCTCCGTGGCCTGGGCAGGGCCGCGGGGCCCGGGCTCGGCCTGGCCGGGGCTCGGTGCAGGCGTGCAGCTTGCGTCTTCCGGAAGGAGGAGGAGGAGGAGCGAGAGAAGGAGGAGGAGGAGGAGGAGGAGGAACCTTCCAGGACCTCACAGCCGCTGACAAGGCCCGCGCCTTCCAGGAAGCCGTGCCACTTCCCCCCGGCCTCGAGGGCAGGGTAGCGAAGGGCAAGGCACACGGCCGGCTCACGTGACTGCTGCTCCCGGCGCCTCCAGCCGCCGGGAGGCGCCCGTGCACCGAGGAGAGTGGGCCCGGCGGCGGGGCGGACAGCAGCTGCATGCCGCAGATGTCGTACCCCCCCCCTTTCCCATACCCTGCCCTAAATAAACACAAAAAAAAGAAAGAAAAATTTAAAAAATAACAAAAAAAAAAAAAAAAAGGGGAAACGAAAATGGCAATAAACATAACAACGCGGAGAAAAAAAACAAGGAAAAGAAGGTCCGCGCGGATTTCTTGAATCCGCGCTGGACCCCCCTCCCTGGCGCGCGGAGCGCGCCAGGGGCGGCGCCGGAGGCGCCGCCAGGGGGCTCCAGCGCGGATCCAAGAAATCCGCGCGGACCTCCGAGCTTTTATGTTTATGCCATTTTTCGCTCCCCTATACCCTTTCCCTACCCTGCCCTGTCGTGCAGCCCGGCTGCCCAGCTCGGCGCGCGGCTGACAGCTGGTGCCCTCCGACTCCCCGCCCCCTGGAGGCGCGCATGCCTGCCACGGCCAGGGCCCTCCTCGGTGCAGGAGCGCGGCCGTCCTCGCGCGCCCGCAGGATGGCACTTCGTCGGTCCGCGCGCGTCTGCCGCGGCAGCTTGGGGGGCGCACACCTTCGGCGGCGCGCGCGGCGGACGGCGGGCGACGGCATGCAGGTCGGAGCGGCCGATTATCCCCAACCGCGGGGGGCGCGGACTGCCGCGCAGCTCCTCCTCCGCCCTCCTCCTCCTCCTCCGCCCTCATCCTCCTCTTCCTCCTCCTCCTCCTCCTCCGCCCTCCTCCTATCGCTATCGCTATCGCTATCGGCTCGATGTCCAGTTGGACGCAGCCGTCCGCGCGGCCGAAGCTCCGCGCGCGCGCCCGAGGCGCGTGGGGGGGGGTCACCCCCCGACACATGCTCCCGCCAGAGGGGCGGGGGCCGAAAAGGACCGAGAAAACGGGCCCAGGAGTTTCGGGAACGAGGAAGGAGGAAGAGGGGGCTCATTAAAGGCCTGAAGAGGAAGGGAAAAAAAAAACCCGTGACGGCCTGCGCGCAGGCGGCGGCCCGCCGGCGGCGGCTCGGTTCGGTCAGGCCTGAACCGAGTCCTCCCCCCCCTCGCCCTCGAGGGGGCGTCCAGGATGGGGCTGGCGGCCTCCGTGAGCACTGCGGCCGTCTTGCCGTGGTGGGCGCCTGTCTCGTTCGTCTTGGGCCATGTTACGGCCAGATCGGGTCGTCGGATCAGCGGCTGCTGTCCGACCAAGCTGGGGCAGACTGCCCAAAATGGAGGTGACGAAGTCGTCGAGGGGATTACCGTGGTCCTGGGAGAGGCCGAAGTAGATGGCGTAGAGGCTGCTGGCGTCGCGCCCTCCTCCTCCTCCTCCTCCTCCTCCTCCTCCTCCGCCCTCCTCCTCCGCCCTCCTCCTCCTCCTCCTCCTCCTCCTCCTCCTCCTCCTCCTCCTCCTCCGGCGCGGGCGAGGGAGCCAGGGCGCGAGCGAGCGCGGAGGGGGGCACGACGCGCTCGGGCCGCGGCGCGGCAGGACCACGGGGGGGCCGCTGGCGCGAGGGCGGGCCCAGGCTGGCAGCGGTGAGGACACGGGCCGCGGCGGCGAGGATGCCGGGGCGCCCTCGGGAAGCCACCCGTCCTGGCGCCCGATGGGGAAGCCCAGAATCGAATCGACAGGACGGATCGGCAATCGAGATGACTCGGACCGGCCGAAAGGGGCAGCCGAGTCGGGAGAAGACGACTCGGCGGAAATCGTCAGGCTGACAGGCCCCAAGGGGGAAAAAATCGGAGTCCGGAATCGGAATCCGAAGTCGAATCGACTCGGAATCGGATACCGTCGAAATCGAATCGGATCGAATCGGAGGACTCGAACTGAGCCCTGGGTGGTTCTTTCTAGCTGCAGAGCCCGCCGCGGACGAGTCGGGCGTGCGCCTGTGCGGCGGACAGGAGGCAGGAGGCTGGCCGCGCAGGGAGGCGGCTGGCGGGGGGGGACACGCTCGATGCGTGAAGTGCTTCACGCAAGGTGCTGGCGTTAGGTCGGGCCTGTCCCCCCTACAGGGGGATTTTGGGCGAAAAATGAAAAATACTTACTACATACTCCCAAAGTGTTCAGGAATAATGAAAAGAAATCCCCTGACTATGTTTTGACTATTTTCGAATATTCCCCCTGCAGAGGGACACGCCCGCCTTAATGCTGGCGGCCGGAGGCTCCAGTGGGGACGCGCGGAGAGGAGGAAGCATCCCTGCGGACTTGTCTTTCGTCCGTCGGCGGCGAGGCAGAGGCCATCCGCACAAGCGTGGGGCGAAGCGGGGGCACCGATGGGCACATTGTCCGGCGTGCAAGAGAGAGAGAGAGAGAAGAAGAGAGAGAGAGAGAGAGAGAAGGAAAAGACGAGTGAAGGGGCCCTGGGAGACACACAGTTGGATACACGCAAAGAACAGGATTCCCCATATTCCCATATTTTCCCATATGTTCTGGAGGATCAACGATTCATGTTGTCTGTGTGCTTTTTCCCCTCCTGAACGAGGGCGGCCGCGCGGGAGGAGAGGGAAGCAGGCGCCATCCCTTCGCAGAACCAGCTGCGTAACAAAAACAGTCGGAGGTCCGCGCAGACTTCTGGGGCGCCAGGGGCGCCAGGGGCGCCACAGGGGTGGGGGTCCAGCGCCGACCCAAGAGATTCGCGCGGGCCTCCGAAAGTCTACGCTTGCGCACTGTTTTTGTTTTTCGAGACCTGCCAGCGATATACGAAAAATGAGTCCTCCTCCTCCGCCTCCTCCTCCCCAACTCCTCCACTTCCTCCTCCTCTATCTCCTCCTCTATCTCCTCCTCGATCTCCTCCTCTATCTCCTCCTCTGTCTCCTCCTCTATCTCCTCCTCCTCCTCCTCCTCCTCCTCCTCCTCCTCCTCCGCGTGGACATGTGCCCTGTGAAGCGTGCAGGCCCGTTGAGAACGAAGTGTGTGTGCGTGGTTGTGGTTGTGTGTGTGGTTGTGGGTGTGTGTGTGTGCTGCGGGGCGACGAGCGAGCTCGGTCCGCCCCGACGTCAAAGACGCCGCGAGGCGTTGGGCGCTCGATCCCGAAGGCTCCACACCAACACGAAGGGGGCCCAGGGACACCGAAAGAAATACACACACATACCAATATTCTCTATATTTTCTCGTTTGTTCTGGGTGTTCGTCTCCCCCCCAAATGTCCATAGTTTCAAGTAGTTTCCGGGGGATCGACGATCCATTGTGCCTGTGTGTGCTTCCCCTCCTGACCACACCTTGCTGACGGGACGTGCCCCATTCAGGCAGGAGGAGGTGGAGTGGGCGGAGAGGGAGGGGGGCAGAAGGAGAGGATCCGAGGAAGAGGCTGCCTGGCGATGATGCTCTTGAGCTGGACGTAGAGCTTCTCCTTCTCCTGAATCAGCGAATCCTTCTCTACCACCTCCTCTGTTTTGGATATCAGCAGCTTCTGCAACGACTTCACCTTCTGGATCATCTCGTACGTTTGGGGGTCCGACCCCTCCAGCTCGCGCCAACGGTGCACGTTCATCGGATTGGCCATCTCCTCCTGCAGCGCCTTCAGCTTGGCTTCCTCGCGCAGCAGCGTCTTGCTGAGGTGGTGAACCTCACGCTTCAGGCCGTCAACGTTGGTGACCTGCGTCCGCGCGAGCGCCACGTCGGCCTTCGTCTTGCGGATCTCGCCGCGCAGGCGCTCCACCTCCCGGAGCCGATCGTTGTACTGGATCTCCCCCTTCTGCAGGGTGCTCTGCTGGATCTTGATCTTCTCGTAGAGCAGCGCCAGCTCCTCGTTCCGCCGGATCAGCTGCGCGCCCAGGATGTCGCGCTCCCCGATGACGCCCTCCAGCTCCTTCTGCTGCGCCTGGCGCTCCTGCTCCGCCTCCTGCGGGGCCTCCCCAACGGCAGGCTCGCTCTCCTGCTCCCCCCCCATGGGGCCTGGAGGGCATCGGCCGTACCCCGTCGTCCCGAACACCCTCGTCCTCATCCTCGCCCGCGGCAACGGAGTGTCGTTCAACCGATCCCCATCCCCAGCGGCGTGGCCTGGGCCCCACTGGCCGAGTTACCTCCCTAGATGGGGATATAGGCCGTTCCCTTCGGGTTTCGAGGGGTGTATCCCCAACTGGGGTGTCAATTTGGTGGGGGTCTCGAAGGGGATGGGATGGGGATGGGGATGGGGATCGGTCAAACGATACTGAGCAACCTCTCATTCACTCTCGGAGGCGCGGGGTGCGAGAACAGCTTTGGCTCCGCAGGGCAGTGATCGCTGCGAGGGGAGACGTGGCCATGCATGGAGAGAGTCGGCGGCGCGCCCGAGGGGAAAGGATGCGGGGCGGGCCTTCTCAGAAGGCTCGGAAGTTCCCATGTCTTCAGAGAAGTTTCTGAAACCGCCCCCCCCCCCAAGACACAGGAAACGAGGGGGCGCGAGGCCTTCTGAGGAGCCCCGCCGCCTTTTGGGAAGGCCTTCTCCTTCTCGCTTCCCCCCCATCGCTCGCCGCCGAGAGCGAGACCCTGGACCCTGGAGCCTTCCCCCAGGACGAGGTCTTCATCCTGAGTCGTGTTCTGACAGTTCTGGGGCCCGTGGGGGGCCCCGAGAGACCCAAAACAGTGGCGTTCCCCCCCTATGGCGCCTTCAGGACCCGTTGTCCGGCATGGCGCCTTCTGTGAAGTGCCCTGAGCCTTCCCCGGGGACACAGGAAAGTTCTCAGAGGGCGCGAGGGCTTCTGAGAATCCCCACCGCCTTTCGAGAGGGCCTTCTCCTTCTCAGTTTCCCCCCCTCGCTCGCCCCCGAGGGCTCCGTGCCGCAGCGCAGGCGCGCCCCCCGAGGCCGCGCGCGGCATCCTCCCCAGGGAGAGCGGCGACCGTGCCTTCCTGACCCGGGCAGGGCCGCGGGGCCCAGAATCGGCCTGGCCAGGCTCGGTGCAGGTGTGCAGCTTGCTCCTGACTCTCAGAGGCGCGGACATCACAGCCAAAGACAAGGCCCGCGCCCTCTGCGTGCAAAGCCTTGCCCCTTCCCCCTGCCTCGGGGGGGACGAGAAGGGTAGATTCCCTCGTCCTCCTCCTCCTCCTCCTCCTCCTCCTCCTCCTCTTTTCCCCCTCCTCCTCCTCCTCCTCCGCCTCCTCCTCCTCCTCCTCCTCCTCCTCCTCCTCCTCCTCACGTGGCTGGACTTCCTGGCGCCTCCTGGCTCGCCGCCGAGAACGGGCAGAGGCGGGCGCAGACAAGGGGAGGGGGCCAGACGCACGCGCCGGGCGGGCCCCGCCTTCCGACAGGGAAAGCGGTGGGGAAAGGGAAGCGGGGTGCGAGAGGAGGAGGAGGAGGAGGAGGAGGAGGAGGAGGA
>CAUYUJ010000974.1:7500-15561 GCA_963575745.1 Prorocentrum cordatum
AGAATCAGAATAACCGTCGTCATCATCATCAGCATCATCATCACCGTCATCATTAACTCATCATCATCATCCGTATTCCTCCTCAGATAACCTCCACATCCTCCGTATTTTCGTACATGCTCCTCCTTCTCCTTCTCCTCTTCCTCTTCCTCCAACTCCTCCTCCTCCTCCTCACCTCCGTTTCCATCCTCATCCTCCTCCTTCTCCTCCTCCTCCTTCTCCTCCTACCCCTCTTCCTTCTCCTCCTCCTCTTACTCCTCCTCCGGGTCCTCCTCCTGCTCGTACTCCCCCTCCTCTATCGTCCATCGAACAGGAGGACCGAGCGAGAGTGACAGGCGCGACGGGCAGAAGATGACCGCGGCCGCCGCCGCGACCGAGTCCAGCTTTTTGCGCGCGACCCCTTCGGGGGCCCTCTGGAATCGATATGGGGCCTCCGTGCGCGGCATATGCGGGCGCCGAGCAGAAGCGGGCTGGGCCAGGTAAGGAGACAAGGAGGAGGAGGAGGGGGAAAAGGAGGAGGAGGACCGGGGTAAACCCAAGGCGCATCAACGAGGAGGGAGACGGGGAGGAGGAGGAGGAGGAGGAGGAGGAGGAGGAGGGAGGAGGAGGAGGAGGAGGAGGAGGAGGAGGAGAAGGAGGAGGAGGGAGGAGGAGGAGGAGGAGGAGGGGAGGGGAGGAGGAGGAGGAGGAGGAGGAGGAGGAGGAGGAGGAGGAGGAGGAGGAGGAGGAGGAGGAGGAGGAGGAGGAGGAGGAGGAGGAGGGAGAAGGGGGAGGAGAAGGAGGAGGAGGAGGAGGAGGGAGAAGGGGGAGGAGGAGGAAGAGGAAGTGAAAAGGCTGCCTCCCCCCCGCCCGCTCCTGGCAAGCCCTGCCCCCCTCTGCGCGCCGCCGAAGACACCGCGCGCGGCTGGGTCCCCGCGACGGAAGTGGGCGCTGCAAAACCTGTGGCGTTCGCCCACGGCCGTGTAGCTAGGTTGAAGAGCAGCTTGGCGGCGCGCACAAGGGAGTGGAGGGAGGGGGGAGGGCTTCTTAGAAGGAGGCTTCTTCTTAGAAGGCGGCGGCCCTACATCTATAGATCAGACCCGCACCTTGTAAGAAGCAGGGGTATTTCTAAGAAGCCCTCCCCCCTCTCCACACCCCCCTCTGCGCGCGGTTGAGGGGCACCGCTGACCCGATCCCTATCTCTGACGTCTTCGGCAGTGGGCCCCTTGTTGCCCATCACTCCTGGGCAGTCTTCGGCGGTCTTCGGCGGTCTTCTGACGGTTCCCAGCGGTCTTCGACGCGGAAGCTGAATGATTGCCTTCAACAGGGGGTCCATGATCGAGCGCCTAATCTCCCCACTGGCGTGGCCTGGGCCCCACTGGCCGATTCACCCCTTAGCTCGGAGAGATATGATGTTCCCCTCGGGCTTCAAGGGGCCAACCCCCAATTGGGGTGGTGGGATGGTTAGGCTGCGAGACCATGGCTGGTGGGGGTAGGGATAGGCTAAGCGGTAGTGAGTGGAAGGGCAACGTCAGGGGAGGGACTGGCTCAGGGGGGGACATCGAGCCTGAATCGCCGGAAAAGTCTTGAGCCCCGCACTGTGGAAAATCATGGCGAAAATTCGTTGCTAGTTTGACATCTCCCTCCTCCTCCTCCTCCTCCTCCTCCTCCTCCTCCTCCTCCTCCTCCTCCTCCTCCTCCTCCTCCTCCTCCTTCACCAGCCTCCGTGAACCGTCGATAGAAACAGCTCCGGACGCAAAGCCAGTCCTGGGGAAGCGGTGGAGACCTCCAGAAAGCCCCGCTGCGCAGAAAATCAGGACGTCGGGGGTCTGGGCCCGGGGGGCAAACCTCGAGCCTGCGGCGGCGATGCACTGCCGACCGATCGGCGGCAGGCCCCCCTGTGCGGGGCGGGCTGCCGGGCCCCCATCGGCGAGGAGTGGGCGATGGGGGGTCGGCGCCTCCCCCGGAGCCTTCGGGCCACAGCTCGGGGCCCTGGCGGCTCGGCGAGGCGCAGCTGCTGGAAGGCGCCCCGAGGCCGAGGACGTCGAAGCTCAGAAGCTCCAGGCCCTCCCCCCCCGCCCCCCTGAGCCCAGTCGTCCCCCCCCTGACCGTGCCCCTTCGGAGGCCTGGAAATCGGCACCAACACCAAGACAGGGGGTTGCCTCCACGGGGGGAAGGCGATCCTAGATTTTCGGTGCTGGTGGTAATAGTTCGGCCACCTTGGAGGCCAGAATATGACCACCATCGCCGAGATCGGGATCTTCTTCCCTCGGCGGAGGCACACCGCCGAAATTGGTGTTGGTGTCAATCTCTAGGCCTGCGACCCCTGGCTTGGTGCAGCGAGCACTTGGGCCCGGGCCGCGCGGCAGCCGCTCGAGGATCGGGGATGGACAGACCTCCCTTTAATAAAACGTGGTTTAGTGAAAACGACCTGAGGCCCAAACCTGGCGGACGCAAGCCTGGAAAATAACGGCCACGGCGCCCTCTCGAGAGCCGAAAACGGACAATTCACTAATCGACGTGTCACTGTTGGGGGTTCTGTCCACCCCCGAGAGGAGGGGCAAAAGAACCAGCCGGCACGGAGAGACCGGGCACGGACGTCGAGCCGGCCGAGTGCGGGCGGCAGGCACGGACACGCCGAGCGGCCCGCCCCCGCCGAGCGCGGGCGGGCCGGCGGACAAAACTGGGCGCTCCCGCGGCGCTCCGCGCTCCGCGCAGGAGGAGCCCCGAGTGCGCAGAAGAGGTCTTGGGGAGAGGGCCTCTGGGAGAATAGGGGAAGAAACAACGGCACAAGCCTAGAAACTCAGAGGTCCGCGCGGATGTCTCGGGTCGGCGCTGGGGCCCCCTGGCGGCGACTCCGGCGCCGCCCCTGGCGGGTTCCGCGCGCCAGGGGGGGGGGGTCAAACGCCGATCCGAGAAATCCGCGCGGACCTCCGAGATGTTATGCTTATGCCATTATCTGTTGCCAGAGAAAAGTTCCGCCGCCTTCCGCGTAGCCTTCTCGGCTGCCCGCCAGAGTCTTATCTACAAGTGGAAGGAATGGAGGAGGAGGAGGAGGAGGAGGAGGAGAAGGAGGAGGAGGGGGGAGATGAGGAGGAGGAGAGGAGAAGGAGGAGGAGGAGGAGGAGAGGGAGGAGGAGGAGGAGGAGGAGGAGGAGGAGGAGGAGGAGGAGGAGGAGGAGGAGGAGGAGGAGGAGGAGGGGGAGGACGCGGAGGAGGACGCGGAGGAGGAGGAGAGGAGGAGGAGGAGGAGGAGGAGGAGGGGATGGACGCGGAGGGGGAGGGGGGGGGGGGAGGTGGAGGAGGAGGAGGAGGAGGAGGAGGAGGAGAGGAGGAGGAGGAGGAGGAGGAGGAGGACGCGGAGGGAGGAGGAGGGGAGGGGAGGGGGAGGAAGGAGGAGGAGGAGGAGGAGGGAGGAGGAGGAGGGAGGAGGAGGAGGAGGAGGAGGAGGAGGAGGGGGAGGAGGAGGGGGGGGTGGACCCTGGGCAAGAGTGGCACCTGGTGCGCGGCTGCTGGGGGCCAGGGTGGGCCCCCTTCCAAGCGCGCAGGCCAGTGCGGGGGGGGGGCCACTGCGGGCCCGCACCAGGGGCCACGCTGCGGGCGCACGCTGACATGGATCGGGGAAGGCACCCCTGACCCATGAGGCCAGGGCCGCCCAAGTTGGCGACGGCGCGCGCCGAATTCACATGGAAGCGGCACCCGTCGCTCACCCACGCGCCTCAACCCCATGCTTACGTTCCCTCGAACTCTGGCGAAGGGTCCCTCTCACGAGCAGCCGACCTTCTCCCTCTGACGTCCCCCCCAGCCTCTGGGAAACCCGAAAGGTACCGATACCGCTGCTGCCCCGACCTCTCCCAGGTTCGGTCTGCATGGCGTCTTCAGCGCAGCGCACACCCCCGGCAACGATGCCCTCTGGCGTCTATTCGCGGATTTCCGAGTTCGGAGTTCCGAGTTCTCCCGGGATGCGGTCTGACCAAGATTTCGAGCCGAATCCAGCGGTGGCGCCGAGGCCCTCCCAGGAGGCCCCCAAAAAAGAAAAACGAGGGAAGTGTAGAGGTACCCAAAGATCCGATGTCGTGATTTTGTCAATGCGGGGTCCCCAGAAGTCTAGACCCAGTCCCCAGGACCGGTTTTTCATACCGAGCCGTTTTTTGATGGCCCCAGGGTCTGGGGAGGGCCCCTGAGAGGCCGAAAAATGCGGAAAAAAATCGTCCTGCGTTTGTCAGTACGCTGGATCTCTGGGTAGGGGTGCCCTCTCCTCCCCTGAGCCTGCTCGCCTCCCCGGGGCGCTCCGCGCTGCTCGGGGAGGCTGCCCGCTGCCCCCCCCCGCGGCTCCCGCGGCCCCGCGCCCGCGCGCGAGCTGCACGCCTCGCCCTCCTCTGCGGCAGCTCGTGGGGGCCTGGCGGATCGATGCTCAGCCCAGAGGAGGGAAAGATACCCGCACCTCCACCCTCCCCCAGTTTTCCTACTGCCTCAACAAGTTACACTCGCCGTTCGGGGGGTGAAATTTCCGATGAGGCCGATCTGAGACCGCCGCGCTGCCGCTTGAAGCGAGCGGTTGCCCCCCTCCTCATGGGCAACAAACAGCCGCGAAAGCTAACCCGACACCAGCAACATACAACAGCACCCAACCACAAGTAACAAACACGACCGAGGTCCAAAAAGAGGAAATTCCTCTTTTTGGACCTCCTGGGCCTCCGGCGTCGCCACCGCTGGATTCGCCTCGAGATCCTGGTCAGAGCGCACCCCAGGAGAGGTCCTGGGAGCAGCGGTTTGGTTTCCCCCTGATCGACGCGGGTCGACGCGCATCGACGCCAGATCGATACCGAGTCGACGCTAGTCGACGCTAATCGGAGCTGAACCGGCGCCGTCTCCTCGATTGTACCAGACGCTGAGCGACGCCAGCGAGCTCCAGAAACGGAACGACGAGAGCACACGAGGATCCAACGACTTGCCACCGAAGCCCTCCAGGCTCAGGCGGCGAACTCGTTGGCTGCGGCGTACTCAAGCCCCGCTGCGATCTCCTCCTTCAGCACGGGCTTGAGCGCCTCCAGGCGCCCCTTCTCGTAGTCGCTCAGGGGCCCCAGGTCGTGCACGGTCTCCACGCCGTCCTTGCCGAAGGTCACCTTGCAGGCAAAATTCTGTATACAGTTACACGTAACTAGAACACACACACACACACACACACACACACACACAGAACACATACAAATAACACACACACATACACACACAGAATACATACAATTAACACACACACACACACAGACCTGCACATGCAGGCATACGATACTGTTGTTATACTGTTGTTAAACTTGTTCGGGCCACCTTGGAAGCAAAGTACGGCAGGTCCGTGATCGTGGACTCCACGTAGGCGCACTCCGTCACGGGCGTGCCGGCCAGGCCGGACAGCACGGCCCGGCCGAGGCGGGCACCCGCGAAGGCCATGGAGAGGGTGGCGCTGCCCTTGCCGTTCTTCGCGGCCACCACGACGGTGCCCGCGTCCTGCACCTTCTTGTCCAGGTCGGGGACCTTGTCCGCGGGTATGGTCGCCCCCGCCGCGTCCTGGGAGAAGAGCGGCAGGATCGTGGTGCCCGCGTGCCCCCCGATGACCGGGATGGAGATGCCACCGACGGGCTGCCCGGTGACCTCGTGCACGAACTTCTCCGCGCGGACGCAGTCCAGCGTGGTGATGCCGACGATCTTCTTCGGGTTCAGGCCCTTCTTCTTCCAGAGCTCGCACATCGCCGGCACCACCGAGTTCACGGGTTGACGATCAAGGCCACGACGGCGTCGGGGCAGAACTTGGCGCAGGCCTCCACGATGTTCTTCGCGATGCCCGCGTTGATGTTCAGCAGATCCTTGCGGTCCTGTCCGGGCTTGCGCGGGACGCCCGCGGGTATCAGCACGAGGCTGCACCCGGTGAGGCACTCCTCGGCCTTGTCGATGGCGCGGTCGTCCTTGTCGAAGGCGTAGCCCTTGACCACGGCCTTGTGGTTGAGGTGCGACAGGTCAGCCGCCACGCCCTCCGCGGGCACCATCGCCAGGGTCAGGTCGTACACGCACAGCTCCGACACGTTGGGGTCCATGGCCATCAGCAGCGACAGGGGCTGCCCGATGCCGCCCGCGCCGCCGACCACGCAGACCTTGTAGTTGGCCATTGCTGTGTCTGTGGCGGGCTCGGTCGCGTTAAGGGGTCAAGGGCAGGGCGGTGCACTGGCCGAAAAAGTGAGGAGGGCGTGGGGGGAGGGGGGAGGAGGGAGGAGGGGGGGAGGGAGGGGTGGGGCAGAGGAGAAAGGAAGAGGGGGGAGAAAGGAGAGGAGAGGAGAGGAGAGGAGAGGCAAGCCAGACATGGAACTCCAAAAAAGACCACATCGTGCTGTGCGCATATCGGAAAGGGGGAGCTGCGTACATATGAGGAGGAAGAGGACGACGACGACCAGTGTAAACCCAAGAGTCATCAACGATGTTGAATAAACCCTCCCTCCAAGCTCCCTCTTCACAGGTCCCTACAACGTTTCATTTCCACTGATGGAACTGCCTCGTTAGGAAACAAACGTTTGAAGAGCCTGAAGCGTGGCAGAACATTATTCTCGGGACTCCAACGCCACGGATCAACCTGACTGTTGCGTCTTGACGATCCTGACTCGTGCCAGAATGCCATTCCTGGGACTCCGCGAATCAACGTAACTGATGGGTCCTCATAATCCTGAATGTCTTCCCACAAAAAAAAACTGCTACGTTGACCATGGGAATCCGTGGAACTCCTGGAAGGTTTAAGAAGGAATGTGCGCGGCGCTAAGACGAGAACCACATGTTGAAAAGAACCGCCGCCCTCAATATGTGAAGCTCCTGCAAATCGTTCAAAACGAATGTGCGCGGCGGTAAGGCGAGAACCACACTTTGAGAACGACAAGCCCTCAATCCGCGAAGCTCTTGCAAATCGTTAAAGCGAATGTTTGCGGCGCTAAGGCGAGAGCCACATTTTGAGAACGACCCGCCCTCAAGTCGCGAAACTCTTGCAAATGTTTCAAACGAATGTGCGCGGCGCGAAGACGTGAGCCATATTTTGAAAACGTCACGCCCTCCATCTGTGAAACTGTTGCCAATATTTAAGCTTCAGGGTCATAAATGGTGAGAAAGTCTCAGGGGAAACGCCCGGCCCGCCCTTTCGACTGGCCTCGGGGTATGACAGGGAGAAGTTACTTATAAGGAAAAATAATGGAGGAGGAGGAGGAGGAGGAGGTGCGGGTGAGCCGGGGGATGAGCAGGAGAGAAAGGAAGAGGATGAGAAAGGAGGAGGACGAGGACGAAAAGCACCAGCAGGAAGTGGAGTGGGAAAGAGTGGGAGGAGCAGGAGGACCAGGGGAAGGCAGACGAGGGAAATGAGGAAGGGAACAACGACGAAAAAGGCCTCGGATCCGGAAAGGTGGCCCGCGCTTGGGCGAGAGCGCCGCTCTGAACGACGGGAGCACAGAGTCAATCCGAAAATGAGGCCCGCGCTGCAGCGAGAGCACCGTATGGACACACCGACAACAATCGCACTGCAACAACACGTTGAGAGAAGCAACTCTGCCCAATCCTATTCAACAGAAAATACATGCGCGGAGGGGGGCCCAGGATCCTCCGGACAGGCTCAGGGGAGGGAGGAGAGTAGTACTCAGATTGCGCGACAGTAGAAAGGAGAGAAGGGGAAAGGAGAGGAGGGGAGAGGAAAGGAGGAGGGAGCAAGGGAGGGGCTTAGGAGGGAGGAGCATCGAGACGGGCCCATCCCTCCCCCAGACGCGGAGCTCTCCGACCCAGCATCGGCACGCGGCGGCCCCGAGGCCCCGACCCACCATCATGCGGAGGCTGGCACCACATGTGCCACGTCCGTCTTCTCCTACCCCCTCGCCGGCAAGGGCCGCGCAGCGAGCGAAGGCTGGCCACGAAGTGACCCCCAGGCCCAGGTCTTGGAGGCCTGGATGTGGGCACCAGCACCACCACCAGGGGTTGCCTCCACCGGGGGTAGATGATCCTGGATTTGTGACGAACCAACAACACACACCCATACCCATAGGGGGATCGGAGAGGGCTATGGGT
>CAUYUJ010000974.1:18161-23161 GCA_963575745.1 Prorocentrum cordatum
TGACTGGCGCGGGCTACAGCACGTGACATTGCCGCGCTCGGCCAGGCAGAATGCATTCCCCAGGTGTCTGGCGAAGAACTCCTCAACGGCGCGCGGGTTGGTGAAGCGGTGTCGGATGGGCGCGTAAAGGTGCGCCTCCATGAATTGGCCAGCTACAGGCACCTTGATGCGTTTTGCACCCTTAATACTCGGCATGCCTCCATCCGCGCCGCAAGTCCACAACGCCGAGCTCTTATTCCGGATGAAGTGCGCCGCGATTGCGGCCGCGACGCCGACATCGAACAGCCTGTCCATCTGCCACCAAGGCGGGTCGAAGACTGCCAAGTCGCACTCACTTGCCCATATGTCCGGTAGCGCGCGCAGTGATATCTTGCGCACATGCTCGTTGCCTCGGCTGTCGTCATCCCGATAAAACCCGGCCTCGGCAAAGGCCGCGCGCGCCGCCCCCCAGACTGCCGGGCCGTCTTTGACTCTGTCCGCGAGCAAGAACAATCCGTCCACGCAGGCGGCCCGTTACCGTCAGGATCGCACCTGCGCGGCGCGCCACCGTTGCCAAGGGCCCAAAGATGCAACCAATGAGCTTTCAGAGGTCTTTCCCAAGCGTGCTGACCAGCGGTGTCATGCTCGGGTCCACCGCGCACGCCCCCACGGCCCCGGCCTCCCTGTTGCTCGTGCAAATGTCGATCGGCAACTTGTCCCTTTGTCCTGGCTGCGACCACCTCGATGATCTCCTCGGCTCTTGAGCCATTCCTTCGGGGGGGGCATCCGTTCATCGGCGAGGTCGTGCAAGTCCGAGATCACAAGCCAGCACCGGATCTTATCACCTTTCCGTTGAGCGACAGAAAATGCCCTCCCATCTCGGCGTTTCACTCGCAGCGCCTGACTGGTCCTGACAGGGTCGCTCACCATCACCTGGAATGACTTGCGCCCCTCCACCTTGCTCGAGGGAAACGCCCTTGCAACCGTCACGGCCCTCCGCGGGCCCCCTCTCAGCAAACCACAAGACACGGCCTCCTCGGAGAGCTCGGCGCTGGAGAAGTGGGCCCAACGACCCCATCGAGATTCACTCATGGGTGGGATCTTAGCAAGCTTCTAGATATCTTCATTGTGCTGCCTGCCCCCCAATGACTGATGGCGTCGCAGGCGTGCAAACTTGCCACGTATCTGGATGCCGCATCGTCATCATGCTGCGTCCAAACACTCGTTAAGTACCGATTCATATCCCGAGTACCCCTCGATGTCCTTACCTCCGGGCGCACCTTCACCGCCCTGATGCACCGGCGCACCAAGTAGCTTTCAGCCCCCGATGGATTGGATAGGACTGGCTTGACAATTTTGACCACGTCAAACAAATCCGAGGCCATCTGGGCCAGCATTCGCAAGATGTCCACGCTTTCTGGGAACATGGTGGCGTGGACGCTACCCGGGCCTGTAGTTTCTGGATTTGCCGCCACGACTGCAATCTGACCCCTGCACTGCTTCGGGGCGGCCAGGCGCACCTAGGTGGTGATCTTTAACCGTGCGTCGGCGGTGGCCGTCGCGATGTGCCCGACGTCGAGGATTTGGGCCGTTTCAGGGCGTCCGACGAAGCACGGTGGCACATGCCCTGTCTCCCTGTGGTCAGCGATGCCCCGCAGATCTACAATGTCGGCAAAGTGGATGCCATCGCAGGACCTCATGCTGGCAAACACAGATGAGAAGCCGCCCGCCCCGTCGGCTTCACAGGTGGTCCAACCATTGACACCGCGAAGGAATTGCCGCAGTAGCTGACCGAGCTCTCCATGATCTTCCAGTACCCCGATGGTCCACTGTCCAGCCCGAGTGGCCGGCCGCAGCAAGGGAACGCCGCATGTTCTGGCGACCCCTTCACAGAAATTACTGCTGCAACCCCGTCCTCCACCGACAGACGACGCACCATTTCGGCCCCCGCATCTGCCCCAATCACCTTTCTCACATGGCCGCCGTGGGCCGCGAGCTCCTCGATCGAGTTCTTGAGCCCGGGATTCCAGTTTGCCCAGGGGCCCGCAGTGGATTGCTCCGCGAACGGCTTGATGGCAAGATACTCCCCCTCGCACTTGCACCGCTCATCGAATCTGGCGCCTCAGAATTCCGGGATCCCAACCTCAACTCGCGCGTCGTCTAGTCCGGGCCGGGGAGGGCGCTGCATTGACACGGAGGACATCACATGGCCCGCCGTCTCCATCGCCCAACGTAGAGCCGGGAACTCAAGGGAGGCGCCCGGACACAACTCTGCAGCGACCGCCAGGAAAGCATGCCGACACCCAGCAGAAGTCCAGCAATGCGCAGGCTTACTGAGCAGAATTTCCCGGCAGTCTACCACAACACCCATCAAGTCCTGGAAGCGGCTCGCCCCAACGGCGGCCGTAGAGTCGATGATCCCGCATATGAGGTGCAGGCAGAGAAATGCGGCCATGGCGTAAGTCCCTGATTGCTTATTCAATCCAAACACCAGCGGGTCGAGGAGAAGCTCTCTCGGTGGTCTCCTCCATAGACAAACCAGCCTTCGCGCGACACACCATGGCCTCCCTTAGCGCTCGACAAAGGAACTGAACATTCTGCCCGGCTTTCGAGCCACGACGGAAGCCTTCCATACCCGCGACTTGGCGCAGCAAGCTGGGGCGCGCCACCATCTTCGCAAGTCAATCGAACTGTTATGCTTCGATATCTCCCGAGGTTTCTTCGACGCAAGGCTCGGCAGCTGCAAGTTGTTGGAAGGCCATGATTAGGGATCCGACGAACGAACGGGCTGCCACAGCCATATTCTTGATGATGTCCTTCATGCTGCCGTAAAAAATGCCATGCATGCGCACCTCTGTCTCTTCGAGGGCTCCTCCTACACGACCACCGACCGGGGCATCAAACCGAGCAGCTGCCGCGAGAACTTCGGCAACTGACAAGTTGGTTAATGTCCATGCGTACGAGTCACGGCTTAACGGAACGGTCTCGGCGGGTTTCGAGTGCTGGAAAGGCTTCGCGGTCTCCGCATGAAACAGCATATCCTTGAGATGTTGCTCCTCGATGTAGAACAGACGGTACTGTGGGAACTTGATTGGCTTCAGTTCATCCCCGTGCTCATCCGCAATGGCAATCTGGTTCTTGACTTCGGGTTTCTGGATCGGCTTGTACTCGTCGGGTTCGCTGTACCGAGCGAGCCGCTCGCACCTGCCCCCGTCAACGACATCCTGGTCCACCGCGCTGTCCAAGCTCGCGATGGCCGCCAGATGAATTTGTCATTCCGGAACGGCTGGGTCCAGTTGCCACCTTGAAATGGACCTTGATCATCCGCAGATGCGCGAATCTGGGTCGCGTTGGATGCAGATGCCTTCGCGAGGATGCGATTCTCAACGAATGCTGTCAAGTCGCGGTGAGCATGCGTTCCGCCTATCGTGGCCCGAACGTGCCCGAGCAACCCTGGGATGGGCACGTTTATCCTGGAGTCGAAGATGCATGCGCCAAGCTCGGCCATTCGAGGGTTCCGGGTCGATTTGACAGCTATCATCTCCGCCAGGGTCTGACACGCCTTGGCTGCCGCGTCGCCCTTCGGGACCTTCAAAATCCCGGTCGTCTAATTCTGGCGGCGGCCGGCCTCTAACAGCGGGGTGAACTCCCCTGGGCCCTCGATCAGGCGCGTGTTCTTCGGCCCCAAGCACCCCCACATGTCGACCGTCGCTGCGACGCACCCATGGCCTACATCATCCGCGTCTCGAACACTGCCACGCTCGAGGACACGAAGCTGCCCGCACTGGCGCGGCTCACAAACACCGACCATCAGGCGTTCTGCCTGCTCGAAGCTCGAGGCTGTCTTCTATACGGCAGGGAACCAAGTGCGGGCACGGAGCTCGTGACTGGCCTTGGTAGAACTCGCGACGATGGGGGGCGAGCCGACGTTCGCCTTCAAGACGCCCGACAAGAAAGCTTTCCAACCGTCGAGCGCTTCCCTCGTGGATTTCGCCAATTTTTCGCAAATGTCGCGACCACTTGTCCGGGCGAGGTTCCTTGCGCTAGTCATCGATTCAACTGGCCTGCGAGTGAGACAGCGTGGGCCTCCGAGCTCAGCGGGCATAATTTGGCGATGTGTCGCGGGCAGATGGGGCCCCTGGTCTCGCACCGCGGCCGCGCTGCAGCGTCCTCGTCGTCCGTGGCGCCCAGGCTCGACTTGAAGAATGACTCGACGAAATCTCTCCCATGGTTGGCCCCCACAGCACTGGGCACGGCCTTTGCCTCTGGCTGCGCCACCCATTCACTGAGGTTCTCTTGCGCGGACTTCCTGAGCTTCTGCCGGAAGCTGACCTCATCTGACTTCGAGGTGACTGCAAACAGGTCTTCCAAGAGCAGCTCATAGTTCGGCATATCATCACCTTGAAGATGGCCCTCGCAATACTGGGAGATCTGCGCTTGGAGGGTGGCGGGCTCAGCAAGGGATAGGCACTTGAGGCGCGTGAACGCTCCACTCGGGCCGTCGCAGCGGTTACCCACGGTGCAATTCTGGAGGGGCGTCCCAGGGCACAGTCCAAGAGCTCCGTCTCCAGATAGCAAGGCATCGAAATAATCTCCTCGGGCCACCCCTGATGGAATCGTGACTCCCTGGTCTTTGTTCACAACGGGCCATAGTCCTCTGTCCGAAAGAGTGCGCTGGCCCGATGGAGCAGCGCGAGATATGCAGGGATGTCTGGGTTGGGGCTGCGTAGCATTGCCGCCTCCGCTGGTGACTTTGCGGCTTGGAGCGCAGCATGCAACGTCGGAATACCGCTACTCGGCATGCCGCTCACTTTCTCCTGCAATTTCGTCAACAACGGAATCATAAGCGAACCGATCAATATCGCTTTTCCGAAGCAGGATATGCGGCTGGCTGCTGTGGATTAATTCTGCTTCACTGTTAATCCAGCTTTGGCCTCGGATCTCCTGAGCACCTCGGCAAACGCCTCGCGGTTCTTCTCCTCCTCTTCAGGGCATTGCCTCCTACAAGCCCCCATCTTCGA
>CAUYUJ010000974.1:30661-50988 GCA_963575745.1 Prorocentrum cordatum
CAACTCGCCATCGCTCGGACGTCCATTCCCCGTGCATTTTTCGATTTTGTGCGTGTTTTTTTTCGCTCAATGATCAAGGATGCTCCTCGATGGTCCTCGCCGAAGGAAAAATGCACACGTCCGAGCGATGCCAAGGCAAACTCTGGTCAACATCGTCATGTGCAGAAGACGTGGTCGAGTCCATCACGTGAGGCAGGCCAAGGAGTTGGGTCGAGGTGCAGGCCTGGTGGTGTTGGGGGCAGTGCGGGGATGCAGCTCGAGGATGGCGGAGAGGGGAGAGGGCATCAGGGCGAAGGCAGGAGGGAGGAGGAAGGAGGGACAAGGACTGAAGGCAAGGTGGGAAAACGAGGAAGAACATGTATAAAGGGAGATGCCACCAATGTGAACGTTTTCTGATTCGACGTTTCGACCTTGGGCGGAGGGAGGGGGAAAGAAGGGGGGAGGGTCTGGCTCCAGACCTCTGCTTCATGCGATTGTTTGCAGCAGTGCGTCCCATGGGGGAGACTACACCTGCTCGAAGCAGGCGCCAAAAACAGCCAAGATCTACTCCATGTGAGGGGGGGGGGAGGGTAGGGGGGGGGGCGCGAGGGCCCGCGCCGATCGGGCAGAATCTGTCTGGGCGGGCCGCTGTCGGCGAGGAATGGACGATCGAGGTCGATGCATCCCCCCCTGGGGCTCTGCCCCTCGGACGTCGCCCCGGAGGAAGAGGAGGCGGAGGCGGAGGAGGAGCAGGAGCAGGAGGAGGAGGAGCAGGAGGAGGAGGAAGAGGAGGAGGAGGAGGAGGAAGAGGAAGTGGAAGAGGAGGAGGAGGAGAAGGAGGAGGAAGCGGAGGAGGAAGAGGAGGAGGAGGAGGAGGAGGAGGAGGAGGAGGAGGAGGAGGAGGAGGAGGAGGAGGAGGAGGAGGAGGAGGAGGAGGGGGAGGCGGCCCCAGGGGTCCCCCCAGGGCCCAGTTTTCCGCCCCGGGCTCACTTCGGAGGGCCCCCGGGCCCGACCACGGGCCCCCGCGGCCCGAAGGCCGGGAGCTGTTTCCTGCCTCGAGCGATGCCCCCACCGAGACCTGCGGCGCCCGATGCCGAGGGTGCGCGCGCTCGCTGGAAGGACGTGCGCGGGGCGCGGGGGCCTCGGCCGGTGCGGCGGTCGGGCCGTGTCGCAAGTTGTGTGTGTGAGGTGTGGTGCTGTTTCATGCTGGGTGTGTGGCCGAGTCTGGCACGGCACATCATGCCGCCCTCTGTCATTGGTATGGCGTGTCACGGTATGGGATGATGCATGCTATGATGATGTGATATGGTGTGGTTTGTTACTTCATGGTAACTTGGCTGATGCTATGTTATGCAATGGTGTGATATGATATGCTATGGCATGGTTTGTATAATTCAACATGTCATTGCATGCGTAGTCGTACTGTGATGTGTTATGATGTGTTATGTCATGGTAGGTGATGGTGTGACACTTTATGTTTTGGTTTTGCAGGTCTGCGTTGACTCGGTATGGTATGCTTGATGTGTTGTGCTAAGTAATGATATGTGCTGTGACGCTGTGCTATGGTATGCACTGCTCAATCAGGATGTGTTATGTTACGATATGGTATGTCATGATATTGTATGTTATGTTCGGACATGTTATGTTCGGTGGTGTGGTGTTATGCTCTGTTCTGTGGGGGACCCGGGGTTCTGGCGGCCGCGGTATGCAGAGTGGGCGAGTCAGCGCGGGGGGCGGGACCCTCAGTGATTGTCGGGGGACCTGGCGATGTGGCGGCCGCGGAATGCAGAGTGGGCGAGTCGGCGCGGGGGGCGGGACCACAAGGGATTATCGTGGCGGCCGCGGAATGCAGGGCGGGGGGGGGCGGGACAACCAGGGAGTATCGGGAGCCTGGGGATCTGGCGGCCGCGGTATGCAGGGCAGGGGGGGGGGCGGGACAACCAGGGGTTATTGGGAGCCTGGGGATCTGACGGCCGCGGTATGCAGGGCGGGCGGGCCGGGAAGTCTGTTCTTAAAATCGAACGGCCCCAACCCGTCGGGTGGGAAAAAACACCGGGATTGTAAAACATTATCCTGGCGAAGGACCTAACCATGCAAGGCGGGTGGGACGAAGGAGGGGAAGCTCGTAATGGGGCCACGCGACGTGTGAGGGGTATGCCGGCCTGAACGGGGGGGGCATCAGGACACCGCCGCGAGGCCTTCGGTGGAGCTCCCTGTGGGGCAGACCACCAAACGCACAGGAGGCATCCCGATCACAGCCACTGGGGCCTGCGGTGGAGCTCCCGATGGGGCCACGAAACGCTGTACTGGGTGGCGCGGGCGCGTGTGGTCACAGCAACAGCCACGGGAGCCTTCGGTGTAGCTCCCTATGGGGCCACGAAACGCTGTACTGGGTGGAGCGGAAGCACGTGGTAACAGCCACGGGGGCCTTTGGTGGAGCTCCCTGGCCACGAAACACTGTACGCGGACACAGGGAGTCACAGCCACTGGGACATTCGGCCACAAAACGTTGTACTGGGTGGCGCGGACGCCTGTGGTCACAGCCACTGGGGCCTGCGGTGGAGCTCCCTATGGGGCCACGAAACGCTGTACTGGGTGGCGCGGAAGCACGTGGTAACAGCCACGGGGGCCTTCGGTGGAGCTCCCTATGGGGCCACGAAACGCTGTACTGCGTGGCGCGGAAGCACGTGGTAACAGCCACGGGGGCCTTCGGTGGAGCTCCTTACGGGGCCACGAAACGCTGTACTTAGCGGCGCGGAAGCACGTGGTAACAGCCACGGAGACCTTCGGTGGAGCTCCCTATGGGGCCACGAAACGCTGTACTGGGTGGCGCGGACCCCTGTGGTCACAGCCACGGAGGCCTTCGGTGGAGCTCCCGATGGGGCCACGAAACGCTGGACTGGGTGGCGCGGGCGCGTGTGGTCACAGCAACAGCCACGGGAGCCTTCGGTGGAGCTCCCTATGGGGCCACGAAACGCTGTACTGGGTGGGGCGGAAGCACGTGGTAACAGCCACGGGGGCCTTTGGTGGAGGTCCCTGGCCACGAAACACTGTACGCGGACACAGGGAGTCACAGCCACTGGGACATTCGGCCACAAAACGTTGTACTGGGTGGCGCGGACGCCTGTGGTCACAGCCACTGGGGCCTTCGGTGGAGCTCCCTATGAGGCCACGGAGCGTGTGAGGGGTGTACAGAAATGGATGGCGGTGGGGAGGCAGGGCGCGGAGGAGAAGGAACGCGGGACGCTGTCTCTTCAAAACCAGGACCCAACACTACAAGATGGTTTGGACTAAATCCTCGGAGATCTGCGTATGACAACGCCGAATCCTCGGAGATCTGGGTAATTATGACACCGCCGCCGTTCTGGACCACTTCCCAGGGATGGGCTTTTCATCCTGAGCCGTTTCTTGATTGTCCCGGGCCCCGGCGGGGGTCCCCAGAGGCCGAAAATTGCAAAAATCGATGGCGAGCGAGGGGGGAAATATGAAGGAGCATGCCTTCTCAGAAGGCGGCGGGGCTTCTCAGAAGCCCTCGCGCCTTCTGAGAAGTTGTTGTGTGTCTTCGGGGAAGGCTTCAAAAATTTCTAAGACGGCTCGGGGACTTCCGAACCTGCTGAGAAGGCCTTCTCATTCTCACTTCCCCCCCTCGCTCGCCGCCGAGAAAACCTCCGCACCGCACTCTCCCATGCTCTCAAGCACTTCGGGGAGGGACAGACCTCCCTTTAGCAAAACGTGGTCTAGTGAAAACGACCTCGGCCCAAACCTGGCGGGCGCAAGCCTAGAAAATGACGGCCGCGGCGCCCTCTCGAGAACCGAAAACGGAGAATTCACTACAGTCGGGACGTTGACCTAAGGAACCCTAAATCAGGAACGAGGCCCCTTTTTCCCATCAGTGAAGGTTCGATTTCCCATCGAAAACCTGAGGAAAACCGAGGGCAAGCTGTGAAACAATCAAGGAACACGGAGCCCCTCCCCAACGAAAAGGGTTCCTGCTTCAGCGCCCCGACTCAATCGACGTGTCAGGGGAGGAGGTCTGTCCACCCCCGAGCACTGGCCCCTGGACCCCTCCCCGGGGCGCCCTGGCCCGCGTGCCTCCCCGGGCGGGCCCGGCCGCGGCGCCGCGGAGCCCGCCCAGCGGTCCCGAGAGCGAGCGGGGCAGAGCACGAAACCCAGGCGCCCCGCAGCCCGAGGCGCCCGAGAGAGGAGCCCCTCTCCGCCGCCGAGGCCGCCCGCGGCTCGCCCGGCGGCCGGCCGCGCGGGGCCGTCCCGGCGGCCACCGCCGGGGCGCCCCCGGCGAGGCGCGGCCCCCGCGAGGCGAGGCGATGCGGCCACCGCTGCGGACGGCGTCCGGGCCCGGAGCAGACCGGGTGGGTGATGACGAACGAGCAACACACACCCATACCCACAGGGGGGTCGTTGGGAGGAGGACTGGCTGTGGGTATGGGTGCGGGTTGTCGGACCCTGGGGAACGCTCCCGTTCGAGCGGGGACCCCATCCGACAACACGCACCCATAGCCCTCTCCGATCCCCCCATGGGTATGGGTATGTGTGTGTTTGTGTTGTTGGTTCGTCAGGTGAGGCCATGGCCTCCAGGATATGAGGCCCTGGCCTCCAGGCCATGGCCTCCAGGTGGGTATAGCGCAGCCCCTGGAGGGCAGCCCGGGGCCAGGAAGCCCCGGCGCAGCGACGAGGGCGCCCGAAGACCTCGAGCCCCGAACGCCCCGGATCGCCCACCGTGGCCCCCAAGGGGGGGGGGCACCCTGGGATCCGGCGTCGCCCAAAAACTGCAGCATCTCCGACAACAACAAAAAAAAACACGGCGGGCGCCCCAGGCCCCATCTCTCTGCTGCATCCTTCTAGCCCGATCGATACGGCAGGGGGAGGCAATTAGGGAACACTCCCCCGCCCCCCAAAACCAAAACTCAAAGTTGACACGCGCGGGGGGCAGACTGCGGTCGAAGTGCAACTCATTCAACCGCCAACATTGATCCTTGGGGGCGCATCGACACATCAATGTGGCATGAGTGTTCGCGAATCTCTTCCGAGGCCTGTACGAGAGGGTCCCGGGGCCCGAAACCGAGCGACGTCGCCGGGCTCGAGGAAAAATTCAGACGCCAGGCTCACAACGTCGACCCTGGGAGGTCTGAACCCACGATTCCGGACCGGTGCCTCTTCCCGAGTTGTTTTTCGACGGTCCCGAGGCCTGTTGAGGGCGCACCGAGCCGGAAACAGCGGAAAACCTGGGACATGCACTGGCGATTCGCTACCATTACGAACTGCCACTCCGAACTGCCACTCCGATCGAACAACATTGAGATGGATGGATGGACTGAACATTGCTATGACGAATTGCCATTCCGATCGATGACCCGAGGGGGTCTGGTAACATTGCCCCTGGGAAGGGTGTACTTTGGACGCCCGACATGGGTACCGAAAAATGGGCACTATGCCCAACAACAAATGTTGTCCCAAGCCAACAGCGGCCGCTGTTGAGCAGGCGGCCTTCTGTCTCGGATGGACACAGGCCGCGGCGGCGTGGACAGCGACTCCTGTTCAAAGTGAACAGGAACTGCTGTCGGGCATGGTACCCATTCTTTCAGTACCCATTTCAGGCGTCCAGATGTACGGTAGATTCGCGTCGTGTCAACCGGCGGTAACCCCGCCCCCGGTGTTCAAGGTGGAACGCCGCTGGCGGCCTGGAGTCGACCAATATGGAACGATCTGGCGATCGGGAAGCCGCCGATCGTTCAAAGCTGAACCATCCGCGCGTGTCAGAAACCAACGCTGAGGTCCTCACGACGCGAGCCTGTCGTGCTGCTCGCGTTGGAGATCGGCAGAGGAGGCACTCCGATGTTGGCGCGCTTCTGGGCTGGTGCTGCTCGGGCCGCCCGGGCTCCGCCCGGTCCCAGGGGGGGGGTCTGCCTCGAGGAGAGGGGATCGGGGGCTCGTAGAGGGAGGGCCGTCCCAACGTAGGGGTTATGGGGAGCGAGCCTTATGTTGTTCCCGTCGTACTTACGGGCCACATCCCAAACATAATTTCGAGCACCACGAGAAGCAGCGTAACATTGTCTGCCCGACACGCTAGCGAAGTGCCGCAAAAGCGTCGCCTCCCAGGGCTCGACACGTAAAAAAGCCCTGCAGCTTCGAGACTTCCCTGGTGCTCGAAAAATGCTTTCTGGCGGTAAAGGCTAAAGTAGATTGGAACATCATTCGGCGGCGAGCGAGGGGGGGAAATGTGAAGGAGAGGGCCTTCTCAGAAGGCGGCGGGGCTTCTCAGAAGCCCTCGCGCCTTCTGGGAAGTCGTTGATCGTTTTCGGAGCAGGCTTCCAAAGCTTCTCGGACGGCTCGGGGACTCACGAGCCTTCCGAGGAGGCCTTCTCCCTCTCACTTCCCCCCCTCGCTCGCCGCCGAATCGTGAAGCGAGCCCAGCTGGGCCCTCACGACACGAACCCGCCCCACGACGACGCCGTCGCGGCCGCGGCGGCGGGGGGCCTCCATGCGGCCCGCGGCCCTGGGAGCCGCCGCGCCGCCGCGGGCGGCGCGCGAGCCGCCGCTGGGGGGGCGCGCAGCTCCGCGGCCCGCCGCCGAGGGGCGCCGCGGCTCGGCGGCAGCCGCGCCCAGCGGCCGCCGCCACGTCCGGGAGGAGGGGGAGGAGGAGGAGGAGGAGGAGGAGGAGGAGGAGGAGGAGGAGGACGAGGAGGAGGAGGAGGAGGAGGAGGAGGGGGAGGAGGAGGAGGAGGAGGAGGAGGAGGAGCTGGAGGAGGAGGAGGAGGAGGATAGGCACCGTCTTGAAGAGCTCCCTCCCCCCCTTCTGGCCTGGAGAAGCGCCGCGGGGTGCGATCGCGAAGCTCGAGCAGGCGTGCGGCAAGGCGGGGGGGAGGCCGCCGCGCCTCCTCCGAGCTCCTCCTCGCCACTGGTGGTCCCGGAGTGAAGGGGGCCCTGGGACACACACATAAATACACACAAATAAGAGGATTCTCCACCTTCTTCCAGATGTTCGAGGTGTTTGTCTTCCCGCCCAGTTCCCATAGTTTCCCACATGTGTTCCCCTATTTCCCCACTGGTGTAGGAGCAAGGATAGGCGACACCAGCACCAACAGGGCGAGGAGGCGCGAGGAGGCAAGGGGGGAACTCTCCCTGGTGGTGTGGTCCCCCCCTCTCGCTCGAGACGTCCCCGGCCTCCAGCTCGGAGAGGCAGCGTGGACCTCCTCGCGGGCGGTGGGCCCTTCCCCGGTGGTGTTGGTGTCGCTTCTCCTCCCTCCGATTGGTGGCCCTGGAGCTCGAGGCGAGCAGCGGCTCCGCGGGCGGAGGGCGGGCGGCCTTCCGAGCGTGGCCCTCGCCCGTGGGCCGCGCACGCTCGTCGTGAGGAGCCGCAGGAGCGTCACGCATTGAGGGCGGGGGCCGTCTTCAAAGTGCGGCTCTCGCCGAGGCGGCACGCACAGTACGTTTCAACACTCGCGAGACCGCGGGAGTTTCACGAATTGAGGGCGGGGGCCGTCTTCAAAGTGCGGCTCTCGCCGAAGCGCCACGCACAGTACGTTTCAGCACTCGCGAGATCTTCATGAAACCGACGGCAGCCTCTTTTCTGCAGATGTGGCTCTCGCCTCAGCGCCGCGCACATTCGGAATACAAATGTGCACGGGGTTCACGGACTTGCCGTGGTTGACGTGCCAGAAAAAAGTGCTCTGAAGCGATTTCAGATTGTCAGGGCGCAACAGTTAAGTTGATTCACGGTGTTGAAGTCCCTGGAGGGGCATTCTGGCACGATTCAGGATCGTCGAGACGCAACAGTCACGTTCATTCGTGCCGTTAAAGTTCCGAGAATAGTAATTTGGCACGCTTCAGGATCATCCAACGGTTCTCTCCCAGCGGGACACTCCCCTCAGTGGACACGAGTCCTCGTAGGGGCCTATGCAGATGGAGCTTGGAGGGAGGGAAAATTCCAACATCGTTGATGAATGAATATTGGCTTTTAGCTGGTCCTCCTACTCCTCCTCCTCCTCCTCCACCTCCTCCTGCCACTCCTCCTGCTCCTCGCCTCTGACCGGGTCAGGAGGCAACTCTTTTGTCACACAGGGACTTCGGGCCCTGGGGGCCCTCACAGACCGAGCGGGCTCTCAGAATGACGCAGACAGATAGGGTCCCGGGCTCTGGTAGTGATTTTTGGCGATGTTGCAACTTGTTCGCAACGTCGGATGTCAGGGGAACGAGTCTAAGTGCTACTAAGCCCGATTAAGAGGCCATTGAGCCGGATGAGGCCAGGGATCAGGCCCGGAATGAGACCTGAAATTAAGCCGGATTAAAAAAAAGCTGGGCAGTAATACGCGTGATGGATTGGATCAAGCAGGACTAAGCCAGATTAGCCCAGTTTTCGACCAGGGTGTACTGGCGCCGAGTCTGAATCTAACCTCCCAGGAATTGCATCCAAAGTCAGGGGGCCCAGACTTGGAGGCGACTGGGGGCCTGGGGCAGAGACAACCCCGAGATCCCCGATCGGCCCGACAAGCCCCGCCTGCCGCGTTGGACAGAAATACTTGTGGGCACCTATGAGGAAGGGACATGTGACGGGACGGGGTATTGCGGCATCGTTGCTGCATCTTCAACGTACTCTCGTCCTCCTCCTCGTCCTCTTCCTCCTCCTCGTCCTTCTCCTGATCCTCCTCCTGATCCTCCTGCTCCTCCTCCGCATCAGCATCAGCATCAGCATCAGCATGAGCATCAGCACGAGCATCATCATCATCATCATCATCATCATCATCATCATCATCATCATCATCATCATCCTCCTCCTCCTCCTCCTCCTCCTCCTCCTCATCATCATCATCATCATCATCAGCAGCAGCAGCAGCAGCAGCATGAGCATCATCATCATCACCATCATCATCATCATCATCATCATCAGCATCATCATCATCTTAGTCATCATCATCATCAGCATCAGCATCAGCATCATCAGCATCATCATCATCATCATCATCATCATCATCACCATCTCCATCACAATCATCAGCATCATCATCATCACCATCTCCATCACAATCATCAGCATCAGCATCAGCATCAGCATCAGCATCATCATCAGCAGCATCGTCATCATCATCATCACCACCATCACCATCACCATCACCATCACCATCACCATCATCATCACCATGTTCATCATCACCATCATCATAACCATCATCATCACCATCATCATCATCATCATCATCATCAACAGCATCACCATCATCAACAGCATCACCATCATCAGCAGCATCATCATCAACAACACAATCATCGACACAATCAGCATCATCAGCAGCAGCAGCAGCATCAGCATCATCCTCCTCATCATCATCAGCATCACCATTACAAGCATCGTCATCGTCATCATCGGCAGCATCATCATCGTCATCCTCATCATCACCATCATAATTATCGTCGTCACCATCATAATCATCAGCATCATCATCGTCATCATCAGCACTGTGATCATCTACATCAGCATCATCATCATAATCATCATCATCAACATCATCATCATCATCACCATCATCATCACCATCATCATCATCGTCATCAGCATCATCATCCTCTTTTGACGTTCAACAAACGTATTAAATCAACTGGATTCGTAGCGTCATTCCTCCTCGTCCTCCTCGTCCTCCTCTCCTCCTCCTCCTCCTCCTTATCCTCCTCCTCCTCCTCCTCCTCCTCGTCCTCCGCGTCCTCCTCCTGGCCAACCCAAGGGCGCGCTCTGGCCAGATCCCCGACGGCAGCCAGGCCGCGGCGACGAGGCCTCCCCTGGAGGGCCCCAGAGGAAGGTCGAGGACCGCCCCGGGAACTCGACCTTCGATCCCCAAACCTTCGACCGTCGTCGACTTCTCTTATACTTGGGCGCCCGAGTTATCCGGGGTAACTCGGGTCCGGGGTAACTCGGGTTTGGATTCCCGAAAAAGGAACCCGAATTAGCCCTGACCCGAGTTACCCCTGATGATGTGGGGCTCTGGACGCCCGAATTATCCGGGGTAACTCGGGCCCAGGGTAACTCGGGTTCGGATTCCCGAAAAACGAACCCGAGTTAGCCCTGACCCGAGTTACCCCTGATGATTCGGGGCTCAGATATACATCGAGGGATGACAAGAGCACCGGCAGAGGCATAAACTGTCCGAGTTCCGCGCGGATCTCTGGGATCCGCGCTGGGCCCCCCTCCCTGGCGCACGGAGCGCGCCAGGGGCGGCGAGGGGAGAGCCGCCTGAAGAGCCCAGCGCCCACTCGAGAGATCCGCGCGGACTTCCGAATGATCGTGCTTGTGCCGATTAGGATTACGATTATCGTTGTTGCGACTGTTATTATTAGTGGCATTATTGTTATTATTAGTATTATTCGTATTATTATTATTATTATTATTAGTATTATTATTATTATTATTATTATTATTATGCGTATGCTTTTCTTGATACTATTGTTACTAATATTATTAGTAATACGATTAGTCTTCTTGTTTGCATTCGTCGTCTTAGTATGATTGCTACTATTACTATTGTGAGTTTGTTATTATGAGTGCTATGTTTATTGTTGCTATTATTTTAGATCAAATTATTAAAATTATTATTATTCGTAAAAGTTATATGTTCTTCTGTGTCTTATCATTATGACTACCCTTCCTCTTGCTATTGAATTAACAGTATCATTACTCGTATTGTTATTATTTTTTTTCGTCTTATCCCTACTACTACTACTACTACTACTACTACTACTACTACTACTACTACTACTACTACTACTACTACTACTACTACTACTACTATGCTTCGAGGGACGCGAGCGGGCCCTGCCTGGCGCGGCTACCGCAGGGCCGGGCGCCCGATGCCCCATGGCCGGCCGGCGGCGCCGGCGGGGCGCCAGCGGGGCGCTGGCGCGGGGCGCGAAGGCCCGGCGAGTCGCCCGCCCTCGAGCGCTGCGGGGCCGAGTGCGCGCGCAGGGTGCCGCTGCCCGCCGCCCGCCGCGGCTGCCGCTGCCCGCCGCTGTCGCCGCGGCTCTCCGGCCGCTGCGCCCGCCGCTGCCGCCGAGGCTGCTGCTGTCTCCTGCTCCTCCTGCTCCTGCTCCTGCTCCCCTCTCTGACTATCGTATAGATGTGTGCATACACACATGTGTATATATATATATACATGTACATACATGTATATATATAGATATAGATGTACGTCTATATATGCACATATGAACAGACAACCCTGCACAGCTTCATATTCTAAATGTATTGAAAAACATAGATCAGCACATGTGTGTAGCGCATAGTTGCGTGTAGACTTGCATGTGTGCACAGGTCTTGGTGGCCCAAAAGGGGATCCAGCTGAAAGGGGGTGGTTCAATAGATTGGGGGCAATTGGATTGCAAACGTAGTGCGCCGGAAAATTGTATTGCATTGTGTTGCAAGTGATGTATTGCACGCGAAAATCCACCAATACATGATTTGCGCCTCGGAATGTAATGCACGCCCAAAATGTATTGCAACCCCACAAAACTATTGCACCAAATCTATTGCACCACCCCCTTGTCGCTGGACACCCTGTTGGGCCAACCAGAACGAAACGGCATGAGTGTGTATATGTGCATACACGAACATACACATATGCACATGCATCTGCATACACCAATGCATGTACATACCCATATACAGAAGCATTGATCCTTCACCGTGCCGCTGGGCACGGACTGCGCGTGTCCCTGGATCCTGTGCCTAACCCTTAAAGCTTCAGTTCTCGCTCCTGAGAACTATTCCAAGGGCCCGAACCCTCCTCCTCTTCCTCCTCCTCCTCCTCCTCCTCCTCCTCCTTCCCGACGTGTACACGCAAGAAAGACCTAGGCAAGAGCGACCATCGGTGCGCGGATTTAGGGCCGCTGGGGGGCCGAAGCCACGCGTGCAGGCCAATGCTTCGGGACCCTACTGGGCCCGCACCGAGAAGTCACTCCGGCGAACGCTCACTCTTACGCACGGCCGAAGAAAGGGCGGGCACCAACAGCCGATCCCCCCAGAACCACGCCCGCGATTCCTCCGCGGCGGCCTCTGGCTGCGCAAGCGGCTTGGGGATCGGCGGCGGCAACGGCGCCGCCCGCTGGGCCAAGTCCGCCGCGTCCGGTTGGACCTGGCCGGCGCCCGTCGCGCACATACTGGTCACTCCTCCTCCTCCTCCTCCTCCTCCTCCTCCTCCTCCTCCTCCTCCTCGTTTCCTCCTCCCGTCCTCCTCCTCCTCCGCCCTCCTCCTCCTCCTCCTCCTCCTCTTCTTCTCCTCCTCCTCCTCTCCTCCTCCTCCTCCTCCTCCTCTCCACTCTCCTCCTCCCCTCTCCTCCTCCTCCTCCTCCGACTCCGACTCCGACCGTCTCCGACTCCGACTCCGACTCCCGCTCCGACTCCGACTCCGACTCTGTCTCCTCCTGCTCCTCCTCCTCCTCCTCCTCCTCCTCTCCTCCTCCTCCTCCTCCTCCCTCTCCCCTCCTCCTCCTCCCCCCTCCTCCCTCCTCCCTCTCTCCCTCACTCCTCCCTCCTCACTCCCTCCCTCCCCTCCCTCCCTCCCTCCCCTCCCTCCCTCCCTTCCTCCCTCCCTCCCTCCCCCCTCCCTCCCTCCCTCCCACCCTCCCTCCCATCCCTCCCTCCCTCCTCCTCCCCCCTCCCCCTCCCTCCCTCCCTCCCTCCCTCCCTCCCTCCCCCTCCCTCCCTCCCTCCCTCCCTCCCTCCCTCCCTCCTCCTCCTCCTCCTCCTCCTCCTCCTCCTCCTCCTCCTCCTCCTCCTCCTCCTCCTCCTCCTCCTCCTCCTCCTCCTTCTCCTGTCGAGGGCATCCGCGAAAAACGCTCCGTACCCGCGGGGTCGTGGCCCATGGATCCGGCCCGCGAAGCCACGGATAGGGATGGCCTTCGCCCACGAGGTCGAGCGCCGACCCCCCCCTGCTCGGGGGGATCAAGAAAAAGCCCAGACCAGCACCCCACGGACCTCTCCCGGGGTGCGCTCTTACCAGGATGTCGAAGCGAACCAGGCCGTGGCGACGAGGGCCCCCCAGGACGCCCAAAACGGTCAAAAGGAGGGAAGGTAACGGTATCGGATATTTTTTGGCAGCGGGCAAAGGGGGGTAGGGGGAGGGGGCAAGGCTTTTACAAAGAGGCTGCTTCTTGGAAGGCGGCCGTCCTTACATCTACGGAGAAAGGCCCGCGCCTTCTAAGAAGCAGGGGTGCTTCTCGGAAGCCTTCCCCCTCTCCCCCTAACCCCCGCCCGCGCGTGGCGGTACTTCTTCCTCTTCGGACGCTCCTCGCGCGATGCGGCCGCCCCTGGCCTGGCTGCGGCGCCGCGCCCGCCCCCCTCCCCCGGTACCTCGAGGAGGGGGGCCCGAAGGCACGGGGCTCCGAGGGGGGAGGAAGCCCTGCGCAGAGCACGGGCTCGACCCTGGAGGCACTTTCCCGGCAACGGGCGAGGGGGGAAAGGCAAGCTGGGTGCGCGCGCGTCACATGTGACGTCCTACCCCTCCCTCCCATCCCCTACCATGGCGTAGATATCCTCTCCATTCGCACAGTCGGACGTCGAGCAGGGCAGGGATCGCGAGAGGGTACGCGATATGCGTGGTAGGGCACGGCATGGCATTGCGTAGAAGAGCACGGCAGCACGTAGCATGTCATAGCGTGGCGTGGCATTGCGCAGTGAAGCACTGCATCAAAACATTGCAACGCAACGCATGGCATCGCACAGCGGCGCAGAACACAAGACCGCACAGCATGTCACGGCATGGCGCCGGGTTCCTTGGAGGGTAAGTGGATCCTCTTCGAAAGGTCTGGGTCGGTCTGGAGTCGTGGCTCCATGTCTAGCTTCTTGGGCTCCCCGAAAAGCTCCGCACAAGACGGGGCTGATGGAGAGCACCCGCTGGCTCTGCTTTCAACATCGCCTTCTCAGAGCAGAAACGAGGCTCACGCTCGATATTTCCTGAAACCGACGACGCCCCAAACTGGGGGGGGCTTCTGCTGCCAAAAAAATCAACGAATCGACACCACATGCGGAATCACTTCCGAAGGGTCTCCTCGGGGGAGCATTTTCTGGATGTTGGGTCCTATTTGGAAGGACCGAAAACGCCCGCGCTGCAGCGGAAGCACGATTTGGAACAACCAGAAGCGCAGAAATGGGGCCAGCGGTTCAGTGGAAGCAACATTTTGAACAAAAAATAACCTGGCGAAGGACACAACCATATGCAGTTGTGAACACCGTCGTTGTATGCACCGCATTCGGAGGAGCTCCCTATAGGGTCACGAAACGTGCGAGAGCTGTGCCAAATTTGTCTGGTGGACGCATGCGAAAGCAGCCACTGGGGCCGTCGGTGGAATTCCCTATGGGCCCACGAAAACCGTGAGAGGTGCTCCGAAATAGGTGCGCTGGGCGCATGCGAACGCAGCCGCTGGGGCCGTCGGTGGAGCCCCCTATGGGGTCGCGAAACGTGTGAAGGGTGTGCCGAAATTTGTGTGGGTGACGCATGCGAACGCCGCCACTGGTGCCTTCGGTGCAGCCCCCCATGGGGCCACGAAACGTGTGAGGGGTGCGCCGGAATGGGTGCCGGTGGCGCATGTGGGCGGTGGCACTGGGGCCTTCGTTGGAGCTTCCTATGGGGCCACGAAACGTGACAGTGTGAGGGGTGTGCCGAAAAATGGGTGTGGGTGACGCATGCGGGCGGCGGCACTGGGGCCTTCGGTGGAGCTCCCTATGGGGCCACGAACCGTGTGAGGCGTGTGCATAAATGGGTGTGGGTGACCCATGCGGGCGGTGGCTCTGGGGCCTTCGGAGGAGCTCCCTATGAGGCCACGCAACGTGTGAGGCGTGTGCCGAAATGGGTGTGGGTGACGCTTGCGGGCGGTGGAACTGGAGCCTTCGGTGGAGCTCCCTATGAGGCCACGAAACGTGTGAGGCGTGTGCCGACATGAGTGTGGGTGACGCATGCGGGCGGTGGCTCTGGGGCCTTCGGAGGAGCTCCCTGTGAGGCCACGAAACGTGTGAGGGTGTGCCGAAATGAGTGTGGGTGACGCATGCGGGCGGTGGCACTGGGCCCTTCGGTGGAGCTCCCTATGGGGCCACGCAACGTGTGAGGCGTGTGCCGAAATGGGTGTGGGTGACGCATGTGGGCGGTGGCACTAGGCCCTTCTGTGGAGCTCCCTATGGGGCCACGCAACGTGTGAGGCGTGTGTCGAAATGGGTGTGGGTGACGCATGCGGGCGGCGGCTCTGGGGCCTTCGGTGGAGCTCCCTATGAGGCCACGAAACGTGTGAGGCGTGTGCCGACATGAGTGTGGGTGACGCATGCGGGCGGTGGCTCTTGGGCCTTCGGTGGAGCTCGCTATGGGGCAACGCAACGTGTGAGGCGTGTGCCGAAATGGGGGTGGGTGACCCATGCGGGCGGTGGCTCTGGGGCCTTCGGTGGAGCTCCGTATGGGGCCACGCAACGTGTGAGGCGAGTGCCGAAATGGGTATGGGTGACGCATGCGGGCGGTGGAGGGGGGAAGGCGAGGAGGAAGGAAGGAACGCAGGGACCGTCTCTTCAAACGAGGACCCAACATCACAAGATGATTGGGAAAAACGAATATCATTTTCCCGGGAATCCTGCGTGTAAAAAACAATACGCGGAGGGAGGCCGGACATCTTCCGGACGTCATCAAGGGAGAGAGGAGAGTAGTATTCAGATTGTGTAATTGTTGCAAGGGAGAAGGCCATCTCCTCCTCCTCCACATCCTCTTCCTCCTCCTCGGCGGCGGCGGCGACGAGCGAGGAGGGGGAGTTGAAAAGGAGAAGGCCCTCTCAGAAGGCGGCAGGACTCCTCAGAAGCCCTCGCGCCTTCTGAGAGATGTTGCGTGTCTTCGGGGAAGCCGTCGGCTCAGAACACCAGGGGACTCCCGAGCCTTCTGAGAAGGCCTTCTCCTTCTCACTTTCCCCCTTGCTCGCCGCCGACTTTCCCATCCTCAGGGTCCCACCCCGCAGAGACCCGTCAGCGAGTCGACGACTTCACGAGCACCCGAGCATCTGACGTCATGTTTTTCCCGCAGCGCAGCTCCCCATAGGCCTGGACCCCTTCCTGGGGACCAGCTTCTCATCCCGAGCCGTTCTCCGACGGCCCCGGGCCCGGCGAGGCCCCGGGAAGCTGAGAATTGCCGAAAACCTTCCGCCGCGGCACTTTCGAGACGCGCGAGTGTCAGGGTCATGAGAGCCCCATCCTCCCCGTCCCAGGATCCGTCAACATCGAAGCAAGAAACTGGATCAGATCGAAAGTGCGTCGGGTCGGGCCGCATCGGCACGGACTCGAAAGCAGATCGGATCGGCCGTGCCAGGATGCACAGCAGCGCCATGCAGGCATCGAGTGTCGCACCAGACCGTCGGCATACCAAAATCGAATCTGGGATCGGGCCGGCCGGAATCGAGATCGCATCGGGTCGATCGGATCGAAATGCGCCCTGCAGTCCCCCGCCCGGAGCTCGTTCGCCTGGGACGCAGAAAGACATACCAGTACAACGTGTCCTCCCTGGAGGCGTGCGTCCGACCCGAACCTGTCGTGCAACCATCTTGTAGTAGATCGTTTCCCGAGCGGTGTGGCCAGAAAGCGCCCGCCACGAAGCATATCCTACCATATCCGCATCCGTGCCTCTGGGTACGGAGTGGGCGTGTCCTCAGGTCATTTGCCTAATCCCTGGAGCCTCCGTCCTCCGTCCTGAGGAGTCTCCAAACTTCCGAGATTTGGCGGGGCTCCCGGCGTGCTCCCAGGGGCTTCCCGCGTGCCCCGTGGGGCCCCCTGGGCTCCCCCGCATCTTGTCGCGTGACTTTTTCGGGCCAACAACAAAAACAAGACTGGCCAAGAGGGCCCCACAAGGACCCCAAGAGGGCCCCGAGACGCCCAGGGATCGGCCCAAGACGCCCAAGATGGCCTCAAGACGGTCCAAAACGCCTCCAAGATGCCCCAAGAGGCACCCCAAAGGCCTCCCCAGAGGGCCTCAAGAGGCAAAAACAATTGATCGGCCTTCGATTTTTGAAGCATTTTGGCGTTCTCGATTTTTCGGCTTTCCGACGCTCCAAGACGGCCCAAGAGGCCCCCGAGACCACCCCAAAACTGCCCGAGAGGCCTCCAGGAAGGCCCCAAGACGGCCTAAGAGCGCCCCACGACAGCCCAAGCGGCGCCCAAGACGGCCCAAGACGGCCCAAGACGGCCCCAAAAGGGGCCCAAGAGAGGGAACACGAACCGAAGTCCGAGCTTTCCGCCCCACGAGGTCCCCAGGAGGCCCCCAGAAGCGCCCAGAAAGCCCCAAGAGGCCCCCAAAGAGGCCCCAAGAGGTCCAAAAGTGGCAAGAGGCCTCCAAACTGCCTCCAGTGGCACCCGAGAGGCCTCCCGCGAGATCCCGACGAACATCCAAGAGGCCTCAGACCCACAACCCAGGCACGGTGGCGGAATAGGCCGAAGGCCATGATTTGAGATGTCTCGGCGCGCGCATCGCCCCCTGTAGGGAGCCCACAAAGGACGTACGCGCCCAGCTATGTACATGAACACGGCCCCTTGACCCGCGAGACCGGCCGCGTGATAGGAACATTCGCGCCATGCGAACTCTCGAAACCAGCGTGGATTCATGTACGTGTACGTCCTTCTTTCGCTCCTGACCCTGGGGGGGGGGGGAGGGGGGGAGGGGGCGACGCGCACACAGCACCAGCCTGCCCAGGTGACGCCGCCCCCTGCCCCCTGCCGCGAGCGAGCGCGCCTCCTGCGCGGCGGCGGCCGCCGGCGTCGGCGCCGGCTCCTCGGCGGCGAAGCTGGCCTGGGCAGCGCCGCCGCGCACGGCACGTCGGCGGGGCTTCGAGCAGGAGACCGGCGACGGAACTGATATACCCCCAAACGGAAATGTCCGTCGAGCCCACGAAAAATACGTCGAATGCATGGTGAGTCTGTGAGCCTCCTGCGTACTGCCGCAGACTCGACGACAACAGCAATGCGACGTCGGTTCTGTAGTCGATCTTCTGCTCGAAGGATGGCGACGATGCCGATGCCGCGCGGACCTCCGAAATTTCACGACTACGCTGCTCTTGCTCCTCTGGCGACGGCAAAGAACCAACTGAAGGGGAACTGGGACGCACAAATAAATACACACAAATAAAAGGATTCCCCATGTTTTCCCATGTTTTCCCATATTTTCTGGGTTTTTGTCGTCCCCCCATTTCCAATATTTTCCTATATTTTCCTGGGGGCCGACGATTAACTGTGTCTGTGTTTTTTTTCCCTCCTGACCAACGCGGGGGCGCAGATGCCGAATGCACGGCACGCCGCGATCGCGTGAACACTGCAGGGAAGGTCGTGCCGTGGCACCGCCGGCGCTGGGTTCTCGGACTCGCCGGCGCGCCCAGGGGGACGTGGCCTGGGGGGTGGGCATTTCTCGGGAGGCCCGGGGGCCACATGCGAGCCCTACCCCTACCCCCCCCACGATTTCTCCGAGGGGGAGGGTGGGGTTCACCCCGTTCGGGAGCTCCCAAGCGCAGTGAGCCCCACCCTGCCCGTCAGAGATCGTGGGGGGGTAGGGGTAGGGTTCGCATGTGGCCCCCTCAAGGCGGCCGGGCCTCCCGGGAGCCCCCGGGCCTCTTCCGAGAAGCTGTCCGGGCCGTGCTCCGAAGACAGAGAGGCGGGTTCTCAGGGGGCGCGAGGGCGTCTGAGACGCCCCGCCGCCTTCTGACGGGGCCTGTCCCCTCTCGCTGCCCCCCGTGAGCTCGCCGCCGAATGACGGCGACGAGAACGAAGGTGAGGCAGAATGTCAGGATGCAGCTCCTGGGAGGTCTTTGTCAGAACGACTAAGGGCGATTAAGCCCGATGAAGGGGCGCCTGAGCTGAAGCTGGATCAAGGCCGGATTAAGCCCGGGATCGGGTCGGGCTAAGCGGGATGAAGCAGCATTAAGCGGGATTCAACTCGACTCGAAGGACTATACCAGATTGGGCCGATTTCGGCCAGGGGTATACAAACGCCGATGCTGAATTCACCCCCCAGGAGTTGCATCTTAAGACACTGATGCCGACAATAATGATGACGACGACGCGGATGAAGCAGAATGGGACGCAGAAAGACAGACTAGTGCGATGTGCCCCCCTTGGAGACGCGTGTCCTAGCCTACAATATAGCGCAAACATGGCATAGCATATCGTTATACCCAGTCGGCAGGGCCAGAAAACGCTCGCCCTCGAGTACGTCCTAGAACAGTTCCGAACGCGCGCGCGTCGCACCTGCGCCGACGCCCACACGGCATAACTGGCAGGAATGGCAACCATAAATCGGCACACCCCCGCCACGAGACCCTTTGCAGCGTTTGCCATGCGATGCCCGCGTAGTTTCTACCAAACACTCCGCCACCATCACCCCAAGACTGCAACTCCCCGCGTGCGTCTGCCTCCTGCAGGCTGCGCCATGGGTTGCAGCAGACACCCCGCCACAACCAAATCGCGATATCATGGGGGAGTCTACCTTTCCCAGGTTGCGCCGTACATTGTAACTTAAGGCACCCCCCCCCACCCTGCCTGGTCAGCGGCGAGGGCGGACGCCGACGCGGTCGGTCGGCCGGCGGGCCGTGACAGGCAGAGGCACACTAGACGAGCGGAAATTGGAGGGCGGTCGCGGAGAGGGGAACGCGAGGGGATGCCTCGGGCGTAGAGAATCTGCGGCCACGAGGCGTGCGCGGGCGGAATCGGGCGCCGAAAGTCCATGCACGGGAAGGAGAGCAGCGACAGCGTCGTCAGGGGGTCTGGCACCACGGAGGTGAGGCAGGAGTCGCACGCAGGGCGCCAGTCCACGGACCCGGCCCTGACGAGCGTCGTAACGCCCGAAGGCAGCCCCGCCCCGCCATACAATCAAATCGCGAATTCCCGTGCCAGTCTACATTTCGCCATCTTGAATAATCATTCCAAAATTCACTGTTAGGATCGATCAGAAACCCCGTCGCACAACAAAATCGTCGTTTACTGTACTGCATGAATCAACTTTCTGTATAAATGCGGCATCACAAGGAGACCGAGATTCCCCGGCGACAACACTTTATAAAGAATTATCCCAGTGCGACCCTACCTAGGAGTTGGAACCCCTAGGAAAGCAGCATTAGTAGTAACAGTAACGCTAAGCTAAAGCTAAGCTAAAGCTAAGCTAAAGCTAAGCCACAGCTAAGCTCAAGCTAAGCTCAAGCTAAGCTAAAGCTAAGCTAAAGCTAAGCTAAAGCTAAGCTAAAGCTAAGCTAAAGCTAAGCTAAAGCTAAGCTAAAGCTTAGCTAACGCTAAGCTAAAGCTAAGCTAAAGCTAAGCTAAAGCTAAGCTAAAGCTAATCTAAAGCTAAGCC
>CAUYUJ010000974.1:51088-78588 GCA_963575745.1 Prorocentrum cordatum
CTCCACCTCCTCCTCCTCCTCCTCCTCCTCCGCCTCCTCCTCCTCCTTCCTGCCTCGGGGCCCTCCTTCCCCCCCCAACTGCTTGGCCAATCGCGCCTGCCCCTCCCGTTTCCCCCTCCTCCTCCGCCTCCGCTCCCCGCCTGTGCCCTCAACGGCACGCTCCGCACACGGATCGTCCCGAGGGGGGGCGTCCACACAGCGCCCGTCTTCCATCTCGGCACACTCCCCACAAGGACCGTGACTCCCAGAAGGAGCTCCGCCGACGGCCTCGGGGGTGCGTCCGCATGGCGTTGCCCGCCCAGTGTGGCACACCCCGCACAAGGATCGTGCTTCACAGGGAGCTCCACCTCTACGGTCCCAGGAGATGCGTCCACACAGCGTCCCGCGTACCCCCGCCCATGCCGGCACACCCTTTACATGGATCGTGCCACACAGGGAGCTCCACCGACGGCCCCCGTTGGTGCATCCACGCAGCGTCAGCACCCGTTGATGTGTTTAAGTGCGGAGCCCCCCCACCATTCTGGCTTACTCCTCACACGGATCGCCACCTAAGGACCCAGTCGGTGTGTCCACGTGCGGGCCCGCAATTTAGGGGGTCTGGGCCCACGTTCGTTTACGGGCCATAACTCAAGCGTCCGACGGCCGTTCGAGACGATTCGGCCACCCTGGGAGCCCTGTCGACGAAGCGCAACTACAGAAAAGCATCACGACGCTGCATGTCAACCTCCAGGAACCCACGGTTCCACCCTACATTTCGGCACACCCCTCACACGGACCGTGCCCCGTGGGGAGCTGCCCATAGCCCTCGGAAGGCACGGCAATGTGCGGTCCCCCTGCCCGGCTCGGAACGCGGCATGAAGATGAGGACGAGGAAGAGGAGGAGGAGAGGGGAGTTCCAGGAATGGCACGATAATCATGAGTAGAAGGAGGAGCCCCTTACTCCTTTTCTGACTCGACGAACGGGGCTGCCTCAGCTCGCCTCTGCGCGCCTGGTTCGCCGGGCCCCCGTCCGCACCACCCCGAGCTCCATCCCCTTCGCGGCGCGCCGCCTGTGAGGAGAGGGTGCTTATTACCCTACTCTACTCGCAGCTGCGTAGGGATCGGTCCTTCGCCAGTCTACAATTGGTCAATCTGTCTGCTCGTCTCGCGATCCTGCTCCCGATCAGAGCCATGCCATGGCACGCGCCGCCCCTCCGTCTGACTGGCTAGTGCGCTGGCTCCAAGACTTTAAGCACAGCGTCGGTGAGCTTCCGAGAGAAATCACACTGCCAGACCCTCCATGGCGAGGTAACTACTCGAATCCCACCTCTGCGAGCAACATCCAACTGCAAGTAACCAACCGACGATTCTGGCCAACTCACGAGCTCGGGGCCGTGAGCTGTCTTGCAATCAGGGCTACCATACGCTGCATGACGGTACCAGTACGAGGCAATTTGCTGTGACAGCTCACGCTCCTCGTTGTTCATGTGGCTTGTATGCGCAAAAACAAACTGGACTTCGTCGAAATGCTCGACAAATGGCAGTGGACGTTGGGAAGCCTCGTGGCTGTAGATGTATCTGTAGACACGATTCCCACCTGTTTCCAGAAGGTGCGAGGCCAAAGTCATAGCGCAAGTCATCGTCGTGTCGCCAAGGATGCGTTCTGCAACCCAAAACTCATGGCTGACATCCGGTATCTGTGGGTGCACTTCAGTGCGGAGGTATTTCGAAATGGTGGCCTCCACATACTCTCTGGGCAAATATCTAGCGAAGCCTTGCTCGTTTTCAATGTAATCGAACAACTGCTCCTTATCTGAACGCATAGGCAAAGCTGTGAACATGAACCCTTCATCTCTGTTGCCACCGAGCAGAACCGGCACACTGCTAAGTCTGTGGGCTCGGGCTAGTTCCATAGGGTGGGCAACGAGCTCGACGCCATCAATTGTTGGCGCATGCCGACTGAAGAAATAGTCAACCACGTCTGGCCCCATGGCAGCAATAACTTCCTGCGTTGACAGAGAAACAAGGCAGCTGGCATTGGAGCAGCTTGTGTTGCGCAAGACCTGCTGGTAGACGTCTTCTGCCACTTCCCCAGGGTTCGCTGCCCATATCGCAAAGGCTCCGGATTCCATCGCAACGCTGGAGAAGAGGCCCCAGGAGCGCGGCATGGCAAGGTGGCATGAAATACTCGCAGCGCCAGCAGACTCTCCAAAGACCATCACACGCTTCGGGTCCCCCCCGAAGGCAGCAATATGATCTTGCACCCATTTGAAGGCTGCGCGCTGGTCCTGTAGACCGTAGTTTCCAGTCGAGCCACTTTCTGGATCCCTCTGGCGGAGCTGGTCACCACCCAGGAACCCGAAGATACCTAGGCGATAGTTCGTGGTTATGACCACTGCAGGCTGCCCACTCGCCATGTAGAACTTCACCAGGTCGGTGGCGTGATAGTACCCGTCCGACGCGGCGCCTAATACGAAACCACCGCCGTGGACCCATATCATGCACGGAAGCCCGGTGCTGCCGTGGAGCCATGGCGGAGCGTAGACATTCAAATAGAGACAGTCCTCGCTGCTGCTCGCAGAGGCGTACGGCACATCTTCCTGCATGCAGCTGTGGCCGTACCTCGAGGCATCCAGCGTGCCTGGCGCCCACGGCCGTGCAGGCTGCGGGGGCCGCCAGCGGCCTTCGCCCACGGGAGCGGCAGCGAACGGGATCCCGCGGAAGACGTGGACTCCACCTTCCTGGATTCCTAAGAGCCTCCCCATGGCGGTGCTCACCTCTTTGCCAAGCGCGCTCCGCTACTCGCAGAGTAACCACTCGCAAATGGCCTGGATCCGCCCCGGGGGATCTGCGATCCAGAACCTGGAGGAAGACATGCCTCCTGTTGTCGGACGCTTGCGAGTAGGCACCTTGCGAGTGGTGGAACGCGCTCGGTGACCTCCGGCCTCCGACCGGCCGCAGCCAACCCAAGGGGGCCGCCGGAGCCAGTGGCTCCTCGCCGGGCGCCCGCCGCAGCCGCGGACCCAGCCCCGAGGAGCACGGCGGCGGCGAAGGCCGCACCGAGAACTCGGGGCCCACCTCCGGGCCACGGGCTGCGTGGAGGGCCCTCGTCGTCTTCTTCGGTGAGGAGTCGGTGCTGCATTGTCTGCGTGTCCGGAGGCATGCCCGCCACACCTGGCCGCAGGCGCAAGCGTCGGATCTCCCCGAACTCACCAGCCCTCTGCAAGCGAACGCCAAATGGCCTGAACCCAAATGGCTTGCTCCAGAATTGCTTGAGCCGTCATGGCTTGAGCCGAAGAGGCTACGGAGGAAGTTCTTAGACATTTATGGGGATGACAGAAAAGATGCGTTGTCTTGCTGTCCGTTGCGTGTACCAAACAAATGGGCGGACCTCGCCAGGATCTGCGTCTTTCTCAAAGAAGGGCTTGCGAGAGATGAGCAGCCCATGACGCCCTGACTCTGCCTGCCTGGGTCTGTCTTCTGGGCGCCCCCGCGGGCCAAAGGACCGAATTTGCCCAAAATGTGAATGACCATTGTGCATAAGGGGTGCCGTGTTGCGCATCGAATACAATGACCTGCACGGATCGATCCGGCTCAAAAAATGGCGCAGAAAGATTGGGTTCGAGGGTCTGGGCGTGATTCGAGTAGAGGATCGACTACAGAATTGATTTACCCCCAAATTGATTTTCCCCATCGGAACTACGACGAATACGTAGAATGCTCGTGCATCTACTGAAGTCTCCGAGTATTTTTCCGCAAATGCGACGAGACCATTAATTGTTTGGGGAAATCAATTATGTAGTCGATCCCCTACTCGAGTGATGTTTTGCGATGTTGCAGTTTTTCTGCAACGTCGGATCTCATGGAGGGGGGGGGGTTGTCTTTCTGAGAGGGCCAAGGGCCTCTGGGAGGGCCGGGGCCTTCCAGCTTCTGGAGGAAGACTTCTTGGACCCCCTGGGGGTGGGCGGCGTTCTGACAGGGCGAGGGCCTCGGAGAGGGCCAGGGCCTTCAGCCTCTGGAGGAAGGCTTATTGGACCCTCCTGGGCCCGTGGTCGAAGGCCAGCTTTTTGTAAGAAACGCCCCGCCTGCTCAGAGCCCCAGGGGTCCGAGGGTCCGAGGGTCTGGGCGTGATTGTTTGCGATGTTGCAACTGTTCCGCCACGTCAGATCCCCGGGTAGCCCCTAGCAAGGTACGGCTCGCTACGGTGCCTGGAGGCGCAGCCCTCTTCAGCGCAGGGGAGAGCAGACACCGCCACCTCATCCCAACTGTGACGCAGAACACTGAAGGGGCCCAGGGACACACTAATAAATAGAAACGAATCGCAGGACTCCCCATATTGTTCCCCATGTCTTCTGGGTTTTCGTCTTCCCCCCCCCGCTCCCCATAGTTTCCGAGATTCTCCTGGGAGTCGACGATCAATTGTGTCTGCGTGTTTCTTTCCCTCCAGAAAAACACGGGCACGGCTGGCAGGCGCAAGCCCTGGTGTGACGACCTCGACGCCACAGCGCTGGGCCGTGAGGTGCGCACGGCGAGGGTGCCACCACTGCGAGACACAACCCACACTGGGAGGGCATCCCCCCTGCGAGAAGCACACTCTCCACGAGGAGGGAAAAGAGGAGGGGGAAGAGGAGAGCGAAGGACCCCTAACAAAGCGAGCAATACGCGAGCAAACAACGGCCTGCACTATGACCAAGCCTCCCACACATCGCGACGGTGTCGCAGAAAACAAAGCCATGAGAAAAAAAAGCGGCAAACGCTCGCGCGCAGCACGACAAACGCAGAATTTAGGGCAGAGTGGTCGAGACGTCCTTCGCAGTACCACACCAGGCGACAGTGGGCGCAGAGCGAGCACAGCACTGTAATGGACAAATTAATCCCCTGCCATCTCAAGGCGAAACTGCAGGAAGAGCACTCACGCACTCACCCAAATGAGGAGGACGACAGGGAGGAAAAGGAGGAAGAAGTCGTCCAACAGCTATGTCAACAAGTCTTCGTCCCACGCCCGGCTATTCGCCATCGTGGCATTGCGGGCCTGACTGTGCGGGTGTAGGGGGGCCTGACAGTGTCGCGCGCGAGGACGGGGTACGCTGACAGAGACGAACTATCTTCAAAGACATGCCCATTCCATCCAGAGCGAAACATCGAAGAGAAATGGCCATCATATACAACGAACTGAATAGAACTAGACACGGAAACTTGCACCACATACGTTGCACCATCAATACTCAGGAGAGCACCTCGCTCCGTGAAGGGTCCCCGTTCACGGAGGGAATACACATGTCCTCGGAAGCCGCTCCGAGAACGTGGTTTCAGATGTCCCCGGGAAACTCCTCCGGGAACATCGGGCGCGGCCATGTGCGTCGCCTCCAGAAGTAAGCGAGGGCAGGGACGCTATGGTCTAGGGGTGGTCCAACTGGGCCGCAACGAAAATGCCACGAAATGCAGCGCCCAATAGCAATGCCCCGCCAGATATCGCTTCCCGCGAGCGCCAGATTCGAATGGCCCGCCAGATTGCGCGTCCCGCGAGATCCAGGCGGACAAATCCTGCCCCCTCTGCAATGTCACAGAGACGGTGCGCCCTCGTGGCGACGGCGAGGCAATCGAATGGGAGCACGGTGATCGATCCCAGGGGGGGCCAGTCCACACCGTTACTCAGCGAGGCGTGCGTGCGACAAGCGCTCGAAATCGATGTCCCTCATCACCCACACTAACAGCACTCCCCGCATGCCATAACTTACTGACAAAGAAGCGAAACAGATACAACGACAGCGCAATACCATGTAAACCTTGCCAAAGGAAACTTTCTGACGGCCCAGACGTACGGACCACCCTCATCAGTGAAGACACCGAGGAACGCCCCTGAAACCATCTCCGTCTTGGGACCAGCAAGCCGCTGCTCAGCGCGCATGGTCATTACCTCGCTCAGGTTGTCCACTCGAGAAGAATTTGCGAATCACATGGCCGCCTACTTCGCGTGGGTGCTGTAAGCGTCCTTCACGGGTTCGCATCCAAACCCGCCACGCGAGTAGTCCCGTCCTCGTATACGAAGCGTCGCTTGATTAAGGCAGATGCCGACAACGCTGATGAAAGCTGAGTTGCCAACAACAAAAGCCATAAGGACAGTGTATACGGTCATCATTGTTACGTTCTCGCCCCAATTGTCAATGTCGAAGCTGGACAGGTCGGCGATTGCGAAGCCCGTGATGAACGTCGAAAGCGTGAGCATTGCTGACATTTCGTCCAATCGGTTTTGCACTCCGTCAAAATCCTCACCTTCTTTATCTCCATTCGCCCTTGCACACTCGAAATATTCCCCTGCCTCTACAGGAGTGGACTGCTCTCCATGCATCCGTGAAACGTACCCTGACCAACTATTCGGGCGAAGTTGACAAGAAACGCCAACTTCTGCACATGCCTCCTGAACAATGCAGATGGCTATACTGGGATCTCCTTGGGACCGTCAAGGGGTCCTCTTGGAGCGTGTGCGGAGCTCTGGAGGCCTCCTGGGGTACACTGCGATCCGTGGGAGCATTGGGCCGCCACCTGAACCATTTTTGGAGTCTGTGGAAGCCGAGATGGCCCCCTGAAGGCACGCGGGTCATCGGGGGGGAGGTTTTGGAGCAGAGGGCCTACCTGGGACCCGGTCGCCGGGTGTGTAGATGTATATATATATATATGTATATATATATACATATAAAAACATACGTGCGCACATCTCTCTCTATATATAGGTATGTACACACAAATTTAACGTACATTGTGCGCGTGTGCTTGTGTGTGATATCCCTGCTCTTTTTTCCTGACGCCCGCTCTTAGGACGATGGTTGAAAACGTCGCTGCCTCAAAATACACAGTGGCACCCTCCCTAACCCTCCTTGGCATCGTCCTCACACTCATCCGATCCTTCCCCCCACCAGTAAAATCATGTTTCCTCTCTCCTCATCTCGAAGTCGAACCAAACCAGCGGCCTCGAAGCCGAATCGGATCGATCTAATTGGGATGGGACCTGCTGGGAGTCTGTTTCCCCAATCTGGATTCCCCTGCTTCTCCAGATTCATGAAAGCCTCCCGAGGTTCTTTGAGACATGCAGAGGTCTCGAGGGGTCCACCATAATTCAAGAACATCGATCCTCCTCCCTCCTCCCTGCTGCTGCTGCCGCTGCTCCCTCTCCCCCTCCCTTATCCCTTCTCCCTCTTATCCTCTTTGTCCCCGCCGCGGACTCAAAGTAAGCGCTCGCCTGGTCTTCCAACCCTCGTGGCAGATGCAGACTGACGCGTCGGCCGAATCCTGCAGGAGGGCTGCATTTAGAGAAAGGTAGAGGAGCAGGACGAGAGGAACAGAAGCAGCATCAGGATGATGAGCAGCCGGAGCAGAAGACAATCGTAGAGCCAGGAGGATGAGGAGGAGGAGGAGGAGGAGGAGAAGACGGGTGAGGATCGATCGAGCAACAAGGAATCGAAAAACATACAACCAGCGTTATGGTCGGTCCATCCTATAGGGCATTCGTGCATCAAAGCGTTTCCAACAACGCGCTCGAATTGGGATCCGCCGACCCCCGCTTGCTGGGGGTGAAAAGACGTGCCCACGAGGCCCCAACAAGCTTCCCTCATGCCCCCAAGATATTCCAAGAGGTCCCAGAGAGCTATCCCGAGAGACCCTCATATTCATCCAGGAGGCTCCTGACCCAAGATCTAACTTAAACGATCGTCTCAAGCATTCACTCCTTGTGGGGGTCGGCGGAATGGCGTAAGCCACTTGAATAAGCATTCTTGAAAGCGCGCTGGTTGATGCGATCCAAGCCGTAAGGTCCTGTGGGCCACAGAGGAGGGCTCCATGGGTCGTTCGAGAGATGCAGCATGCTGAAATGCCAGGAAATCTGTCGCTGCCCAAGCCTATGCCCCTTCCCCTCCCTCTTCCCCATTCCCATTCCCCTCCGCGTCGCTCTAATTGCTACTTCCCCTGCTGCTCCCCCTGCTGCTGCTCATGGTTCTGCTCATGGTCCTCCTCGCGATCCTCCTCCTACCTCTCCTCCCCCCCCCCTCTTCTCATCCCTGATCCTCATATTCTTTCTCCTTCCCTTGCTCCTGCTGCTGCTCCTCCTGCTCCTGCCCCAATTGCCTGTTGCTGCAACTTATCCTCTCCTCCCTTCCTCCTCTCCCCCAGCCTCCTCTCCCCCAGCCTCCTCCCTCATCATAACTCTCGGCGTGCTCCTCATTATCCTCCCCTCCTGCTCCTCCTCCTGTCGTGAAGCGCGCCCGTCCTGCACACCGTGATCCCCGCATTCGGCTGGGGTCTCATCGTCGGCGCCTTGGCTGCAGCCGGTGAAAAGCGCCAAACCTGCGGAATGGAATGGCTCCTCCTCCTCCTCTTCCTCCTCCCCCTCCTCCTCGTCGGCCTCCTCTTCGTCCTCCTCCTCCTCCTCCTCCATCCCCTGTTCATGTGTCCCAGGATGGGCAAGGTCGGCGACCCCTGCCCGTCAGAGGATACGCCCTGGCTGACGCAAGAATCGATCACTCTCATGGCCCACTGGCCCGCAGCAACAACACACCAGTGCCGGAGAGGAAGAGGTGGAAGGCGATGCGCAAGGCACAAGAGAGCATGACGCATCAACGCCCGTGGCGGCACCTGCACCGAGAAGCAACGTAGATGAGAGAGGGGGAACCACACCCACACCCCTGACTAGAAGAAGAAACAGACACATAAAAATAAAATGTTGGCGCTCCGCGCAGATTTCTTGGATTCGCTCTGGACCACCCTCCCCAGCGCACGGAGCGCGCCAGGGGCGGTGCCGGAGTCGCCGCAGGGGGGCCCAGGCGCGGATCCAAGAAATCCGCGCGGAGCGCCCAACATTTATGTTTACGTGGTTCCCCGATCATTGGCCACTGAGGCAGGCCCCAACCCTTCCGCGAAACCCTGCCCGCGACCTCGCGCCCGCCCAGCGTGCGGCCGGAAGGGCCGCGCGCTCGGAGGACGCCCGCGTGTGGTGAGGATGAGCGCCCGTGCTTCTAGTAGGCCCTGGAAGCGACAGGGCCGTTTTTTACTGGTTCCGTTCTGCTGTATTTCGCCGGTTCCGACGCCGTTTTTCTTGCCGCTTCCGTCGCCGTTTCCTTGCCAGTTCCAGCTCCCGTTCTAGTCCTAAAGCCGTTTTTGTTGCCGTTTGTTGTCGCTGCTTTTTTGGGGCCGTTTTTGCATTTTCAAGGGACGTTTTTTTTCCTGGAAGCGGTGACAAACGGCCCTGCCGTTTCCGGGGCCCACGAAGTGCCCGTGCCGTGCACCCTTCGAGAATCCGTGAACGGACAGCACGGGTGAGCCGCGACGGCGGACGGAACCCAACCTCACACATTTGTTCGTCGTAGCGTTCCCGAACGCTCGGAACGCTGTGGAGCGAATTTATCTTCGTCCTGGCCCCGCACGAACAACAACAACAACAACAACAACAACACCAACAACAACAACAACAGCAACAGCAACAGCAACAACAACAACAACAACAACAACAACACCAACAACAACAACAACACCAACAACACCAACAACACCAACACCAACACCAACACCAACACCACCACCACCACCAACAACAACAACAACAACAACAACCTTGCTGAGGGTGAGGCCCGCCGTGATACCCGGATCGAAGGTGACCTCAGAGGAGGGGAGGAGGAGGAAGAGGAGGCAACCATGGGCTGCGGTACACGTACGTTCGGCCGGGGGCCGCCATCACCACTCGAGCCGCTGCGGCGGCTGGGCCAGCCGGGGCACTTTTGCTTCCGGAGCGTCGACAAGCGGCCAGTGTCGCCGCGGTGCCCGCCGAGGTAGCACTCCCAGTACTCGTCGACGATGTTCAGGCCAAACATGTGGAAGCCACATGCGGCCGCGTACCGGTTCTGGTGCACGGCACCGAGCCAACATATGAGCCGCAGCCGGGCTGCAGCAGCGTCGTCAGCAGACCTGGCCCCACACGGAGGGCGGCAGCTCGGGGGACACCAAAGGGGTACCGATACGTTCTGACCAGGATTTCGAAGCGAATCCAGCACTGGCGACGAGGGCCTCCCAGGAGGCCCAAAGAAGGCGAAAATGAGGCGAGGGCAGCGGCGGTATGGGTACCTTTTCCTCCTCCGACATTTGATCGCCCCCCATGACTTCAGCATGGACCGACCGTCTCGGCAGTCCTACAGTCCTACCACGACATGTTTTTAGAACCCAAACATGCTCTTGGAGCAAAGTCCGTGTTCTTAGCACATTAAGCCGAGGACTTAAAACAAGACCGCCTCAGCCAGAAGTGCTATCAGTCCTCGGAACATTCTTTGGTGGGCCCTGAGGCGAGCCAGAGCGCTTCGCCACTGCTTGGCAAGACGCAGCGCCCGAGGGACGGGAGCCGGCAGCTCGCCTGTGCAACCCTGGGGCGCCGGCGCCGCGGCCGCCGGCGTCGGCGCGGGCGCTGCAGGGGGCGACCTAGGCTCCCACCAGGCGCCCCCGCGCCCCCCGCTGGCCTCTCAGCCCGCTGGCCTCGCAGGGTCCCGGACCGCCCCGACAGCCGCCCGCAGGGTAGCCTCAGAAGATCACGAGCCCCCCCCCCCTTCTTCGACGTCCTTCTCCTCGGGCTCCTTAACGTCCCCTTCTTCGTGGTCGTCGTCGTCATCGCCGTCGTCGTCGTCGACCTCCCCCTCCTCCTCCTCCGCTTCGTTCCTCCTCGTGCTCGTCCTTCTCCGTCTCTTCCTCCTCGTTCTTGAGATTGTCTCCCTACTGGTTGTCATCCGCCGCCTTGTCGTCGCCATCATCGTTTTTCCTCTTTTCCCCACTTCGAGCCGAATGGACAACGTCGGCGCTTCCCGTCATTGTCCCATTAATTTTCAAATGTCAGGTAGCGCCACATGGTCGGAACGACGAAGCCGAAAACAAACAAACTCGAATGGCCGACCCAGGCAGGCAAGTCCACGAGGGGAAAACTAGGTGTCGGGTACTGGGGAACCAAAGTCGAGACACACAGACGGCCCCGAGCCTCGCCCGCAATCACACACACACACACGCACAACCTCACACACGTTGGCCTCTTCTTCCCCCCCCCTTGCCCCCCTCCCCTACTTCCAGGCAGGCCGTGATCGACTGGGGAGCCCGCCAAGGCAGAGGCCGCACGAATGAGGCCCGAGTGGTCGGGGTCGGAAGATCACGCCGAATCGCCCATGCATCGCCGATGCATCATCGGTGCATCAGCGACGTTGGCGTGGGGAAAATTTGGCTCCACGTCGGCGATGCAGCCCGTTGCACCGACCTCATCTACTCCGACCCTCATGTGGGCGGCCTGGATAAGAGGGAGTCGATCCAAAATGCAGCGTACCACTCGGATAGAGGGCAACGTGGCGGGAGCGGACACGGTTGTAGCATCAGAGATGTTAGTAGCAGTACTACAGACCGTAGCAGAACCGACAACAACGATGACGACGACGACGACGACGACGAGGACGACGACGACGACGACGAGCGACGATGACGACGATGACCACGAACGCATGCCTGTTAGCACCAGAACATGCCTGCGATCACCGCGCCGTACCTGTGAGGGGGAACCGCCCCCACCGTGCACGCGCTCGGTACCGTCCCCAGGGGGCGGGGAGCGCGGGCGACCCACCGCAACAGACGTTGCGGGCTCGCCAAGTTAAAACAATATCCAGAACCTGTGGTTCCCGACACCCTCCGATTCTGTCACGACCTGAGAGCCTGAGAGACGTGGATCACGTCCTTTTGGCGTGCTGCCCAACCTCACTCGCCGTCCTCGAGGAGCGTGACTCTGCACAACCCCATTCCGCACGTCTTTTGAGTGTGGGTGTGTGTGCGTGTTGTGTGTGTCTGTGTGTCTGTGGCTGTGTGTGTGTGTGTGTGTGGCTGTGTGTGTGTGTGTGCGTGTAGCCAGCTCTGCGCCGAAAGCTCCCCCGGCCCTCTGTCCTGCGTCACAGATCTGCCTGCTGCTCGCAGTGGCACCCGGGAGGAGGAGGAGGAGGAGGAGGAGGAGGAGGAGGAGGAGGAGGAAGAGGACAAGGAGGAGGAGGAGGACAATTCGGTTTTTTTTTTCCCATATCCCTTTCTCGGTGGAAGGAGGAGAGGACAATTAGGAGGAGGAGAAGGAGGAGGAGACGAGGAGGAGAGGAGTAAGACCGAAGACGAGGGGGAGGAGGAGGAGGAGGAGGAGGAGGAGGAGGAGGAGGAGGAGAGAGGAGGAGGAGGAGGGGAGGAGGAGGAGGAGGTGGCCAGCGGCGGCGCCCCAGGGCGCGCCACCGCCCTTGCCCGTCACCCTCTCGCCTCTCTCGAGCCTGCCATCCTCGGAGGCAAGCGAATCCAGACTGCGGGTTCCTCTCTGGCTGCCGCTCCCGGTTTCCCTACCCCCCGCTCCCCCACTTCCCTCCCAGCAGCCCCGGGTTTCGCCCTGCTGCCTCCTCCATCCTCTCATCCCTCTTGCCTTTCTCCCGCCTCCTTCCCCTCCCTTCGATACGGGTGGGAAGGAGGACATGGAGCAGCAGCAGGAGGAGCAGGAGAACGACGAGGCGAGGAGGATAAGTAGGAGGAGGAGGAGGAGGAGGAGGAGGAGGAGGGCGGGGAGGAACAGGGAGAGGATGAAAGGTGGGAGTGGGAGAGGGAACGAGGAGGAGAAAGAGGAGAGGGAGGAATACGAGAAGGGCCTCGACGACGATGACGAGGAGGGGGGGGAAGGTGGCGAGGGAGAGGAGAACGAGAACAAAATCATAAACATCCTCCTCCTCGTCATTGTTCCGAGGAGCCCGCGTGCTGGTGGTCAGGAAGCCGCCGCCGCTGCTGCCAGCGGCCGGCGTCGGCGCCGGCTGCTCTTGGGCGCCGCCGCCGAAGAACGTGGCGGGATTGACGCACGTGTTCGTCTGGCGGGGCGCTCGCTTCCAGGACCGAGGATCGAGGTGCCTTGGTGTTTTTTGCCGCTTGGGGGCTCCTGTAGCCTCCTTGTCACCGCGGCAAGATACAATCCCTTGAAGTATGGTTCAAAACGCAACGCACCCAAGGAGAGGCCCCCGGAGTCGAGGATCGACACAGGATCTCTGTCCCTTCCACCTCCTCCTCATCCTCGTCGTCCTCCTCTTCGTCCTCCCTTTCCTCCTCCTCCTCCTCTTCCTCCTCTTCCTCCTCTTCCTCCTCCTCCTCCTCCTCCTCCTCCTGGTGGGGCCCCGACCCCTGTCGCGCCGTGGCAAGCAAAATTCGAACGTTGGCAGGGCAACCTCCGCTTTGACAGCAGGCTGCAAGGACAGCGCAACTCTCGCCGTCGCAGGTCCAAGCCTCCTGGAGTGCCTGGGCATAAATATGCCCTGCGGGCTCTTGGGGTACCACCTGGGCGGGCCGACACCAGCACGGCCATGGCCAAGGCTCGAGGGACTGCCCTCGTGGCGTGGTGTCGCTCGAGGCACTTCCAGATTCCAGTTTGGGGAGGTGGTGGTACTGTGGACCCTGGGCCACGGGGAGACCTAATTGTAGTCGCGGCGAGGTTCCACCACTTCCGAGCAGTTCTTTCCTGGTGCCACTTGCGCCACCACGTCCCTGACATCGGACGCGACCGCCTGGCGCGTGGAGATCACAGTCGCCGAAGCAAGGAGGAGGGGAGGGGAGGAAGAGGACGACGATGACGATGACGAGAGCGGCGGCAACTGCTGCGCCCCTGGGCACGCGGAAGCGCCGCGCGCGGCCGCCGAACCGTGGACGGCCAAGCGGCACCAGTCGCTCGCCCTGCTCTGCGGTTCCGGCGCCGCACGCCCAGAGAGCGCGCGCGCGCGGACTCGGCGATGCGGCCACGGGGGATGGGGGAAGAAGGGCCAGCCGGGTGCGCTCGCGTCAGAGCTGGCGTCCTGCCCCTCCCTCCCGTCCCTTCGCATGGCGCAGAGCTCCTCCCTGCTGTCTTCGCGCTATCGGATGCCGCAGCGTGGCAGAGCACTACATGGCATGGCATGGTGCTGAAGATCAGCGCGATAGCACGGCACAGCGCATGGCGCGGCAACGCAGGGGGAGAAGGGAGAGGCGGCCTTCGGGAACCCAGGAGAGGAGGGCGGCGAGAAAGAGAGTGGAGGGTGAAGGGGAAGGACGGGAGCAGGCAGACAGGAAGGTGACGTACAGGGGGGCCGTCCTCCAGGGCTGGACCTAAACGTTGTGGTTCGTGTTGTGTTCGTTTTGTTTTTCGTTTTGCTCCACCTGTTTTCCTGGAAATCCCCCCCAAAACGAAAAACAAAACACAGCCGAAATCCAGCAAAACAGCGTTTAGGTCCAGCCCTGCCGTCCCCAAACCCCCGACGTCATGATTTTTTTTCATAACGTCGACCCTCAACATGGGTCTGGACCCATGACCCGGGACTGGCCTTTCCTCCCGAGTCGTTTCGTTGACGGCCCCGAGGCCCGGTGATGGGGCCCCCATGGAGGCCGAAAATGTGAAAAACAAAAACTCCCGTCGAAGTATTTTGCCCTGGCTCGAGGGGGTCTGGGTCAGGGGAGCCTGAGCATTTTCTTGGGGTGGGGGGCTCAGGGTGAAATCCATATGGGCTCTTCACCCCGAAAACCAATCCGACTTTTTGATACACCTTTTGCAGGCTCAAGCCTCGAACATCAATCGAAACAGCATTTCTCATTTCACCCTTTGCCCTCCACCCAAAGAAGATGCCCGGGGAGCTGGGGGCTGGATGGGGGTCCAAAGAATATACACCACCACCACGTCGATTCCTCCTCTCGCCTCTTTCCAGCGAGAGGGAGGGGGGGAGGAGGTGGTGGTGGTGTATATTTTGGGGCTTCCTACTGGCCTGTAAGCGCCTCCGTGCCCCAGGAGGGCAAAAGGAACAACACTGGAGGAACCTAAGGAACATCGAGCCCCTTCCGAACCCAAACTGTTCCTTATTTCAGCGTCTTGACTGGAGGCAACCAAGCTCAAGGCCTCTGAGCACCATCCGCCGTCGCTCCCCGGGCAAGACCGCAGGCCCTGTGATGGTCACGTGGGCGTGACCGTCTGCTCCCACGGGCCGCGAACCTCGACGGCCACCCTCCCGAGCCTCCGGCGTCTTTGCAGGAGCCCAGGGACACACAGCCTGAGCATCTTCGTAGGCTGGAGGGCTCAGGGTGAAATCCACATGGGCTTTCGCACCTCGAGAGCCAATCCGTCTTTTGATCCACCTTTTGCAGATTCAAGCCTCGAACATCCATCGAAACGGCATTTCAGATTTCGTCCTTTGCCCTCCACCCAAAGAAAATGATCGGACAACCACATACACACAAATCCTAGGATTCACCATGTTTTCCCATATATCCTGGGCTTCCGTCTTCCCTCCCCCACTTCCCCTATTTTCCTGGGAGTCGACGATGGATTGTGTCTGTGTGTTTTCTCCCCTCCCGAGTCTCGGGCGCCGCCGCGGCGCGGCCGCGCGGCATCTGCCGGGCAGAAGATTCGGACGACGGACGTGCGGGGACCCTGACCCCCTCGAGCCATGAAAAAATCACGACGGGAAGCTTTTCCATACTATCGGCCTCTGGGGGGGCCCTCACCGGGCCTCGGGACCGTCAACAAAACGACTCAGGATGAAAACCCGGTCCCAGGGAATGGGTCCAGACCTCCAGGGGTCGACGTCATGAATAAATCATGACGTCGGGGATCTGGGGAGGAGGTCGCCATGTGCGGCAGGCTTCGACAGCGAATGGCAGCGTGGGCCCTGGTCTCTGCCGCCGCGTGACGGGTCTCAACTTGTCGACCGCGGCCGCGCGGCCGCATCCGCAGCCGCATGCACTGGTCTTGGCCAGGCCGGCCCCCGGGCCCCCGGGCCCCGGATCGGCGCAGTTGGAGAGGGAATGGGAGATGAGGCCGCCAGAGCGTCAGAAACGTTCAAAAACAAAGGGGTGGAAGGCCAGGGGGGGAGGATACCCCCCTCCTCCGACGACGCAATCTGCTATGGCCTCCCGGGGATCTCGACCCCTCCTCCAGGGCCAGATACCGAAAAAGTCAAGAGCGCGGCGTCCCCACTGTTTGTGGGGTCCTCTGCATCTGAAAGGGGGGGAGAGAGAGAAGGCAGAGGAACGGAGGAGTGACCGGGAAAGGGATCAGTGCCGCAGTCGAAAGGAAGAAGAGGGAGAACCCCGCCCGTGTCGGGTCGGGCGAAAGGGGGGGACAGCAAAGGGGGGGGTGAGAATCAGCTCACGTAGCTGATTCTCCCGGCGCCTCCCGGCGCCGGGAGGCCCATTCCTCGATATATCGAGGAATGGGCCCGGCGGCGAGGCCGAAACCAGCTGCATGCAGCAGATTTCGTGACACCCCCTTTCCCAACCCCCCCTTTCGCCCGACCCGACCTTGGCTGCAGGGGAAGGGGATGGGGAGATGTTGGCGCGAGCACAGCCAGATGGCGCGAAAGGGTTGGGGCTCTGAGCAGGCGGTGCGCTTCTTACAAGAAGCTGGCATTCGACCGCGGGCACAGGAGGGTCTAAGAAGCCTTCCTCCAGAGGCTGACGGCCCCGGCCCTCTCGAAGGCCCTTGCCCTGTCAGAACGCCGCCCAACCCCAGGGGGTCCAAGAAGTCTTCCTCCAGAAGCTGGAGGGCCCCAGCCCTCCCAGAGGCCCTTGGCCCTCCCAGAACCCCCCCCCCCTCCATGAGATCCGATGTTGCAGAAAAATTGCAAGCAAAACAAAAAAACACACGCCCAGACCCCCGGACCCCATCTTTCTGCGTGATCTTCGAGCCGGATCGATCCGTGAGGGCCCCAGGGCCCGACGTGGAGCGAAAACGCCCGGCTCGACAAAATCGAGTCGCCAGGATCTCGGGAGCGGCCAAGAGGGGGGTGTCCAAGAGGGGGCGTGCAAATCATGACCGGCGGCATGTGCGCCGCCCAGCGGGGGGGCCAGGGACGTAATGAAATAAGAAGAGGCGCCATGAAATCTGGGGAAATATCATGACCCCCGCCATGATATCCACCCCCCCTAGTCATCACTCCCCTCTTTTCCGCCCCCGAGGATCTCAGGCCCCCCCTCGCGCGCGCCGCCGCGGCGCGGAGCGGGACAGGCCAGGCAGAGGCCACCCGGCCGCCGGCCGCGCGCTGCTCGGAGCGGGGGCGCGGGTCCTCCCCGTCGTAGAAGTCCCCGGGGCCGCAGCTCGCCCGGGCCTGCGCGCGGGGCGCGGGGGGGCCGCGTGCCCCCCGGTCCTCTCCCTCGCCATCGCTCGGACGTCCAATCCATGTTTTTCTTTGGTTTCGTGCGCGGATTTTTCGCCACATGATCAAGGATGCTCCTCGATGGCGCTCGCCGAAGGAAAAATGCACACGTCCGAGCGATGCCAAGCTCCAGATAGGAGATCGCGTCGCAAAATCCAGACCCCCTCGCGCTGTGACAAAATCGCGGCCGGAGGCTTTCCCATACTTTCGTGGCCTCTCCAGGCCGCGGGATCGCGGGAGATCCCGTCAACAAGACGAATTTTGTTTCCCCGTGTTCGGATTCTGGAGGCTCTCGCCGGGCCCGCGGGACCGTCAGGGGGAAGGGCCGGGATCTTCGGGGGACTGCATATCTTGTTATGATGTCCCAACCTACTTTAGTCAGAAAGAACTTCGAGCACCAGGGAAACATAGAAAACTGCAGGCTTTTCACGTGTCGGGCCCTGGGAGGCGATACTCTTTCGACACGTTCTGGGTGCTCGAAAATATTTCTGGGATCTGGTCCCTAAGTACGATGGGAACAACATAGACACATTGAAGACGTCGGGGCGTCGCAGGTCTGGGTCGCCGTCCTCCCCCGCTGGCCGGGGGCGACGAAAAACGACGCAGAGCAACGCGAAACAACGACGACATCGCCGCTGGATCGGCAGCCGGGACAGGTATCCCAGAAAAGACGCTGGGCAAGGTGTGGGGTGCAATCCGACGGCGGCAGCGACTGGCGGCGACGGCGACAACGTAGCCGCCCGACCGCCACGCCGGCCCAGACGACGGGAGGCGACGAGGCGGCGACGGCGACAACACAGCCGCCAGACCGCCACAACGGCCCAGACAGCGGGCGGTGACGAAGCGGCGGCGGCGACGACATAGCCGCCACGTCGCCACTCTGACCCAGTTCTTTGGAAACGAAAGAAACACTCCTAAGTGCAAACACTTCTGGGGGAATACTGAAAACAAAAGACGCAACGCATGCAAGCGCAGAAGCCAATCAGAAGGCGCGGTGCCAAGGAAAGCTTTCCCTGGGTAGCCCGCCCGTGCAAGTGAGGGCACGGCGTGGAGGCCGTGGCCTCAGACTGCATGCCACTTGAAGGCGTGGATGCTGCTATACACGGTCAGACGCGTGTGTATATATATATATATATATATATATATATGTTATATTTGTGTATACATCTATATATACGCATCCTTTCCTCTTTTTTTGTTTCCTCTCTCTCTCTCTTTCTCTCTCTCTCTCTCTCTCTATATATATATATATATACATATATATATATATATATATATATATATACATATATATTCCTCTTCCTATATATATTTACAAGTCCAGGGGGGGGAAACCCTCCCCCCCAAAAGAATGGACCCCCGGGATCTGGGGTTCTCGGGCTCCCTTGGACGTCCTTGGAAAAGGTCACTTGGCTTTCCGGGTCTCCACAAACGCCTTGCCAGCAGACCCAGAGCGATCCGAGGGGTCATCAGAAAGGCTCAAGGGAGGCCCCAGACAGCACAAGAGCGCTCCAAGAAGGACTCCAATTGCGTCAGGACGGCCCGAAAGACCTCCAAGGCACCCCAAAAAGCTTTCCAAGGGGCCTTCAAACCACAAGAAGTCGTCCCATTCCCTCCGTAAAACTTACAATTGTTGCAGATTCGTCTTTCGGATTTCATCAGCTTTCAAGACGGTTTCAAAGCCCCCGAGATCGCCTCCAAAGGCCCCAGAAGGCCCCCAAGAAAGCTTCAAGACGGCCGACCGGGCCCCACGATCGCCCACGAGAGCCCCAAGACAGCCCATAATGGAACCAAGAGGCCCCCCAAGGGCTCCCAGCACAGACCCAAAAGGGCCATGGGAGGTCCCCGGAAGTGCCCAAGATGGGTCCAAATGGGGCTCCAGCGGGCCCAAGCTCCCCAAGACAGCCCAAGAAGGCCCCAGGACGGCCGATGAAGGCGCCAAAACGGCCCACGAGGGACCCGAAAACACCCCCACGATGTTTCCGAATGCCCACATAAAGACCCCAGAGGCACCCCAAAAAGCTTTCCAAGGGGCCTTCAAACCACAAAAGTCGCCCCATTCCCTCCGTAAAACTTACAATTTTTGAATATTCGCCTTTCGGATTTCATCTGCTTTCAAGACGGTTTCAAAGCCCCCGAGATCGCCGCAAGACGCCCCAGAAGGCCCCAAATAAAGCTTCAAGACGGCCGAGCCAGGCCCCACGATCGCCCACGAGAGCCCCAAGACAGCCCATCATGTAACCAAGAGGCCCCCCAAGGGCTCCCAGCACAGACCCAAAAGGGCCATGGGAGGTCCCCAGAAGTGCCCAAGATGGGTCCAAAGGGGGCTCCAGCGGGCCCAAGCTCCCCAAGACGGCCCAAGAAGGCCTCAGGACGGCCCATGAAGGCGCCAAAACGGCCCACGAAGGCTCCGAAAACACCCCCACGATGTTTCCGAATGCCCACGTAAAGACCCCCAAGGCACCCCAAAAAGCTTTCCAAGGGGCCTTCAAACCACAAAAGTCGTCCCAGTCCTACAGTAAAACTTACAATTTTTGCATATTCGCCTTTCGGATTTCATCAGCTTTCAAGACGGTTTCAAAGCCCCCGAAATCGCCTCAAGACGTTCTAAAAGGTCCCCAAGAAAGCTTCAAGACGGCCGAGCCGGGCCCCACGATCGCGCACAAGAGCCCCAAGACAGCCCATAATGGAACCAAGAGGCCCCCCAAGGGCTCCCAGCACAGACCCAGAAAGGGCCATGGGAGGTCCCCGGAAGTACCCAAGATGGGTCCAAAGGGGGCTCCAGCGGGCCCAAGCTCCCCAAGACGGCCCAAGAAGGCCCCAGGACGGCCCATGAAGGCGCCAAAACGGCCCACGAGGGCACCGAAAACACCCCCACGATGTTTCCGAATGCCAACATTCATTGATTTTGCTCCCATGACATTTCACATTGTGACCCAGTCGTTGAGGGTCTCGTGGCATGCAGCGAAGATGCCCGAGGATGCCCCGTACGAGTTGCATATGCATGTTCATACTCTTACATAAATTTATAGGTACATATGTACGCTGTATACACACATACAACAATGTAAGTATATTGTATACACCTAGACATTTCTACGGAACGTGCATGCATGTGCGGGCGTGTATACATGCATGCGCGCATGTACGCACGCATGCATTCCGCTTGCGTGCAGAACTCAACGGACCAAGGTGCATGGCGCGCAGCGCCAATGCAGTCTTCTGTATATATATATATATATATATCAATCAATCAATCAATCAATCAATCAATCTCTGAGGGGCAGTGTTCCACAAGTCAGCACATCAAAAAACGAGTGTGTTGGTCACTCTGACCAGCACCCTTAGAAGATCATATAAAGTGGCTGGCTTTCTAACCTTACCCTGAGAGCCTACTGTTTAGGGATGAGCTGCATGTGCGGGGGGGATACCCTCGGGCAGTCTGCAGCGCCCTGTGGTGGGGGACTTAGGGGCTGCCCTGCACCACACAGGCAACAAGAATCCGCTGAGTCAGTGACTCCACTCAGGGGAAACGGCGATTTCAGCAGGCAGGCTTTTCTTTCCCCCCGGGGAGCAACGGTGCGAGGGTCACTAACGGCGCAACGCCGGGCAGTCCCCACTCGCACCGCGCCCCCCGTTGGGAAGGCGTGGTCAATCCGCTGGGACGCCGCCTCGGCCTGCATCACCAGGTGGAGCCCCCAAAGGGGCAAGACCCGAGGGTCGACCACCAGGTGGCACAAGCCTTAGCGCCGCCCAGGCATTGACCCCGCCAGCGAGGAGGGGAAGAAAGGGAGCGAACACTCGCACATGACCAAAAACTGCGACCGTGTACAAGTCAGGGCGTCGGCGTCGCGAAGCGTCTCAGTACAGCAAGTCCTCGTGCTAGCCGCCACCCTCGGTAGCGTCGCAATCGAAGTCGTCAAAGTAATTGTCGTGCATGGCCCACCCCCCAAGGTACAGCTACACCGCTCAGAGCAAGTGTCCAGACTTTGACCGCATTACGGGCCGAGGGGGGTGGGCAATCTCAGATGAACATCCGAGACACGTGATATCTAATTCAACTCTGGCGCACTCTCTCCGAAGCCATGTGGAATTTGAGGTCTCATTGAGAGTGCTTGGTTCGGCGTCGTACAGGGTCCACCGTCATCGATGCTGTGGCCTGGCGAAGAGCTGTCTCCAAAGGTACCAGCCTCCGTCTGACTAGGTCGAGCAATCGCTGAGAATGGCGGCCTATGATGTTCTCCTGGCTGGCTGTCATCTTCACTGTCCGCTGCCCTTCGCCTTGCCCTTCTTGTTGCCCTCGAACTCGTCCAGTAGCTGCTGCGCCGCTCGCTCGAGAGGGCCGCGCGGCGCGGGCCCCCTCTTGATCTGTCCCTGCCTGCGGCAGAGCTCCGAGACCAGCGCGTCCTGCACCTCCGAGTGTTTGGCGGGGAGTGCCAGCGAGAGCTTCACCATGCCTTTCTTGTTCTCCTTGGGCTTCGTGGGCCTGCACTTGCAGTGCAGTACTGCTGCTTGCACCTCCGTCGCGCCCTTGCCCTTGATGTGTGCCATCCAGAACGCCAGGATGAGGTCCTTCGTCCACTGCTCGCACGGTTCCTGATTGATGCCCAGCACCATGGCCATGAAGATGTGCACGTACGGTGGGCCCAGCTCTTCGTGGCCCTTCTCGTCGTTCTTGGACTTGAGCGCCTGGACCGTCTCGTGGTAAGTCTGCCCTGCGGCCTTCATGGCCAGCGCGACGGCGCCGTCGATGGGCAGGAGTAGGCAGATGAACACGATCCCTGCGATGTCGCGTAGCTCTGCCGCGTTGGTCAAGGCCAGCCTGGCGAGGACAGTGACGAGGCGACCGAGAACGTTGTCTTCCTTGCCGTTCCCTTGGACCAGCGCCTCGACGGTGCGCTGCTGCTTCTTCCTCCTGGCGTCGTCGCCCTCGCCCTCGGCCTGCTTGTGCTTCAGCGCGAAATTGGCGGGCTCGAGCTCCATGTTGTTCGTCCCGTCGTAGCAGGTCGAGCGGGGGCGCGTGGCTCTGCAGGTGCTTCTGGAGCTCCTCAAAGCTCGAGCATTCGTGGCTACAGGTGTGGCATGTGCGCAGATCAGGATGTGATCGTCCTCCAAGGTAGGGGGATCTGCACTTGCATACGCCGCCTCTCTTCACACTGAGGGCCACATGCTTCTGCGCCGCCACCACAGAGCCATACACTCCCAGGCACCAGGGGCAGGTGTTTGTTATCACCGTACAAGTCCAGGGATCCCGAAGCCCATGTTTTTGTAATCGATGCTGGTTGACCGACTTGAATGAAGTGAAGGTTTCCATGCATAAGCTCTCGTCCTCGTTTTTGCAGCCACACACCCAAGTCGGTTCTTGCTTGTTTTCCGTCTCTATTGTTGCCTCGATGACAGGGACCTGGGAGGGAGCCCATCCTGGTGGAGGTATCGCACACGCATAGGCTCCTTCGCGCAGTCGAGAGAAGTCGAGGGCCCCAAAAGCCTCAGCGAGGTCCGCGTCTCTGAAAAGCCTCAGAAAGCCTCCCTCCAGCTCCTCCTTTAACCACATCGTGTCGTCCCCCATCGCCTCCAGCCCCTCCAAGATATAAATATATCCTAGAATCACGCGCGCTACGCGCGCTTAGGTTCTAGTCAGGGCATCATGGCGCCGAAGGATGCCACGGCAAGCAACGTCATCGACAGCGGATCTCGTTCCAGAGGGTCCTGACGGCCGACCCTCCTGGAGCCTTGGGAATCTCGTACTGTGCTGCCTCCTTCCTGGCGTAACTCCGTCGCACGGTTTCATTACAGGAAGGTTCCAGAACTGCCTGGACTGAACCAAGCTGAATCGAACGGCCGCGAACCAACGCCACCCCCAAGACGAATCGAACCGAACCAGACTGGTCGCGGTAGAGACCCGAACCGGACCGAACCAAGATCGCTTGTGGACCGCGTGGGGCCGAATCAGACCGACGCAGACCGAATCGGAGCGGAGTGGGGAACGAAACCCGAGGCCCAACAGAGAACTGCCTGGACGCCCCCCCTGCTCGTCATCGTTGTCGGCCTCCTCCTCGCCCTTTGTCTTCGTGCTCGCCCTCGTCCTCGTTCGCCTTCGTCTCCTCCCTGGCCTCTTCCTCCTCCTCCTCCTCCTCCTCCTCCTCGTCGTCCTCCTCCATCTCGTCCGCCCTTGATTGGTTCTCGACCCTGGGCATTGGACCCCTGGCTCCGGGGACCCGCGTTGACGCCTGTGGACCCATCTTCGGCCTCTGGAATCCTCCACGATCCCTGGACCCCTCCTCGGCCCCGGGACCCCACGTCCAGGAGCAGGAAAAGCATGAGGAGGAGGAGCAGGAGGTGGAGGAGGAGGAGGAGGAAGAGGGGCAGGGGAGGAGGAACAGCATCAAAGGGGGAGGAGCAGGAGTAGGAGCAGGAGGAGGAGCAAGAGCAGGAGGGGGAGAAGGAGGGGGGGCATGGAGGAGGGCAGGGGGGGAGAGGAGGAACAGGATAATGAGTAGCAGGAGGATGAACAGGAGGAGCAGCAGCAGCCGCAGCAGAAGCAGCAGCAGCAGCAGCAGCAGCAGCAGCAGGAGGCGCAGGAGGATCAGGGGAAGGAGGGGGAGGAGCAGGAGAAGGAGGAGGAAAAAGAGGAGGAGGACGACGACGACGCAGAGGAGGAGGCACCCCCACCCCCTCCCCCCGTTCTTTGGTTTTCGGGTTAACGTGCCATTTTACCGTCCCTCCCCCCCCCTTCCCCCTCCTCCCGCCTCCTCCTCCTCTCCTCCTCCCCGTCTCCTTTTCCTCCCTCCTCCTCCCCTCCTCCCCCTTCGCCATTCCTCCCCTCCCCCCCACCCGAGCCTTCTCCTCCCGCCCTCCCTTCCATTTGTCCTCGTTTCCGAGGTCTCGTCCAAGTCATCGCCCGCGTCCTGCGTCGTCCTCCTCATCCGTCAGTCACATCACCATCATCAACATCATCAGCATGCATCAGCAGCAACATAACAGTCATCATCATTATAGCACATTCATCATCATCATCATCATCATCATCATCAATCATCATCAGCATCAGCAGTCATACAGCATCATCATCAGCAGCATCATATCCATCATCATCATTATCATCATTTTCATCCTCAATCATCATCATAATTCATCATTCCTTCATCATTATCCTCGTTTCCTCGTCCCGCAACCTCCTCCTCTTCCCGTCCCTCCTCCTCTTCCTCTTCCTTTTCCTCCTACATCCTCCTCATCTGCATCCCTTCGCCTCTCCTCCCCTCCTCCTTCTTCCTCCTCATCGCTCCTCTCCTGCAACTCCTCCTCCCTCCTCCCCTCCTCCTTCCCTCCTCCCTCTCCTCCTCCTCCCCTCCTCCTCCCTCCGCCTCCCCCTCCTCCTTTCCTCCGGCTCCTCCTCTCCTCCTCCTCCTCCTCCTCCTCCTCCTCCTCCTCCTCCTCCTCCCCCTCCTCGTCCTCATCATGCCCTCCTCCTTGTCCTCGTTTTCTTTCTCCTCCCCACCCATCTGTTGAGCTATGTGACAGGTCTTTGGCTCCGTCGTGGGACGTCGAGACGCAATCAGCAGTGTCGAGACCGCCCCTGGCGACCGCAAAGGCCCCCAGGCCTCTCTCGTTGCCCTAATCGGCAGTGTTGGGGTGTTCGGGGTTCTTCGTTCTCTGGAGCCGCAGTTAAGAACCTCTAGGCTAGGACGAGCTAGCACCGTCGACAAACAGAACAGGCTGGGCGGCCAGAAACCCCGGAGAAACCATAAAAAAACTAGGAGTTGAGCCTCATGGGCCCATGTGGGAAGCCTCTGGGAAGCCTCTTTTGGTGGCGGGGTGGCCTGGAGAGCTGCCATGGGGCGATCGTCGGCGTCGCGCAGGCCTGGAAACGACTCGGCTCGTGGAGCCTACTTCGGGGCGCTGGCACTCCCGAGCGGAGCCGTCTTGGATCGCGGTCGGGGGCCCCAGGGGCCCGAACCGCATCGGTCTGGGCGTCCTCTTAGGCTGCCGTGCAGCGTTGGGATGCAGAACAAGCTGGATGAATGAAAGCGTGGATAACCATGGGAAAAGCAAGGAGCGAGGCCTCAGAGAGCCCTCCGGGGATGCCTCTTGGAAGCATGCCGCGTCGACGAAGTCGTTCGGAGGGCTGTCTGCGATCGTCGGCGTCGCGCAGGCCTGGGGGCGACTCTGGCGGCTCGTGGAGCCTACTTGGGGGCGCCGGCCCTCCCGTGCGGAGCCGTCTTGGATCACGGTTGGGAGCCCCGGGGGCCCGAACCACATCAGTCTGGACGTCCTCTTCGGCAGCCGTGCGGCGTTGGGATGCAGAACGAGCTGGATGAGTGAGAACGTGGAGAAGCCATTGGACAAAACACAAGGAGCAAGGCCTCAGAGAGCCCTCCAGGGAGGCCTCTTCGAAGCATGACGTGTCCACGAAATCGTTCGGGGGGCTGTCTTGGGGTGCTCGACGGCGTCGCAAGGATCTTGGAGCGTCCCTGGCCGCTCTGTGTCCCTAGCGCGCCGATCCTCCCATGCAGAGCCACCTGGGGACAAGGTTGGGAGCGTCTGGGGCCGAACCGGGACGGTCTGGGCGCCCTCGGGGGCTGCCGCGCTGCGTGGGGATGCAGAACAGACTGCATGAAGAGAAACGTGGGAAAACTATGGGAAAACCAAGTGTGTGAGCTTTGGGGAGCTCTCCTAGAAGCCTCTGGGAGGCCTGTGGGAGACCTGGGGAACCAGGCGGGGGCAGCCCCTGGAGCTCCCTGCAACCTCTTGGGGCTCTGGTGGCTCTCGGCCGGCGAAACTTTGTAAAAGCACAAAGGAAGTAAGGCCCCGGGCCCCCCATTCCCCGCCAGGGACCCCCCCGGCCACGTCCCCCGGTGTATGTATGTATATGTATACCCGTGTGTACACACACACACACACATATATATATATATATATATATATATGTATCGGAGTAGGGCCCCGGGGCGGTGCCTGTCATCTCCATGGGGTGTGCAGGGCGCCCCCGGGAGCGTCCGAAGCGTCCCGGAGGGCCCCTGGGACCGCCAGGAACAGTTCGAGACCGCCCAAGACGGCCCGCGAGCGCTCCAAGACGCGCATAGATAGCCTCAGGAATGGCCAGGAAGGCCCGAAGACGTTCCAAGAGAGCTCCATGAGGCCCCGAAGGCATCCCAAGAGGCCTCCCAAGAGAGCCCCGACAAGCCAACATCGTTGATTTGCATTGTTTTTTTTCAAAGTTTTTGGCCTTCTCGCTTTTTCGGGGTTCCGACGCTCCAAGGCCGCCCAAGAGTCTCCCAAAAGCGTTTCAAAACTGCCGAAGAGGCCCCCAAGACCGCCCCAAGACGGCCCAAGAGACCCCCCAAATCGTCCCAAGACGGCCCAGGAGAGCCCCAAGATGGCCCAGGAGCCGCCCAAGACGGTTCCAGGAGTGCCCCGACAGGGCTTCAAGACTGCCTAAGCGAGCCCAGCGGTCCCCAAGAGGGCCCCGCGAGGCCCCAAGAGGCCCCAAAGAGGCCCCCAAGAGCCTCCCCGAAGGCCCCCAGAAGCCCCCAAGATGCCCAAAAATGGCCCTGAGCGCGCCCGAAGACGCCTCCAGGAGAGCCCAACAGGCCTCCGAGAGGCCCCCAAAAGGCCCACTGGAGGCCCTCAGGAGGTCGTCCCCATCATGTTCCCGGAAGGCGGTCCGGGAACATGATTCCGCGCCTTGGAGGAGTATTCTGCGCTTTCCGAGGCGCCTTGGACGAAGGTATAGTCTCTATTAGATTGCCCTTCTACTGTGACACATCCTACATGTCTTACGTATGGGTCTCTCTCTCTATATATAATATATAATATATGTATATATTAGGGACTAAACACGATGCCTATTATATATATATACATACATACATACATGCATACATACATATACATATGTATGTATATATATACACACATATACATCTATCGGAGTCGGGCCCGGGGGCGGCCCGGGGCGGTGCCTGTAATCTCCATGGGGGTGCAGGGCGCCCCCGGGAGCGTCCGAAGCGTCCCGGAGGGCCCCTGGGACCGCCAGGAACAGATCGAGACCGCCGAAAACGGCCCGCGAGCGCTCCAAGACGCGTATAGATAGCCTCAGGAATGGCCAGGAAGCCCCGAAGACGTTCCAAGAGAGCTCCATGAGGCCCCGAAGGCATTCCAAGAGGCCTCCCAAGAGAGCCGCGACAAGCCAAAACAATCGTTGATTTTTATTGTTTTTTTCGAGGCTTTGGGCCTTCTCGCTTTTTCTGAGTTCCGACGCTCCGAGACCGTCCAAGAGTCTCCCAAAACCGCTCCAAGACGACCGAAGAGGCCCCCAAGACCGCCCCAAGACGGCCC
>CAUYUJ010000974.1:81088-106967 GCA_963575745.1 Prorocentrum cordatum
AAAACCGCTCCAAGACGGCCGAAGAGGCCCCCAAGACCGCCCCATGACGGCCCAAGAGACCCCCCAAATCGTCCCAAGACGGCCCAGGAGAGCCCCAAGATGGCCCAGGAGCCGCCCAAAACGGTTCCAGGAGAGCCCCGACAGGGCTTCAAAACTGCTAAGCGAGCCCAGCGGGCCCCAAGAGGGCCCTGCGAGGCCCCAAGAGGCCCCAAAGAGGCCCCCAAGAGCCTCCCTGGAGGCCCCCGAGAGGCCCCCAAGATGCCCAAAAATTGCCCTGAGCGCGCCCCAAGACGTTTCCAGGAGAGCCCCACAGGCCTCCGAGAGGCCCCCAAGAGGCCCACTGGAGGCCCTCAGGAGGTCGTCCCCATCATGTTCCCGGAAGGCGGTCCGGGAACATGATTCCGCGCCTTGGAGGAGTATTCTGCGCCTTCCGAGGCGTCTTCGGAGGCGCCTTGGACGACGTACGTATGTTTCTATAGCTTGTCCTTCTCCTGTGTACACTATCCTACATGTCTTACGTATGTTTCCACACACACATATATACACACACACACATATCGGAGTCGGGCCCCCGGGCGGCCCGGGGCGGTGCCTGTAATCTCCATGGGGGGTGCAGGGCGCCCCCGGGAGCGTCCGAAGCGTCCCGGAGGGCCCCTGGGACCGCCAGGAACAGATCGAGACCGCCGAAAACGGCCCGCGAGCGCTCCAAGACGCGTATAGATAGCCTCAGGAATGGCCAGGAAGCCCCGAAGACGTTCCAAGAGAGCTCCATGAGGCCCCGAAGGCATCGCAAGAGGCCTCCCAAGAGAGCCGCGACAAGCCAAAATCGTTGATTTTTATTGTTTTTTCCGAGGCTTTGGGCCTTCTCGCTTTTTCAAGGTTCCGACGCTCCAAGACCGTCCAAGAGTCTCCCAAAACCGCTCCAAGACGGCCGAAGAGGCCCCCAAGACCGCCCCAAGACGGCCCAAGAGACACCCAAAATCGTCCCAAGACGGCCCAGGAGAGCCCCAAGATGGCCCAGGAGCCGCCCAAGACGGTTCCAGGAGAGCCCCGACAGGGCTTCAAGATTGCCTAAGCGAGTCCAGCAGGCCCCAAGAGGGCCCCGCGAGGCCCCAAGAGGCCCCAAAGAGGCCCCCAAGAGCCTCCCCGGAGGCCCCCAAGAGGCCACCAAGATGCCCAAAAATGGCCCTGAGCGCGCCCCAAGACGCCTCCAGGAGAGCCCAACAGGCCTCCGAGAGGCCCCCAAGAGGCCCACTGGAGGCCCTCAGGAGGTCGTCCCCATCATGTTCCCGGAAGGCGGTCCGGGAACATGATTCCGCGCCTTGGGGGAGTATTCTGCGCCTTCCGAGGCGCCTGGACGAAGTACGATTCATATTCTTGAACGCTTTCCGGGAACATGATTCCTCACCATTTCGGAACGCTTTCCTACTGCTGCGGTGCTCTGGGGGGAAGGGACGGGGGTCCTGGAATATTATCGGGAGGTTAGGGAACGAGGGTTTGGAGAGGAGCAGTAGGACAGACGGACGGGGCCCGGGGGCGGGGGTGGGGTGGTGCCACCGGTTGGCATGGCCGCCCCGGGCGTCCTGTGGGGTCCACGAACCCGCCCAAGACGGCCCATGAGGCCCCAAAGACAGCCCAAGAGACCCACAAGACAGCCTCAGCGAGGCCCAAGAGGGCCCCAAGACGCTCAAGCGCGCCCCAACAGCGCCCGAGATGGCTTGAAGATGGCCGAAGAGGGCCCCAAGAGGGTCTTCAAGAGGCAAACACCGGCCCATTCCCATCCGTAAAGCATGCATTTTCAGCATATTCGTTTGCTTGGTCCTCACAGTGCCCCAGACGCCCCCGAGCCCCAAGACAGCTCAAGAGAGACCCAAGAGGGTCGTCCTGTGAGGCTCACGGAACCCCCCAAAGACGGCCCAAGACGCCCCAAAGCCGGCCCAGGAGGCCCCCAAGACGGCCTCAGGAAGGCCCAAGAGGGCCTCGTTCGAAATCATGTTCCCAGAAGCCTCTCCGGGAACATGATTTCCGGGTTTCTACGACGCCCAAGAGGGCCCCAGGAGGGCCCCAAAATGGCCCTAAAAGGACCTTCGAAAAGGCCCGGATGGCCACAGTTCGTTGATTTGCGTGAGATGTTGTTGGATTTCTTCCGCGCGGAGGAGACGGAGAGGGCGAAGGAGGAGGAGGAGGAGGAGGAGGAGGAAGAGGAGGAGGAGGAGGAGGCAGGGAGGAGGAGTGGAGGGGAGGAGGGGGGGAGAGAGGAGGAGGCTCGAGGGCGATCGACGATCGGCGACGACGACCGGCGACGGTGATTGACGACGACGACGACGACGACGACGACGACGGCGATGACGACGACGACGACGATCGACGACGGTCGACGACCGACGACGACGACGATCGACGACGATGACAATAGTCGACGGCGCCGATCGACGATCGACGGCGACGACGACGGCCACGCCGACGGGGGCGACGCTGCCCGCGTGACAGCCCAAGAGGCACACAAGACAGCCTCATCGAGGCCCCAGAGGGCCTCAAGACGTCCAAGAGCGCCTCAAGAGGGCCCGAGATGGCTTGAAGATGGCCGAAGAGGGCCCCAAGAGGGCCTTCAAGAGGCAAAACTTTACCCATTCCTTGTGTAAAACGTACAATTTCAGCATACTCGCTTGCTTCGTCCTCAGAGTGGCCCCCGAGGAGCCCCAAGACAGCCCAAGACGGCCCCAAAGGCCCCAAAGCCGGCCCAGGAGGCCCCCAAGACGGCCCCAGGGAGGCCCAAGAGGGCCTCGTTCGAAATCATGTTCCCAGAATTTTCTCCGGGAACATGATTTCCGGGTCCAAAAACGCCCAAGAGGGCCCCAGGACGGCCCCAAAAGGGCTTAAAATGACATTCCAAAATTCCCAGAGCGCCACAGTTCGCAGATATTCGCGACTTCTTCCACGCGGAGGAGACGGAGAGGGCGAAGGGGGAGGAGGAGGAGGAGGAGGAGGAGGGGGAGGAGGAAGAGAAAAAGGAGAAGGAGGAGGAGGCGGGGAGGAGGAGTGGAGGGGAGGAGGGGGGGAGAGAGGAGGAGGAGGCTCGAGGGCGATCGACGATCGGAGACGACGACCAGCGACGGTGATTCACGACGACGACGACGACGACGACGACCACGACGACGACCGATGACGATCGACGACGATGACAACAGTCGACGCCGCCGATCGATGATCGACGGCGACGACGACGACGGCCACGCCGACGGTGCGACGCTGTCCGACAGCCTCAGCGAGGCCCAAGGGGGCCCCAAGACGTCCAAGAGCGCCTCAAGAGGGCCCGAGATGGTTTGAAGCTGGCCGAAGAGGGCCTTCAAGAGGCAAAAATCGGCCCACTCCCGTTGTGCAACGTACGTTTTCAGCATACTTGCTTGCTTGGTCCTCACAGTGCCCCAGACGCCCCCGAGCCCCTAGACAGCCCAAGAGAGACCCAAGAGGGCCCAAGACGGCCCAAAAGGGTCGTCCTGTGAGGCTCACGGAACCCCCCAAAGACGATCGGCGGCGACGACCGGCGACGGTTATTGACGACGACGACGACGACGGTCGACGGTCGACGACCGACGACGACGACGATAGAAGACGATGACAACAGTCGACGGCGCCGATCGACGAACGACGGCGACGACGACGACGACGGCCACGCCGACGGCGGCGACGCTGTCCGCGTGCGCAGAGCCACCCTGGACCCTGGACCCAGTCTTTTCTGCATCGTTCGAAACCTTGTCCCCTGAAGCGTCTCCGGGAACATGATTTCAGGAGGAGGAGGAGGAAGAGGAAGAGGAGGCAGGTTAGGAGGAGGAGGAGGAGGAGGAGGAGGAGGAGGAGGAGGAGGAGGAGAGGTGGATGAGTGGGCGGGAGGGCTCGGGGCCGATCGACGATCGGCGACGGAGATCGGCGACGGTGATTGACGATGACGACGACGGTCGTCGACGGCGACGACCGACGACGACGACGACGACGATGGACGACGATGACAACAGTTGACGCCGCCGATCGGCGAACGGCGACGGTGACGACGTCTTCACAGTGCCACCCCGAGGAGCCCCAAGACGGCCCAAGAGGGACCCAAGATGACCCATGATAGCTACAAGCCAGCCCAAGAGAGCCCCAAAAGGCACCCAACAGAGCCACAACGGGGGCAAGCAGAGCTGCCTATAGAGATTCTTGGGGGGCCTCTTCCGCAGCGTCCGAAATCATGTTCCCCGAAGCCTCTATCGGAACATGATTTCGGGGTTCCCAAGGCGCCCAAGGGGGCCCTAAGACGGCCCCGACAAGTCCTAAAAGGACGCTCGAAAAAACCCGGAGGGACACAGCTCGTTGATTTCCGCGACATGTTGTTGGATTTCTTGCACGCGGCGGCGGTGGAGGAGGAGGAGGAAGAGGAAAGGAGGAAGAGGATATGGACGAGGAGGAGGAGGAGGAGGAAGAGGAGGACGAGGGGGGGAGGAGGGGGGTGGGGAGAGAAGGGGGGCGGGGGGAGGAGGAGGGAAGAGGGATGTGATGATGCTGATGATGATGATGCTGATGCTGATGCTGATGATGCTGATGATGGATGATGATGATGATGATGATGTGCTGATGATGATGATGAGATGATGAGAGATGATGATGATGATTGATGATGATGGAGATGGGAGGAGGAGGAGAGGAGGAGGAGGAGGAGGAGAGGAGGAGAAGGACGAGGAGGAAGAGGAGGGAGGAGGGGGGAGAGGAGGAGTAGAAGGAGGAGGAGGAGGAGGAGAGGGAGGACGAAGGAGGAGGAAGAGGAGGAGGAGGAGGAGGATGAGGAGGAGGAGGAGGAGGAGGAGGGGGCGGATGAAGAGGAGGAGCAGGAGGAGGGGAGGAGGATGTGGAGGAAGAGGAGAAAAGGAGGAGGAAGAGCAAGAGGGAGGCCTCCCCCGAGTGTTCCCTCTATCCGATGTGGCCCAATGCTTGCGCGGCGTCGCACTGCCGTTTGGCGAGCCATGCAGTCTGAACAGGAGGAGGAGAAGGAGCAGGAGAAGGAGGAGTGAGAGGAGGAGGAGGAGGACGAGGAGGAGGCGGAGGAGGAGGAGGGGGAAGAGGAGGAGGAGAGGAAGAAGAGGAGGGAGAGGAGGAGGAGGACGGAAGGAGGAGGAGGAGGAGGAGGAGGAGGAGGAACAGGAGAACAGGATGAAGATGAAATGATAGATGGTGATGGTGATATGGTGATGATGATGAGGATGATGATGGAATGATGATGATATGATGACGATGATTGATGATGATAGGAGGAGGAGGAGGGAGGGGGAGGAGGAGGAGGAGGAGGAGGAGGGAGGCAGGTGTGGAGGAGGAGGAGGAGGAAGAGGAGGAGGAGGAGGAGGGAAAGTAGGAGGAGAAGGAGGAGGAGGCGGAGGAGGAGGAAGAGGAGAAGGATGAGGAGGAGGGAAAGGAGGAGGAGGGGAGGAAGGGGGCGGAGGAGGAGGAAGGGGGGAAAGGAGGGGACGATGGGGGGAGGAGGAAGAGTAGGAGGAGAGGAGGAAGAGCAGGGGGAAAGAGGAGGACGAGGAAGAGGTGTCGTTTTCGGCCGCCTCGGGCCGCCTGGGGGTGAGGAGCGCCCAAAAGCTTTTCGAACCACGACCGCGAAACTCGACGAATAACCGAAGTGCATTCAGCCTTCAACCTCCTCGTCCGTTGTTTGGCCGTTGCCCCGGGCGAAGCTAGAACCTAAGCGCGCGCGTAGCGCTCGGTGTTTCTAGTATATATACATATATATATATATATATATATATATAGCCCTCCCCCAAGCCCTCCCGAGTCGTGCCACTTCCTTCCACGTATTTGAATTTCTTCCCCATATATAGAGGCCCCCAAAATGCCCAACAATGGCCCTGAGCGCGCCCCAAGACGCCTCCCGGAGAGCCCAACAGGCCTCCGAGAGGCCCTCAAGAGGCCCACTGGTGTGTATGGGGTTGAAGTACCAGGGTACAGAACCCCTGATCCGTTGGTAGAGGGAAGGAGGGATAGATGGATGTCTTTCCCTCCTGCACGATCAAAGGTCTGATCGATCTGTCCCAATACCTGAGCCCAAACGGCCAGGCGCAGGAGAGGCAAGGATAAGGAGTATATATGAGGGTATTACACGGGTTCTATCCACACCCCCCGGCCCGAATCCCGCCCGTGAGGGTAGGACTCGGGAACAGAGGAAAAGAATCCGTCACCCTTTTACTCCTTTAATCCTTAGGTCTGCAGGCAGCTGAGCTTAAAGTCAGTATAGCCTCAGCTGCAAAGTAAAGTAAGAAGGAACACCCTGGGCCCCCATTTCTTCGCCAAGCACACTTTGGTGCCCCCTCGGTGCGCCCCCCAAAACGCTTCGGCACTCGAGGGCGGAGAAGAATGAGACAAGGGTGGGCGGAGAAAGAAGATCTGAACAATAAAGCAACTTGTAATATGCCTCGCCTTTGCGAGGCAGGTGTTGCCACCATCTGTCAGATTATTCTCAACGCAATGTAGCTATACTGTAATGAATATGCACGCTGAGATCGTGTTGATGAACACGATCGTGCTACGGAGCGCAACTACATGTAAAAGCAAATGTCTGGCCAGACGAAAGGTCGTGTTGACAAACGCGAAAGTTGCATGAATGTGAATTCTATATGGCGACCCCCGTTGGCCTTGCTCCTTAGGAGGCTGCCTCGGTCATCGCAAAAGATGTTTGTATGTGTGGCCACTTGTGTTGTATAGTGAAGTGGCCTAGAAGTATGTAATAGCCACCGCCCAAGGCGAACTTTGATTATAATGAAGTTCAAGCCTTTGAGCGGTGGGCCCTGCGGCCGACTCACTACGCGTTGCCGTTCTTGTAGAACCTGCGGTCCCACATCCTCTGGCCATTGTACTTCGCGTAGCTCGTCGTGAACGTCTCCCAATATGTCCTCGGGATCCAGTGACGAAGCCAATCGTTGTACTGGACGTCATGGATGTACACGAACTCGTCGTTGTTCATCGCGATGTAGATCCGACAGTTGATGTAGTAGCTCCAATATCTGAGACCCCAATGACTGTCCTCAAGGTCGTCGCGCCAATAGGCGGCGTAGTCTGTCGTGCGCGCTCTCTTGGCGCGCGGCCCCGCGGGCATGTGGTCCGCCGCGCCAGAGGCGCTGGACTGTGCAGCATCGCCAGGGGCAGGGCGCGGCGGCGGCGGCGGATGGCGCGGCTCCATGGCATCATCAGACTGATGGGAGTGTGTACCAGGTTCGGTCGGATCGGTTCTCATCCCTGAATCAACCCCCCTCTGGTCGGTATGTGACGGATCGAGGGAGCCCAACAACTCGTTGGCAATCGCAGCAAGCTTGCGCTGCGTGACTGTCTCACGGGTGCCATCCCTTCTAGGGGGGGCAACCGTGACAAGTCCGCGAGCCTGCCGCGTTTGCCTGTCGAGTCTGCCCTCGTTCAGCCACCATTTCTTCCGACCAGCTTGTCCTGTCCTGATGCTGGTATCGAGGATCGTGCATGCATCGCGCATGACGTCCACGTTCCAGGCCTTCTTGTCCACGTTCACGCGAGCGCCTGTCACTTGGTGGTGAAACTTCAAGTCGTTGAGAAAGCGCTGAACGAGATTGGCATATGGGTAGCACAGAGGTCTGTCGTCACTAGCCTCGCCCATCAGTCTGCACTCGTGTGCAGGAGGGCTACCAGATTCGACCCACTTCTGATACCTCTTCCTAGACACATTAGCCATTCTCCTCAGCGAATCTTTCTCATTACCTGGGTGTGATCGCGCGCCCGTCATAATGACTTGCGCTCCGTCTCTCATGTACCTCGTGATGTCATCCTGGGAGAGCGTCATCTTGATCCAGTTGGTCAGCTTCTGGAGGTATGCTAGGTCGCTCTGGACGGCGGTACTCTTACCCGTAGCACCTACGGCCACGGTGTACTGCCAACAGATGTCACAAAGGGCACCGTCGCCTGTGACGATCCCAAGGGATAAGTCTCGACCGCAATTCTGACATCGCGCGATATCATGCAGGATCGTTTCTGGGGCTCCCTCCGTCGTGAGGTGCTCACGAGATCCCCAGCGAGTATCCTGACCACGAGCAAGACTACGGCCGATCTGATCCATGGCTTCGCGGTTGATCTCGGCGTTCGGTCGGGAAGCGATTGATCTACTCAATCCCTCGATCTCGATCCTAGGCAATCTTTCCCCTGGCAGTCCTGTGTACTCTGTCGTGTCGTTGTCCGCATCCTCAGTACCACCATGGCATACGTTGTCAGTACGAAGACGGCGAGCCTTCTCCTGCAAGGCGGACTCGTTGTCGTCCTCCTCGCGGTTGACTCCCGTCTGCTCGGCTATGATCCGTACCATGGTTTCTTGATCAGGGGCTGCGGATGCAACGCTGCCTGGGCCCTGGGGAATATCCTGCTCCGCGCCTGGTTCACGTGGCGCGGCAGGTGTTTCCACCAGCTCCTTCCATACGGGAAAGTCTGGATTACCGAATGTGTCGATACAATGTTTAAATAGATCACGCAACGTTTGGAGTGCAGGATGTTTCTGATGGATGGCATCTTTTGTGAAGTCACGGAGCCCCGCGATACTGTCCATCAATTTGTTTTGATATACTTTGGAGATCCATTGCAAGACGCCTGTAGTCGACTCCTCGATGGTCTCTGGGTCCAGGTAGTGTACCAACTTTTTGAAAAATGGTCTGCACTGCAAATTGGCAAGTCACGTGCCCATTTGTGGGTATGATCATAATTCAGATAGTATGTCTCTGCATTCCATGCTTTGGATCCGAATTGAATCTCAAATCGTAAGTGCGATTGTGTTTTATCAGCCACAATTCTGTCCGCGCCAGTGTGTACCTCAATGATTTGTTTCATCTTTATCATAGGTGAGTCCACCAACAACTCCGACGTCCAGCGGTATATGCGGCGGTCGTATGACTGTTTAATCCACCTTGAATCCTCCTCTGGGCCGTAGTCTGGGTGGTTGAGGAAGTCTTCTGGCGGGTCAATAACGTTGTCGAGTATGCTCGCATCAACGTGCTCGTCTGCTTTGATCTCTGCTGATAGATCTGCTCTCATATTGTCATGTGCCGCTTTTTCTTCAGCGGTGAGCGATATGTTTGATATATCCACGATAACGGTAACCAAAGGTTCATCATATGAGCCTGCAGTTTGAGGAGGTCCATCGTCCGCAGGAGCGGTATCTTCGGCAGGTGTGGCCACCAGCTCTTCGGGATCGGGTGTCCGAGGAGCGGGCCCTCTGGTCGGTGTACGTGGAATGCGTGGTCTATAAATGCTCGGCATACCAAGGTATGGCAAACTGCCATCAATTGTGTGCTGAAGTATTTTGTCGCGGCATGAGGATGGTCCCTCCAGGACAGCATCCATATATGTCGGGTCAATGGCATGTTCGTCGATGCGAATTGGTAATGCAAAGACGACGCCCTTGAGAGGCATGCTTTTGTCATTGTACCATATGTTTACCCATCGTAAACCGTAGTTGAGAATAGGTATCTGTACCGCGAAGAACTTGTCAAAGACTCCGAAATGAATGATTGGACCATATATGTGGCCCTTAGTCATGGGGACCTTGGTATTGCGATTGCCTTTGGGGTAGTGATTGTCGTAATGATAACATTTGATAGATCCCCAATTCTTAATGATAATGAAGTCCCCCATGCGAACATCGTTAAATGCAGGCCGGCGATCCCAATCTGTTTGTGTAATCTTTGATGTAATAGGTCGAAGAGCCTCTCGGCAGTATGACAGGGCAATTAACCATTCTTTATCATCTGCTTTGTGATTGGCGTCCTGAATCATAGCGCGGACCATTTGCTCATCCAAGGCATCGGCTCCAGATATACGGCTAGCAGGGGTTGCCCCCAGCTGAGCCGAAAGTGCTGATGCTGACGTTGTCCTTGGCTGCTCCATGTTCTGATCCGTGTCAGCAGGTGCAATCCCAGGAGGGTCTTCGATGAACTCTCCAGGAAGATAGGCGCAAATCTCGTACTTGCTCAATGGCGGTCTCGCGGCCAATGGCGGGTAATCCCATGTGGCGCCGTCTGGCCATATCTGCTGGCCGTGCATGTGATGTGGTTTGGGGCGGCGAATTGCAATAACTGCCGCAGCTGGAACCACGTCCTCTGTCATGATAGCGCCTTGAGCGCCCAGCCAAAATCTGCAACCTGCTTTTGTGGCGATCTCCATATTGATCACTAGCTCGACCTCATTCTTGTAGTGGTTGAACTTGTATGACTCTACTGAGGTGTGGGGATTCTTCTGGACATTGTCTAAATATGTGCTGGAACTGAAGAATGCCTCCGAGCGCTGTGATGGTTTATGATGCTTGTCTCTCTGAGAAGATGGATCAACGCAGCCTGGAACGATCCCTGTCTTCAAGATGTTGCGCCAAGCACAAAGTGCTGTGCCGTGGTGGAGGTATTTCACGTCTGTCCATTGGAGGCTTTCCCAGTCCATATTCCATGGTTTGGAAAGTGGGTTAACACAACTGTGACCTCCAACAAATCGAATGGCAATGACGCTGTTCCAATCGAAACAGCTGGGGTCACCTCCCTCGGGGATTGGTTTGGCGTATATCTCAATTCTATTTTTCTGCGGATCAATATGTTTCTGGAACGCACGAATGATGAAGATCGGGTAATAATCGTTCCAATCGGCATACCCATCATTTGCACCATCTTTCTTGAAGTGTGACACGGCCGCGTCCATGGACGGCCCGTTGTGGTTATTGCGATCGTTGAATTTCCATTGAACCATTTCCTGAAAGGATTTCCAATTGCTTGGGATCTTCCATTCACGATCTGTTGTTTTCTCCCAACTGTTGATACGTCTATCGTGAAATTGATTGATATAGAACTTTGTGTAGTGAATCTCGTGGCGTAACATGGTCGTGATGTCTTTGCTCATGTATTTGTTTGCTCCCAGCCATTCATCATCAATTAACTCGGGACCATAACGTACGTCGTCGTAATTTGGTAACGATATCCACTTCCATTCTGGAAAGCAACCAGACTGTGCGATATCAGGCGCGTGAGCAATCACACAATCATCGTGTAACAGTTGCTCGTGCCAGTCTTTGTTTTCCAGGCAGGCGAATCCATTGATCGCGGATGTACCCCGCAATACTGGACATACGTACGGATGGTCATCCTTGATGCCTGCTTGCAGCTTCCACTCTCGAATAGTGCATGCGTTATCGAACGTCCCGACCTGGCTGATGTCCTCATACATGGAACGCTCGCAGCTGTCCTGTCATGATAATGAATTCATCTCATGTGGAGAAGATTCCTCTTCGACAGGAGTTGCCTCCAGCTCCATGGCCTCTAGGTCAGTGCCGTCGTCAGGGATCGCTACCGCCTCAGCTTTTGGGAGCTGATATGCTGGCTGCTGGTCTGCTGTTGGTCCAGGAGTCGATGGCTGTGGCACGTCTATCGGTTGCGGTCCAGGTAGCAGTGGGTCAGGCAATGGGCCTGGTGGGGCTGGCTGTTCTGTATCAGCCGCCGCACGCCACACGGACGTCGGAACATCAGGATCATATCCCAATGCCACGCGATCTAGTGCATTCTGCTTGAAGAATGTTTTGCATGCTATGATGTTCCGCTCGTTCTCGGCAGCAGGGCCGATACAGTGAGAAGTCAACCTGTTGTTTTCCGCAGTGAGTGGTGATTTGGTCGCGTTATCATCTCCATCCAAGTCAGTAATCTGTTGTAAAAACTGCTCGAACACAACCCAAGTAACTGCATGTGCATCTTCAACCGTTTTAGTGATCTTGGGATGGAGGAGCTCTTGTTTCTCGACTGAATGCCAGGATGCCCAAGCCCCAGGGTAGTCGTTGATCAACAACATGAGGTACTGGAATAAGTCGTCGTATGCTACACCCCATGGATCATTTTCAGGGATAGCCTTGTCTGGCTCGCTAGGATCAGGTGCTGGTGTCCGTTTCGGCATTCCAGGAATAAGTTCCGTTGTGTCGCCTGCGTCAGCAGGCAGTGATGCCGGCAACGTACCATCGGCACATGATGCCATCCACGCACAATGAGCCATTTCGCTTGCCGTCTGTGTCATCAACGTCGTGAGGCTGAGATCTCTTTTCCATTCGTTTGTCATCTTTTCTCTGAAGCCGAGAGCAGCCATGATCTCTTTGGCCTGTGTGTAGGCCTGTTCATCCGTGACAGGAATCAGTAATGGCGCCCTGAATGGATATGGTTGAGAGGGCAGTGACTGAATCAAAGCGCAGAAGTTACGATTGCATACTGCGTCGCAGAACTGTGTTGTAAACATCGCCATGTTATGGTTGTTCTGTTTTGCATGCCAAGCCTGCGGGGTAATCCTATCGTACGCTTCCACCCAGTGATCTGATGGAAGAACAGTGATACCACGATTTTGCATAATATTGATCAGGTCGTTCGTGTGGTGATCAAAGTTCGGGTGTACGCCCCACTGCGCTGCTTTGCCAGGCCCCATGACTGTGGGACAGCGGAAGTACTGCATCACATCGACAAAACGTGATACATCCACGTGTACGTGTACTGGCATGAGCGTCGGGACGCCACCCTCACATTCCATTTTCTGGAGCTCATATACGTCAGTAGGTGCACGATTATGATGTCGACGCATGTCCACGGTATTCTGTCCGTGGTTGGCGCATGCAATGTCATTCGCGCTCCATACCACCATGGCATTGAGGCCCCTGCAATAATGTCTTTGTTTCACATATGCTGGAAAATCATTGGCCCAGTAGCTCCAGATATTCTCGTTTAACTCGCGTCACTTTTTGATGGAGGCATTGTCGCTGTCTAGCATGAGGCCTCTGGCTTCGCGGATCATCCTGATCATGTTGCGTTGCTCGAGAGTGCACTCATACTGGTTGTTGAGAATAGCTGTGGTACGGGTTTCCTGTGTATCGAAACGCTGGTTACGCAATTCTTCCATACCATAGCGGGTGTCTCCACCAGCCTCTGGCAATCGAACGCAATCTTGGCCTATCGGCGTGTCGTTCTGTCTAGACCATTATTTATAATTGCCAAAGGAGAATGCCCACATCCTGATGTCGTCGCGGATCATGGTCGACAAATGCTCGAGAGTAGCGCCGCCCATGTATTCCGCGCGGTTGAGGCACGACATAAATAGCGGTACGAGAGCAACGTTTGATGCCTTGGCGAGATCTTCTCGCTTCTGTGCAGTGTTGAGCTCGTCGATGCCGTAAGCTGGGTACTTCTTGTGTTTTGCACTCTTGGCCCCTTTCTTGGCCTGCATAATCCACGTTGAGTCGGTGTATCAGTTGGTCCATTTGTATGCGTGCCCTGATGGACCAAATGCATGATGCAAGAGTAGTCCCAAGTCTTCTTGTACGAGGGAACACCACCCATTATCTGAAAGAAGAGTCGAAACCAAACGACCACCACAGAAAGCGCTGTACTTTGCTTGGTCCAGCTCGAGTGGGTCAACATCAGGGCCAGGGGTAAGACCAGGGTCGAGTTGGCCGATCTGGTCAGCGGCTTCGCCAAAGAAGTCGTTGCCCTCGTTGTATGGTTGCCAACGATAGGTACTTGTCATATCCCCGTCATGATCTGATATTGCCACCCAGCCTTCTGGATGATCGGATGGTGTTGCCACCGTCTTGGAGTATGATCCGATACCTCCAAAACCTCCGCGCGCCGTCAACCATGTGGTGAGCTTGCGGCGAAATTTGCCTGTTTGGTTAAGGTCGGAAAATGCTCTCATGTTGGTGACCAAATTATCCTCAACAATGTGGCCGATGTGTCCAGATGTATCTGATGTCCTGGCTACGCCAGGTGGGCGTGTAGGTAACTTGGCCGTTGTACGATCAAGTTTAGGAGCATAGCATGGAGTTAGCAATCCATTGCTGTATACATCGGATGGTGCACAAAGACCATTTGAATAGTATATTTGTGTATCCTGAACGCTGTCCTCGGCATGCTGTCCCAGTACTGCACTGCCAATCTTAGACCAATCGTTGTGAATCATCGTCCACTCCGTTTTCAATATCATCGTTGTAAAGTTCTCTGGTGGGCACTTGCGGTGCGTTCCTGGGATCACCGTTTTCAAATGATCATGTAAACCACGAACACTTTCTTGTACGGGCGGATTACGCTTGAAGAGACTGGAAAGCATACACATAGCCCGCATGAATGATAGCCACGGTGTAGCTGTAAATGTGCTGTAGTCATAATTGGCGTTGCCGCCGACTGATCCGCTCGTGTCATTGATCCAACTCTTGACGTCGGCGGACGCAGAGCGGGTAATTTCTCGAATAGCGGATTCGTCGGGCACGCGGAGATCAAACTCTCCACTGCGATCAGCACGCCGTTGATGCATGTATATGTAACCATCATCAGGATCACGAGGACGGCCAGTTTGAGCGTGGTACGTGAAGCCCACGCGGTCGTCGTCCTTGGCGTTCGAGTCGCACTCAACGTCGTAGCCGATGGGCCAGCCGATGAGGTTCAGCGGCTGTGCCTGATCCATCTCGTGGATGGGGGTATCGGGATTAGAACCGATCCCGCTTATTTTCGCCTCGCACGCGGCGAACAGGATGCCTGTAATCTTTGTAGCTCGAGTCGTAAAATTGCTGCGGCATGAACGTATAAGTAATGTCCTAAATCTCTCTGCATCTTGTGGAGGCGAGGGAGGATGGCGGGGATATCTACCGTGCGGGGAACGTGCGCGTGAACGAGGTGCGCGCGACGCAATAGCTGCGGCCGGTACACCAATGTGGTACATGCATGCGCATATTCCCTCGTGATTGGCTTGTCCCACACACCGAAATCCGCATTCTGATCCTACTTCGCCCCATCTTTCTTTTTCTGTGAGTAATATTTTGCATACTTCCGGGCATCCATCCAGTTTTGGAGGTTCCGCAACATGAGGTGAACCATCGGGCCTCCGAGGCCCTCGCAGTGGTTTCCAGGGTTTCTTTGGAGGACACTGTACCGGAGCAACGGGAAAGATGAGTGAGTGTTCCAAGAGATCCCTCCAGAGGTCTGCTTTCTTCGTCTCGAAATGTTTGGTCATCATATCTGCGATCTGCTCCTTTGTACCTACGTATTTGAGCTCGATATGTTCGAGTTGGCATGTCTCGCATATCCAATCCAGGTTGATACGATGAGTACGATGAAGATGACGAAGTGCTGGTGTACGTCCTTTTTGGACAATTTTGATCACGGCCTGGTTATCCTCGAGGACGATAAGACGCACTTTGGGAGAACTAATCTCTTGAGCCGGTTCTGGATCCACGTGCAATACTGTACCCTCATGGGATATTGTACGTCTCTTTGGAGTATTAAGCGGTAGTTGCCCACGGCTAGGAGAAGATCCCCGAGTAGGGGGTGCCTTGCGAGGCGATGGCTTACGCTTCTTTTTGACTGCCAATGTCGGACACATCGCCGGGTCGGCGTGTCGATGGCAGCTCAGGCATGCATTCTTCTCTTTGCATGTTTTGGCAACTCCCGCCACGGCTTCCCATAATGAGACTAGTGGTAATCCTTCCAGTCGTAGTGCTGAGTCAAGAGCAACGATCTCGGACTCAGTAGATGAATGTGAGACAACCGTTTGTTTCTTACATACAGCGTTGACTGGAAAGAACGTATTGGGTCCAACAAGCGCGGCAAAAACGCCGGTAGTGGATTGGGATGATGTAATGCAATCAGCGAACGAGGCGTCAGTAAAGAGCATGATTGATAACTTGTCTGACGAATCACCTATCCATCCGTGCAAACAATGTGTACGCGTCGTTTTGATGTAGCATATCAACCGATGTAAACGTTTATCACACGTAGTATTCCATTTTGTAATTTCTCTGGCCAGCATACATACTGGATGTAGAAGATCGAAACGACAGCAACGTGCCAGGTATATGATCTTCATTAGTACACTCGCCGCGTCCTGGCCAAGGATGCCCTCGTCGGAATAGTCGGAATCCGTGAAGGAGGTGTCCTCAATGCCAGGAGTTTCGGCGTCATTTAGGTCATCGTATGTGACGGGTATGGGATCTGTCGTGGTAGATGTCGCGTTGACCGATTTTGCTGGGCTGGATGATCGTGGCCGCGCATTGAGCACACTAGTAGGTCTGGCGACCGACCCGGAGGATGCGGGCGATTTGGATCGCGAAATCCTCGGCGAGTCGGATCGTTTCCGACGTGACCCTGGTCCCTGGGCGCGCTTGGAGGCGCATTCCAGGTATCGCTCAATGCACTGATCGGTAAAACCAAGCATATCATGTCGAATTCCACGAACCTGTTTGGCCGTATTGTAATCTTTCTCATTGTGTACGGGCAACATAGGGCGTATGGTAGACATCTTTTGTCGAAGATAGTCTGCGGTACATCATATGCTTGTTGTCCACAACCAAGATATTGTGAGTATGGAGTAGGTGGGTCCAAGTCAATACCGCTTTTGCGAATATAATCCCAGCCAGTCTGTAGATTGTGAGATAGGCCGGCTAATTTAAAGTCGTCCACATATACTGAAAGTATCAGTCCCAGTTTGTTGTGTCTCCATACACATTCCCATCCTGAAATAGGCTCGAAACCAACGCTTTCTAAGCATGTACGGCATTTTCGTTCCCAAAAGACACCTGCGAGAGGGTGTCCCTATAGTGCCAATCGTAATCGGCACACTGGGCTCCTGCATTTTGACCAGGATGTCGGTTGTCGCCATTTAGGAATGGTAATCCAAGTATCAACTGGATCGATTCGTCCGTCGCCGTATAATAATGCCTGCGTGTAGGCTCCAGGTGCATCACTTTGTTCTCCCGCATATTGTGGCAATAGTGCAGTAGCATCGCAAAGTTTGGAAGCCTCAATATGCGAAGCACTGGAAGCGGCGTCGGCGAATATGGCGGCCAAACCAGTTTCGTCTTTGCCTGTATTGCCCTGAACCACCACTCTGCCCTTGAATTTACGTAGATCAGGTGGAAGTTCCTCGTGTTTGACTGAAGATAGCTCCAAGATGTTGAAGAAATGAACTTTCGTCCCAGTGCGGATAGCTTGTGACTCAATATCAGCTTTTTCTGCAACAGTCTCCAACATCCACGTTTGTTTCTTTTCCAATATGTCGCATTCTTTTCGTAGGGCTTCTTGTGCACGTGGTTATGCGGCAACTTCTTTCTTAGTCAGGCTTCTGGTAACTAGTGCCGGGCGTGACCATGGGGAATCGGGTATTTTGTCCCTGTGTGCCGGTGTGTAGGTGGTCTCACGTGGCATAGTTGGTATTGCTACCGACTGGGTGAACTGGCGTATGAGCGGGTTCATGGTCCCAAAGTCGGTTCCTTCACTATCGACAAGTACCAAAGCACGTTCTTCTCCATCGTGCTGTTGTGGTGATTGGCGGTAGTACAGTACCGTAGTAATGTCACGTGGCCCACCAGGTAATTTGGCATACAGTATTTGTTTGTTTGTCACGCCTTTGACGTTTTCATCACGGATGACGGTGCCATTGTCGGTGTCGTATGTAATCCGTCGTTCCACAATATTCCATGTGGGTCCGCCGGATGCAGTGGTACGGAAATTGTTGACCTGTTTGTCCTGTCTTGTCTACACTCGTAGTGCAGCTCGGTCACGAATCTCACGAGCCCGTTTAACGTCGTCGGCGTAGTCGATTTCCTTCTTTTGTTGTCCACGAGATAGGGTTTTCCAATGCTCGGGAAGAATGTGATCAGGACGTGTAGTAGTCTGTATACGTGTTTCGCGTCCTCGGACCACCATTGTGCCGTCTGGCGTTGTTTTTGGAAGCTCATAGAATCGAATCGTGCCTGTCCACGGCTCGCTTAACTCTCTGTGGTCGTTGGCACTGACACCATCCCAAACATCGCGAAAGTCACTTTCTCCTTCAAAAGTAGAAGTTGTTTTGAAATCTCGTGTCACATCGAGTTGATCAACAAGTACAGGTATGTTCATGACGTCGTCCGTCGGGATGAACAATTTCTTGCGTGGGGTACGAATACGTCTGATGACGCAATATCCGCGCTGTTCCCAGCAGTCGGGCTCCGGCGCTGGTGCAGCAACTTCAGAGGCCGATGCTTGGATATCAGCGGCGTTGTCTTCCGTTGTCATCATAGATGGGTCATCCCATTCTTTAGGGTAGGAAAGTGGACGATCGGGCATTGGTTTATCACCCAAGGGGCGAGAAGAGGATGCCTTGACCTCGTCGTGTGCCTCAGGGTTATGATGTCGTAGAGTACCTTCTTTCACTGGGTAGGTGAACTTGCCATCAGGGATGATGATGTCTTTGACTCTGTGCACGTGACACAATTCACCATCAGGATTCTTGGCGCATGTAGCCGTGTCCAAGACAAGGTAGTCACCTGACCATCGTCCACCAGAATGTAAGTGGTAACCCATGAATAACCCTTCCCGAGTATTTTCTTTAAACTTTACAGTCTCGTTGTTAATCTCGGGGTTGAGGCATTTCCAGAAGATCCGGGCACCGAATGGCATGCAGTGCCCGGGAAAGCTTTCGCCAAATCGTATTTCATGAGCTGTCTTATCTGCATGTTCCTCATTGAGGGCAGCAACGCCCGTGGATGTATGCACAAAATTGTGTCCACAGCAAAAGGCTTGCATGGCCTCTTTCCACCATTCGTGTCCCAAACCAGACATATGTAACACAGCTCTCGCACCGAGAATGACAATTTTGACGACGCGCTCGATCAATCCATTCGTTTGCGGACGATGTGGCGTACTCGTGTCGTGTCTCCATCCCAGTTGGCGGCAAGCCTTCTGAAGCTCTCCAGAGTTGTCTGAGTAGATGTGCTTCACCTCATCGTTCGCGGCGATGAATTGTTGAAAGGATGCCTTTGTGGTAGCTGCGTCTTTGTGTAGTGCTGGGTAGGCCATGAAGATGCCGGTGTATCTGTCTAGGACAACAAGTGCATACTTGTCGCCGTGTTTGTCTGCGGCATCATCTTTGGCCAGGACGACATGGTCGGCAGTTAAAGCCTCGCCAAACTTCTTCGGGGCAAAAGCCTCGTAGGCGTTATCCTCGTCGGTGGGGGCTGCCGGTGCATGTGGCTTGCGCTGTCGTCGACACGGGGCATTCTGCGCCATCGTGCGAGAACAAATCTCACAGTCAGGATGTTTTGGGCTGTGAGTCATGTAATGCATCGGGTCGATCGGTTTCTTCTGTCTGTTGGGAAGAACTCGATCATTGTCGCGATGCATTCGCGCGGACGTCTCTGTCGGCATGTCGTTATCTGCTTGAGCTATATCTACTAGCCCCCCGCATTGTGGAGGAGAACGCTGCGTCTGAGACGTAGGCGATTCGGTGGGTGTGTCCACGTTAGGCTCGTCTGTGTTTGTGTCGGGAGGTTCTTCGACCGTGGTGGTCCGTGCTCCTCCTCCCTCTCCGACATGTGGTCTCTTGGGGCAGGTCCCTATGTGGGGCCGTAGCTCGTCTGCAGTGGTTGACTGCTCTGTAGTTTTGCAGCACCAACAGATGTCGTTGCAGCGGGCGGATGAACGCTTGCGCTGACGACGTCGGGGTGCTGACGAAGTGCATAACGTGGTGGTGGTATCAGTGTCAAGTCGTCGAGTCGTAATTCTGGAACTCTATTGTTGACTGGAATCTTATACCATTGGCCCCCCGGATCCTGAAGCAAGTAGCCCAGCTCAGGATCCCAAAGCTGCCGAAAGCCATCAACCTCGATCAATTTCCCAACTGATAGTAAAGATGGACAGTCTGGCAAGGCAAGGGCTGAACTGTGTAAGCCAACCTCGGGTAGCCGTATGTCGTAGTGCTCGTTGACAGTGCGATCACCATTGGCGGTTTCCAGAATATGCTCTTCGCGAATAGATATGCGATCCGATTCGGTCTGCGTCAGTTCATGTTTTCCTTGAATATGATGAGCAGAACCGCTGTCGAGAACCCGAGATCGTGCCAATGCAGCAGTCGAGCGTGGTGGGTCGACTTGCATTGTCGTTGTCTTCGTCTGGGCTGTCTTTGATGACCGCTTAACAGTGTCGTCGTATTTTCGGATCGCAGTTGGTGTGGCCACCGACTCTTTGTTGTGTCGGTAGTCATATAGGTCAGAGCACCATAGCTGTGCTTCTTTTTGACATTCTCGTAGGGCATCCGCACTTTGATCCCGCCATCGTTGTGGTAACGGGTCTGGTACATTGACGATGTCACCCTCGTTCGGCATCTCTTTCCATTTATCCAATCTGGCCCTGCCAGATACGGTATGTAAATAGTACTCCACGTTACGTATGTCGAAGCGTATCCGACGACGTGTCTTGGTAGATATCGCTGTGGCCTTGGTGTTGGCCATGAGGGTCTTGTCACGGATGACGTAACTGCGGTCGGAACGGCGTGAACGTCGAAAGTTGGCAGGAGAACGCGCTCTGGCGTGGGGTGAGCCACGGGACGAGCCATGACTCAAGGAACGTCTGCCACGTCCTTTGTCACTGCCATGTGATCTATCACGGCCGCGTGGACTACCGCGCCCGCCGCCGCGATTGTCTCGCCCTCGGGAGGTAGATCCCGAAGATCTGTCGTATCGACTTCTCGATTGACTGCGAGAGTCTGGGGACCTCCTGGATGTTGAACGAGATCGGTCGTATTGGCGTCGGTTGTCACGTCCATGGCGCGAGTCGCTTGCGTAGCGGAACCCCCGGCGTTGTGAAGAACGTTGGCTTCCTGATCCGCGGGATGGTGATCGGCCGCGGCTATCCTGGCTGGAGGTCCGTGGTCGACTCGGGCTTCGCTCAGGAGTCGTTGCACCAGGTGTAAGATGAGCGTATTTGCATTTGTCGCCTTTTGGGCACTTATTCTGTGCGAAATCTTTACACTGTGCGACGTGTGGAAAGTTGCACTTGTCGCCTCTGGCACATGTGTTGCGCTTGGCGAAATCGAAGCAAAATGGTTTCGATGCTGGCTTCTTGTGATTCGCAGGAGTGGACATACTACGGCGGGAGTTGCCACCAGCCGTCGATGTTCTGGAAGATTTGTTGTTCTTCCAATCCCTGGAATATGTATGCAAAGCCTTGCACCGTTCACCATTGCGACAATTGCCTTTCTTCCAGGCGGCGCGCACGTTGACTTGAGAACGTGTCTCATGTTCGTACCGTAACTTGTTTTGATTCTTCTCCAATTGTTTAAGCTCCAGTATGTCCAGGACACGCTGTCGGAGCCAATCGTAGGTACGATTCGGGTCGCTCATCTTCATGCGCTGGTACTCGTACATGTCCTGTTTCATCCATACATGTCTCCGAATCTGTGTACGAAACAGCGATTCCAAGATCTTTGGATCGGGTGCTTCTCGGCGCTCCAAGAGTAAAGCGTCCCAGTCAGTAATAAAACGTTGCAAATCGTCATCTCTCATCCTCAGTTCTTTAAGGCGCTCGAAATCGTGCAGGTCGTCGTCAACCTCTGTCACGTTGTAGGACTGTAGGATGTGCCAGTAAATCTGGCGTCCTTTGAGCATGCGTCCTGCTTTGTGCTCTCTAGTTTCGATGAGCCTGATTTGGTAGCGTAAGTCCGAGGATAAGATGTCGCTCAGAGCGGTAGCGAGTTTGCAATCGATGCTCTCAAAGTCCCCACTGTCTTGTAAGTCCTCGAATGTACATTCGGGCTGTTCAGCCACGCATAAGAAGGCGTATGCCTTGGATGGTCGCCCTGAGGCGGCCCCGAAGTTCTTCCGTACTTTTTGCTGCCACTCGAGCAGCTGCGTGATCTTAGGCAAGACAGGGACTCGGACGGTGTCTGACTCCTTGACAGGAGTTGTAGTATGGACCGAAACCGCAGACAGTGGTTGTGAGGGTATCGGTGCACCGTCAGTAGTTGGTTCTGTGCGCACAGGAGACACATGGCGTGTCTGTGCAGAAGCTGCCGCGGAGGCTGCTCCTGGTGACGTACGTCGTTGTTGTCCTGCAGAAGCTTGTGGTGCTTCGGCGGACGCTGCGTCGGCCTGTGCAGGTCGGTTGCAGGTCGAAGGTGGAGATTGGTGTCGTTGGTGTGGTCGATCAGCTGATTCGTCCAGCACGTCATGTCTTCGTGTATGCGTGCCACCTTTTGGCGTGTATACTCATCAGTATCCCGAGAACGTTGTGAATACCGATCAAGTCGTTGCTCGCATGCTCGGAGACGGGCGCTTTGCGCCTCCAGCTCGCTTTCCAGACGTGCGAGGTGACCCTCTACACGTACCTTCTCAGTATCTCTTTCACGAATAACCTGGGAGAGCTCCAACTGCGTGTGGTCCGCCGCCTTCTCAACCTCCTGCAACCTGTCAGTGAGGCGGGCGAAATCGTAAACCGTGGGAGGAGAATCCAGCTGGCCAGTCTGGGCTCGTCCGACACGCAACTCTGCCAGGGCGCCATGCACACCAGGAAAACGCTGCTCGATTTCAGAGATCCGGTTAGCGAGTGGCTGCACGACAGCGTTGGTCGCATCAAGCCTTTGAGTGATGACTCTCTCAGTGCGCTGCAACATGTCGATCAGGTTCGACGAGTTGGCGTGTGCTTCGTTGCGAAGCGTCGCCGTAGTGTGGTCTAGATAAGATCGAAGATCATTGATCTGAGACTGAACGACGCCAAGGTCGGTGGCCTCGGCTGGTGTTGGTCGGTTGCGGAGCTGGTCGTGGATCTCATCGTGTAAAACCCTGACTGCTGAAACGCCTGTGTCGCGTACGAGCACGAGCTGTTGCTCCATCTGCGCGAGGTAGTTGCGCAGGTTCTCGACCATCGCCGTTCGTTCACCTGAGTGTGACACCTCACGATCAACCTGGTACTGCAGTTCACCTATGATGCGTCGATCTTCGGCGATCCTGGAATCAATGATCCCTAAGGCGCCGTCCAGATCGTGGCGTATGGCTGCAGTGTCGGCGGCGTTCGTCTGAACGCTCTGCAGTAGTCCAGAGTATTGCCTGGACACGAAGGTTTCAACCTGGCCCCTGAGCTCAGCTATTTCACATGCGGCGGACGTTTCCGCCAGCTGGTCGTCTGAGATGGAGAGGTGGGGGGCGTCAGCTTCCCTGTGTCCCCTGTCGCGGGGAGTGCATGGCCTCTGAGAGGCAGTGCGCGGGCTCGACCTACTCTCGCCGCATGGGCCTGGGGCTCCACGGCGGTTGCGCGCGGACGAGCTGCGACTCGGACCATGTGTGTGTGGTGTCTCGTCCGATGATACCTTGGGGTACTGCGTCTGCGGCTGTGCCGCCACTGGTCTACTGAGTTCCTCAAAGGTGGCTACGTGCTCCGCCACGGGGACGGTCGCAGGGCTGGGGGTACCAGCACCTGAAGTCCATCGGCGGTTAGCGCGAAAGCGCCCTGGAGTGTCATGACCGGTGAGGCTTTCGCCTGACGCGGTTGGGATTGCTCCCGACGGGGAAGGGGATGGAGGATCGAAGGTAGGCGTGTGGAACTCCTTCCTTCCTGTTCCTACTCCTTCTCCTGTCCCCCCGCGGGCGGCGCTGCGGTGGAGTTCAGCAGCTAGTCGCGCCTCGGGTCCGTCGGAGCTGGGGGGGGGTATCTGGAACACCAACGCAGTCCACACTAAGGCTCCCCAACTCGTCACCGAGCCGTCGTGCCGTCGGAGAGCTCGGACGCGAGGCCCCGATGGACCCCTTGCGGCGCATGCGCCGCAGGGGCTCCGTCGAGGCCGCGTGCGAGGTCGCAACGTGCGGTTCGGTGAAAGGTGAGCTTGAAAGGGCTGATAACCTGTGTATGGGGTTGAAGTACCAGGGTACAGAACCCCTGATCCGTTGGTAGAGGGAAGGAAGGATAGATGGATGTCTTTCCCTCCTGCACGATCAAAGGTCTGATCGATCTGTCCCAATACCTGAGCCCAAACGGCCAGGCGCAGGAGAGGTAAGGATAAGGAGTATATATGAGGGTATTACACGGGTTCTATTCACAACTGGAGGCCCTCAGAAGGTCGCCCCCATCATGTTCCCGGAAGGCGGTCCGGGGACATGATTCCGCGCCTTGGAGGAGTATTCTGTGCTTTCCGAGGCGCCTTCCGAGGCGCCTTGGACGACGTACCTATGTTTATATAGATTGTCCTTCTCCTGTGTACACAGTCCTACATGTCTTACGTATCGGTCTATAAATACAATGTATATATACAGGCCTCCGAGAGGCTCCCAAGAGGCCCACTGGAGGCCCTCAGAAGGTCGTCCCCGTCATGTTCCCGGAAGGCGGTCCGGGAACATGATTCCGCGCCTTGGAGGAGTATTCTGCGCTTTCCGAGGCGCCTTCCGAGGCGCCTTGGACGACGTACTACGTTTCTATAGATTGTCCTTCTCCTGTGTACACAATCCTACATTCTTACGTATGGGGTTATATTTATTATAATACGCACACCACACACACTTATAAATAAAAATATAATATATATATATATATATATATATAATATAAATAATATATATGATATATATATATATATATGTATATATATATATATATATATACCCCTCCCCCAAGCCCTCCCGAGTCGTGCCACTTCCTTCCACGTATTTCAAATTCTTCCCCATATATAGAGGCCCCCAAGATGCCCAAAAATGGCCCTGAGCGCGCGCCCCGAGACGCCTCCAGGAGAGCCCAACAGGCCTCCGAGAGGCCCCCAAGAGGCCCACTGGAGGCCCTCAGAAGGTCGTCCCCATCATGTTCCCGGAAGGCGGTCCGGGAACATGATGAGGGTGGCGTTTCAGGGCCATCCATGACGTGACGCCCTTTCCAGTCACGAGCAGGAGGAGAAGGCGCAAGTAGTATAGCTCTCCAGCATTCGGCTTCACGTCCGCTGGCCCCGCGCGAGTGGTTGGGGTTGAGGGGCGCACAGCGTAACGGCGTGCTTGTGTACATCGACGGCGCGCGGAGGAGGAATCACTGAGAGCCACTACAAGCCACTAGGTGCCACAAAGCAGGACCTGGATAGGAGAATATCTGATCACCGCAGAGTACACACAACATCCGACGAGCGGGCCTGCGACCCATAGCACACAAGCGTCATGGAGTCCGCCAATTGCCCGCCGACGGTGCCTCAAACGTGTACTAGAACCTAAGCGCGCGCGTAGCGCGCGCGTGGTTCTAGTATATATATATATATATTATAATATAATATATATATACTAATATATAATAATATATATAATATATATAATATATATATATATATATATATATAATGTCAAGATGTACATTTATATGTCATGCCGCGCAACGGGGGGGCACCAGGAATCGGGGCGCAGGCGCAGAGGCGGAGCGCGGGAGAGAGAAAGTGAGCGAGAGAGAGAAGAGAGAGAGAAAGAGAGAGAGAGCAGACATATATAGGAAAATATATATATAATATATATATATATATATATATATATATATAATATATATATAAACCACCGCGGCGCTTCGCGCGCGATAAGGTTCTTCTGCATAGACCCAGGAATCGTTGTGAGAAGAAATTGGTGACGCGAAGCGTCTTGGGGGCGTCCTTGGACGTCTGGGGTCTCCTGGGGCCTCTTGAGGGGCCTCCTTTGGGCCTCCTGGCGGCCTCTTGGGGCGGAAGGCTCGAGCTTGCGGTTCGTGGTCCCCCTCAGGGCCCCCTCTTGGGCCCGTCTTGGGTGTATGTAATATAAATATATATATATAATATATATATATATATATATATGTATATATGTATATATATATACATATATATATGTGTATATATACATATATATATATACACTAGAACCACGCGCGCGCTTCGCGCGCGCTTAGGTTCTGTCGAGTCACAGACCCAGGAATCGTTGTGAGAAGAAATTGGTGACGCGAAGCGTCGTGGGGCGTCCTTGGACGTCTGGGGTCTCCTGGGGCCTCTTGAGGGGCCTCCTGGGGGCCTCCTGGCGGCCTCTTGGGGCGGAAGGCTCGAGCTTGCG
>CAUYUJ010000975.1:0-52500 GCA_963575745.1 Prorocentrum cordatum
CTCCTCCTCCTCCTCCTCCTCCTCCTCCTCCTCCTCCACCTCCATTCCATTTCCTTCTACACAACTTCTCCCTGTCGCACCCCGAGGCCAGTTGTTAAGGCGGGCCGGGCGTTTCGCCTGAGACGTCCTCACCATTCATGACTCTGCAGCTGCAAACGTGGCAAAAGCTTCACAGATGGAGGGCGGGTCGTTTTCAAAATGTGGTTCTCGCCTCAGCGCCAGCAACCTTCGGTTTGAAAGATGCAAGGGCTTCACGGATTGAGAGCGGTTCCTTTTCCACATGTGGATCTCGCCTTAGCGCCGCGTACATGGGTTTTCAAAGTCTGCAATAGTTCCACTGATTGAGGGCCTTTTCCTTTTCATAATGTGGCTCTCGCTTTAGCGCCGCGCATATCCGTTTAATTACCCTGGCGACGTACCCAAACCTTGCGCAAGCATGGGCATGAGCACATCAGGAATGCTACACCGGGGGCGACGACGAAACATGCACGCATATGGTTTTGCGAGCAGCAACGGGAATACTCGCAGACCCCCCATCAAGTTAGTTGAACCGCTAAAACAAAGGGATGAGGGGGAACGACCCGGAAGGGCAGGTGGGCGGGATGCTGAACACATCGGCCGAGAAACAACAACATGACATGGCGAGGTCACGGGAGTGACGACGAAAGGAAGGCAGACAAAGGACTGGGACGAATATCCAAAGCATGCCAACAACTCGTTGCAGCCACTGCTAAGTGCAGGAGATGCGCAAACCCGAGCTGCGACGCTAGGAAAAGGCCACGGCAGCAACAGAAAGACGCGGCGGCGACAGCAATAATAATCCGCAGCGGCCTAAGAGCGGGGGAAGCGACGACGAGAGAGCCCCATGCTGCTCCACTTCCTCGTCCTCCTCCTCGTCCTCCTCCCGCGTCCCTTCTCCTGCTCCTCCTCCTCCTCCTCCTCGTCCTCACTACTCCCTCCTCCTCGTCCTCCACCTCCTCACTACTCACTCACAAATCGCAGCCCCCCAGGGATGGCGAGGTCCTCTTTGGATCCGCGGTGAGTACCCTCTCTGCTGGCCTCCCCAGCAGCCCTCGAAAGTGGCGACAGTTTCACAGATCGCAGCCTCCCCAGGGATGGCGAGGTCCTGTTTGGATCCGCGGTGAGTACCCTCTCTGCTGGCCTCCCCAGCAGCCTTCGAAAGTGGCGACAGTTTCACGGATCGCAGCCCCCCAGGGATGGCGAGGTCCTGTTTGGATCCGCGGTGAGTGCCCTCTCTGCTGGCCTCCCCAGCAGCCCTCGAAAGTGGCGACAATGTCACAGATCGCAGCCCCCCAGGGATGGCGAGGTCCTGTTTGGATCCGCGGTGAGTACCCTCTCTGCTGGCCTCCCCAGCAGCCCTCGAAAGTGGCGACAGTTTCACAGATCGCAGCCCCCCAGGGATGGCGAGGTCCTGCTTGGATCCGCGGTGAGTACCCTCTCTGCTGGCCTCCCCAGCAACCCTCGAAAGTGGCGACAGTGTCACAGATCGCAGCCCCCCAGAGATGGCAAGGTCCACTTTGGATCTGTTGGCCTCGCCAGCGCGGTGCCTGAACCCACACGGCGACAGGAGACAAGAGGGAGGCGGGAGGCGGGAGGCGGGAGGAGCAAGACGCGACCACGGTGCTCTATCCAAAACGAATACCCAACCAAGGAGGGTTGGGGAAAAAATGCAAGAATTTCACGGATTGAAGGCGGCTCGTTTTCAACATTTGGCTATCGCCTTCGCGCCACGCACATTCGTTTAAACCATTTTCCAGAGTTTCACGGATTCCCATGATCAACGTACCAGAAATAATGTGCAGGAAAGATTCAGGATTATGCGGGTTCAACAATTATGTTGATTCGTGGTGTGAAGTCCCTAAACTGGCGTTATGGCACGATTCTGGATCGCCAAGACGCAGTAGTCAAGCTGGCCCGTGGCACTGAAATCCCGAGAGCAATGTCTTGGCATGCTTCAGGATCTTCAAACGGTTGTCTTCGAACGAGGCAGCGCCCACAATGAAGATGAACCGTCGTAGGGGCCTATGAAGAGGGAGCTTGGAGGGTTATTTCCAACATCGTTGATGACTCTTGAATTTATGCTGGTCCTCCTCCGCCTCCTCCTCCTCTTCCTCCTCCTCCTTCTCCTCATCCTCTTGCTTCGCCTCCTTCTCCTCCTTCTTCGCCTCCTCCCCATCCTCCGCCACTGGCGGGTTCGTGCCGTGACGGCACACTCCTCCTCATCTTACTCCGTCTCGTCCTCCTCCTCGGCGTTCGATTCGAACGCGACCATCCCTCCCCCCCCAGAAGCGGTTGTCCAGGGGACGGGGATCAAACCAGGCCATCCGTCAAGAACCAACAATGCCCTCAAGAGGCACAGGGGCTCCAAGAGGGGGGGGGGAACTCGCAAGGTGCTCGGGAACCCTCCCCCACAACATGGCCCCCAGGACCCCCAACGTTCCTCCAGGAGGCACCCAAGAAGCCCCGGGAGGGCCCCAAAGCACCACGGAGCTCTTACATTACCCTGGCGACGTACCCAACCCCTGCGCAATGGGGGGCATGAGTAGCTTGGGCGACTTCATAAGGGGGTGAAGACGAGACATGGAGGTATGTATTTCTGCGACCAGCGTTTAGGAGGTCCCATTTGAGTCCGCCGCGGGGCCCCACTATGCTGGCCCCCCTAGCAAGCCTCGAAAGTGGCGACAGTTCCACAGATCGCAGCACCCCAAGGATGGCGAGGTCTAATTTGAATCTGCGTAGAACCTCACTATGTTGGACCCCCAGCAGCCATCGAAAGTGGCGACGGTTCCACAGATCGCAGCCACCAAGCGATGTCGAGGTCTAATTTGAATCTGCGTAGCACGTCACTATGCTGGACCCCCCCAGCAGCTCTCGAGAGTGGCGACGGTTTCACAGATCGCAGCCACCCAGGGATGGCGAGGTCCAATTTGAATCTGCGTAGCACGTCACTATGTTGGACCCCCCAGCAGCCATCGAAAGTGGCGACAGTTCCACAGATCGCAGCCCCCCAAGAATGGCGAGATCTAATTTGAATCTCTGTAGAACCTCAATCTGCTGGACCCCCCAGCAGCCATCGAAAGTGGCGACAGTTCCACAGATCGCAGCTCCCAGGGATGGCGAGGTCTAATTTGGATCTGCGTAGCACGTCACTATGCTGGACCCCCCAGGCAGGCCTCGAACGTTGCGACAGTTCCACAGATCGCAGCCACCCAAGGATGGCGAGGTCTAATTTGAATCTGCGTACCACGTCACTATGCTGGACCCCCCAACAAACATCGAACGTGGCGACGGTTTCACAGATCGAGACCTCCCAGGGATGTCGACGTCTAATTTGAATCTGCGTAGCACGTCACTATGCTGGACCCCCCTCCAGCAGCCCTCGAATGTGGCGACGGTTTCACAGATCGCAGCCACCCAGGGATGGCGAGGTCCAATTTGAATCTGCGTAGCACGTCACTATGCTGGACCCCCCAGCAGCCATCGAAAGTGGCGACAATTCCACAGATCGCAGCCCCCCAAGGATGGCGAGGTCTAATTTGAATCCGCGTAGAAGGTCACTCTGCTGGACCCCCCAGCAGCCTTCGAAAGTGGCGACAGTTCCACAGATCGCAGCTCCCAGGGATGGCGAGGTCTAATTTGAATCTGCGTAGCACGTCACTATGCTGGACCCCCCAAAAAACATCGAACGTTGCGACGGTTTCACAGATCGAGACCTCCCAGGGATGGCGAGGTCTAATTTGAATCTGCGTAGCACGTCACTATGCTGGACCCCCCAGGCAGGCCTCGAAAGTTGCGACAGTTCCACAGATCGCAGCCCCCCAAGGATGGCGAGGTCTAATTTGAATCTGCGTAGAACGTCACTATGCTGGACCCCCCTCCAGCAGCCCTCGAAAGTGGCGACGGTTTTACAGATCGAGACCTCCCAGGGATGTCGAGGTCTAATTTGAATCTGCGTAGCACGTCACTATGCTGGACCCCCCCCCCCAGCAGCCCTCGAAAGTGGCGACGGTTTCACATATCGCAGCCACCCAGGGATGGCGAGGTCCAATTTGAATCTGCGTAGCACGTCACTATGCTGGACCCCCCAGCAGCCATGGAAAGTGGCGACAATTCCACAGATCGCAGCCCCCCAAGGATGGCGAGGTCTAATTTGAATCCGCGTAGAACGTCAATCTGCTGGACCCCCCAGCAGCCATCGAAAGTGGCGACAGTTCCACAGATCGCAGCTCCCAGGGATGGCGAGGTCTAATTTGAATCTGCGTAGCACGTCACTATGCTGGACCCCCCGGCAGCAATCGAATGTGGCGACGGTTTCACAGATCGCAGTCCCCAAGGATGGCGAGGTCTAATTTGTTGAATCTGCGTAGGATACCACTGTGCTGGACCCCCCAGCAAGCCCCGAAAGTGGCGACGGTTTCACAGATCGCAGCCCCCCAGGGTTGGCGAGGTCTAATTTGAATCTGCGTAGGACGTCACTGTGCTGGACCCCCAGCAGGCCTCGAGAGTGGCGACGGTTTCGCAGATCGCAGCCCAGTGCAGGCAAGAGAGGAGGAGGCGGGAGGGAGGCGGGAAGGAGAGAAGGAAGGACGGAGACCACAGTGCACTATTCAAAACGAATACCCAACCAAGGAGGGTTGGGAAACCGCTCCAACGAGGCCTCCCAGGATGCCCCGCGAGTCGGCAGCAGCTACACGCGGGCAGCACCACGGGAAGCGGCACGCAAGGCACCCGAAGCAGAAAGCCGCGCACAGCCTCTTCTCGGCGAAGGGACGTCAGCCTTCTGAGTGCGCATTGCCTCGGACGTAGTGCTCCAGGCGCTGAGATGTGTGTTCCATAAGGTTGTATACCTATACGACCACCCTTCGACTGATAATGAGGTTGTGGGGGGAGGAAGAGGGGGGGGGAACCAACATCTGACTCAATCGATCTCGCTATCGATCTCACTCAACGGGACACCACGGGACACCTCGGAACACCACATCGATCTCACTATCGATCTCACTATCGATCTCACTCAACGGGACAACACAGGACACCACGGGCCACCACGGGACACCACGGGACACCGCGGGGCACCTCTCGATCTCACTATCGGTCTCACTATCGATCTCTCTATCGATCTCACTCAACGGGACACCACGGGACACCACGGGGCACCTCGGAACACCACATCGATCTCACTATCGATCTCACTATCGATCTCACTATCGATCTCGCTCAACGAGACACCACGGGACACCACGGGGCACCTGTCGATCTCACTATCGATCTCACTCAACGGGACACCACGGGACACCATGGGGCACCAAATCGATCTCAGCATCGATCTCACTATCGATCTCACTATCGATCCCGTTCAATTGGACACCACGGAACACCACGGGACATCTGTCGATCTCACTACCGATCTTACTTTTTGGGACACCACGGGACACCACGGGACATCTGTCGATCTCACTATCGATCTCACTATCAATCTCACTTTTTGGGACACCACGGGACACCACGGGAAACCTCGGGACACCACATCGATCTTACTATCGATCTTACTATCGATCTCACTCAACGGGACACCATGGGGCACCACGCGACACCACGGGACACTTGTCAACCTCACTATCGATCTATCGATCTCACTCAACGGGACACGACAGGACACCGCTAGGGCCACCACGGGACACCACGGGACACCGCCAGGGCCACCGCCGGTCGGAGGAGGATCATTTGTGTTGACTTCGCCCTAGCAACGGCGGACACCAAGGGACACCGCGGGACACAGCTAGGGCCACCGCCGGACGGAGGATAATCATTCCTCTCGCGCACCCACGCAACTTCGCCTCGCCCGCACGCACGACACGAACGAAACGAAACGATTTCCTGGTCGGGGATATCCGTTCCACTGCGACATCACCCCCCAACCTCCGATAAACACAAACAAAAAAACACGCCGCAAACATGAACGACAACAAAACTAGTTTTACGCGAGAACACATCGCGATCTTACGCCGCGGCCGACGCGGGACGCCAGCGTGGCAAACAACGTGGACAAGAAGGTGCCTACGCACAACCCGACGCGGGAAACTTACACGCGAATGGCCGCGCGGCTGGCCTTGCTTTCTTCCGTCGCTTACCTGGACGTCCATCGTCACCGACACCCTCATTGACGGACTGGGGCCTCACCAATAGTGGAACATCCCAACAACCTTCTGGGCGTAGGTGGTTTAGGACGTTTCCTCTTCCACCCCTCCTGCTTTCCCTTCGGGGATGCGGGACGTTGGCGCGTCCAAAACGGCCTCGGCGAGGAAGCCAAAGTCATTGGTTGTACAAGGGTTTTGGCCTCATGTTTGTCTTTGGGGGGGCTCCCGAGGGGCAACGCAAATTGCCACACTCCCCTTCTTTGATCGATCTCCTCCGAGATGGCCCCAAGAGGCGCCCAGGCCCCAAGAGGCCCCAAGATGGCTCCAAGATGGCTCCAAGATGGCCCCAAGAGGCCCCCAGGAGGCCCCCAAGAGGACCCCAAGCGGCCCCAAGAGGCCCACCCAAGGCACCCAAGACGCCCAAGATCCTTCCAGGACCGCCGAGAGACCCCCAAGACGTCCCAAGAGGCCTCCAATTATCGACCTCTAGCCCTTTTGCTTGCCCTCCTCCTCCTGCTCCCCCATTCATCCTCCTACTCCTTCTCTTCCTCCTCCTCCTCATCATCATCATCATCCTATTCAGTTTCCTTCTCCCCACTCCCTCATCCTTCCATCCAGCCTCTTCCTTCTCCTCCTCCCTCCTTCGCACGGTTCGGCCGTCCAACTCCTTGCTCCTGCACTTCCCTGATCACCTCAACTCGCCGGGACATCGTTTCTGGATGGGCTGGTGGGGATGTATACGCGAAGCGTCTGGGCTATTTCTTTCTCCGCGACACCCGCCGCACAACAACGACAACGACTAAACTTACGAATACGACCACGATACGAATACGGCTACGGCTACGGCTACAACTACGAGCGGTTAACGACCACGACTACGAGTACGACTACGATTACAAATATCCACATTCGTTTTGTAATCATCATGGGAAGATATTCACAAAACCTCTAGTGGGTAGGGTAGCCCACACTGGATTATGGGAGATAGACCACCCCAACATGATCCAGCCCGCCCAAAAACAGAGGGAAAATAATATCCGCCGCGACGACGGCGAAGATGACCACGAGGAGGAGGAGGAGGAGGACGAAGGGCGAGCTCATTCCTCGCCAAGCGAAGCAGGGGGGGTGCAGACATGAAAAAGAACCCCTGAGGTTGGAGCGAGGCAGATCTGCAGAAACATACTTGTCCGACGGTCCGCGCGGATTGTCTTGCATCTGCGCCAGGGGGGCGGCGACGGAGGTGCGGCCAGGGGGGGCCTGGCGCGGAGCCAAGACATCCGCGCGGAGCGTCGACGCCTATGCTTATGGCGTCGCTCCCTCTCCGGTCATCGCCGCACGCAGATGCCCGCACGCGCCAAAGAACCGTGGACGGCCCCATCTGCCCCGACGGGCGGGGCGGAACCGCGGGCAGGGTCCTGCTCGTACAGGAATGCGCGTCTGCCCGATGCCGTCGTCTGAGGGGGGCACGGCCGACAACTGCAGCCAACCCGCTGGCCAAAGTGAGCGTTGCAGACAAAGAACGAAACGCCGCCCTGCACAATTACACCATATGACTACGACTCTCCTCTCTCCCCTGGTGGCGTCCGGGGGATGTTCGGCCCCCCTCCGCGTGCTGTTTTTTTCACACAGGATTCCCGCAAACAGGTCTTTGCTGTGTGTGCGATGTTATGCTGCTCTCGCTGAAGCGCTGGCCCAATCTTCGGGCTTCCGCTCGTTCCGAATCGTGCTCCCGCTGCAGCGCTGGCCTCATCTCCGCGCTTCCGCTCGTTCCGAATCGTGCTCCCGCTGCGGCGCTGGCGTCATTAGTTCCAGCGCCATGCCACGGCATGGTTTTCGGTCCTTCCACAGAAGCCCCAAAATCTAAAAAATGCCCCCCGAAAAAAACACCGGGAGTGAGTACACATTCGGTATCGATTCGTTGGTTTTTGGGGCCGCAGAAGCACCCCCACCACTTTGGGGCGTCGCCACGCCATGCTATGTCAGCTACGCGTCCTCATTTCCGCGCTTCCGCGCTGGGGTTTGTTCTTTCAAAATGGTGCTCTCACTGAAGCGCTGGCCTCATTTTCGGGCTACCGCTCGTTCCGAATCGTGCTCCCGCTGCAGCGCTGGCCTCATTTCCGCGCTTCCGCTCGTTCCGAATCCTGATCCCGCTGCAACACTGGCGTCATTATTTCCAGCGCCATGCCACGGCATGGTTTCCGGTCCTTCCACATAAGCCCCAAATCTAGAAAATACCCCTCCGAAAAAACCAGCCATCAGAAGTGATTACGCATTCGGTGTCGAGTCGTTGCATTCTAGAGCCGCAGAAGCCCCCCCCCAACTTTGGGGCGTCGGCGTCGCCACGCCATGCTATGTCAGCTACGCGTCCTCATTTCCGCGCTTCCGCGCTTGGGTTTGTTCTTTCAAAATGGTGCTCTCGCTGAAGCGCTGGCCGCATTTTCGGGCTACCGCTCGTTCCGAATTGTGCTCCCGATGCAGCGCTGGCCTCATTTCCGCGCTTCCGCTCGTTCCGAATCGTGCTCCCGCTGCAGCGCTGGCGTCATTAGTTCCAGCGCCATGCCACGGCATAGTTTTCGGTTCTTCCAACTAAGCCCCAATATCTAGAAAACGCACCCCGAAAAAAACACCAGAAGTGAGTACACATTCGGTATCGATTCGTTGAGTTCTTGGGCCGCAAAGCCCCCCCACACTTTGGGGCGTCGCCACGCCATGCTGTGTCATGCTACGCGTGGATCTTCGACACCATGCTCTGCCATGTAATGCTATGCCATGCTACGACATCCGTTTGTGCGAATAGAAAGGAGATCTACGCCATGGTAAGAGATGAGAAGGAGGTGTAGGACGTCAGATATAACGCGAACGCACCTAACTTGTCCCTCCCCCTCCCCCCACCCCCATCCGCTACTCTCCTGTCTCCCGCGTCTCATTTTCACACATGATGCCGCCGATCAATATGGTTTGTTTCCTACCCCAGCGTACTCCTTTCAAAATGGCGTTCCCGCTACAGCGTTGGCTCAGTTTTCCAGTCAACAGCCTTCCCACATCAGATTCCCGCTGCACCGCTGGTCATATTTCACTAGTTCGGCTCTTCAAAATCGTATTCCTGCTGCGGCGTTGGCTTCGTTTCCGCGCTTCGAGTCCTTACAAATCTTGGTCCTACTTCAGAGCTGGTCTCGTGTCTGCGATATCGGTTCTTCGAAATCGTGCTCCCACTGCAGAGCTGATTCCATTTGGCGCTTCCCCATTTCCAAGCAGTGCATCTGCAGTTCCCATCCTGTCGTTCGGGTTTCCGTTTGACCTGGAAATCGAAATCTGTAGCGTTCCCGATGCGATGCCATGCTACGCCGTGCTGTACCATGCATCGCGTACTCTCTCGAGGTCATTGCCCCCCTGCTCGACATCCGACTGTGCGAATAGAGAAGACACCTACGCAATGGGAATGGGATGGGAGGGAGGTGGTAGGACGTCAGATATGACGCTTGCGCACCTAGCTTCCCCTTCCCCCCTCCCCTCTCCCCCGTCCCCCTTGCCCCCCCACCCCCTCCCCTCCTCTCCCCCCCTCTCCCCCCCTCCCCCACTTCCCCTCACCCTCCCTCTCCTCCTCGTACCTCCCCCTCATCCTCTCCACTCCTACTCCCACCCCACCCCCTGGATACCCCCGACTCCCCAATCACCCCCCCGCCTCCTACCAGAGCCAATTTCGCCATCACCATCAGGCACCACCACCACCACCACCACCACCACCACCAATACCATCATCATCATCATCATCATCATCATCATCATCATCATCATCATCATCATCATCATCATCATCATCATCATCATCATCATCAGCATCAGCATCATCATCATCATCGTCATCATCATCGTCATCAGCATCGTCATCGTCGTCATCATCATCAGCATCAGCATCATCAGCATCAGCATCAGCATCATCAGCATCATCATCAGCATCATCATCAGCATCATCATCATCGTCAACATCATCAGCATCATCGTCGTCGCCGTCGTCATCATTATCATCATCATCATCACCAGCAGCATGATCATCATCGTCATCATCATCATCAGTATCGGCATCATCAGCATCATAATCCTCATCATCATCAGCAGCATCGTCATCTTCATCACCATCATCATCATCACCATCATCAGCATCAGCATCATCATCATCAACAGCATCATCATCATCATCAGCAGCATCAGCATCAGCATCATCATCATCGTCATCATCATCATCAGCATCCTCCTCATCTGAATCAGCATCAGGCTCAGCATGTCCATTATGAGGATGAGCATCATCAGCAGCAGCATCATCACAATCATCAGCATCATCATCATCATCAGCAGCATCCTTACCAGCAGCAGCAGCATCTGCATCAGCATCAGCATCTTCACCATCAGCCGCATCAGCATCATCAGCAGCAGCAGCAGTATCAGCATCGTCGTCATCATCATCAGCATCATCATCATCTGCATCATCAACAGCATCATCATCACAATCGCCATCATCATCATCATCATCATCATCATCATCATCATCATCATCATCATCATCATCATCATGGGCATCCTAATCATCACCATCAGAATCAGCATCATGATCTTCATCATCAACATCGGCATCACCATCACCATCATAATCAGCATCAGCATCAGCAGCAGCGTCAGCATCATCACCATCAGCAACAGCATCATCATATTCATCCTCATCATCAGCATCAGCATCAGCATCAGCATCATCATCAGCATCGCCGTCGTCATCATCATCACTATCATCCTGATCCTCGTCCCCATCCTCAATCATCAACCTCAATGATCATCATCATCATCATCATCAGCAGCATCATCATCATCGTCAACATCAGCAGCATCATCGTCATCGTCGCCGCCGCCATCGCGGTCGCCGTCACCGTCGCCGTCACCGTCGTCAATCACAAGATCATCATCATCATCATCATCATCAGCATCATCATCATCATCAGTACAATCATCATCATCATCATCATCATCATCATCATCATCATCATCATCATCATGATCATTAGCATCATCAGTACCATCATCATCCCCATCATCCCCTCACTCTTCTGCACCTCCTCCCCCTTCCCTCCCGTCCCCTCTCCCAGTCAGGCGGCGGCGACGACGACGGCGGAGAAGGTAACGCCGTCGGAGTTGGCGGCGACGGCGGCAACGGCCGCGACGACATTGGCGACGGCAGCGACGGCGACGACTGCGACGCCGCTCCCACCCCCACCCTCCTGCTGGGCCAGGCGAGGAGGGGTTCATCGAGAGGGGGTTGGCGCGTCGGCTCACGCCGCTGGCTGCCCCGGCGGCTCCCGGCGCTAGAAGCGGCCACGTATAGAGGAAAGGGCTTGGCGACGGGGTCGGAACCAGCTGCGTGCAGCAGGATCCACTGGAACGTCTTCGTGCGATGGATCTAGAGACTAATAATCTGGATTGATGGGCCAACGAGCCGGCCCAAGCCTGTTCGAGCCCAGGACCAAGCCACTACACGGGATCCGGCCGCATTTCGACAATCGATATACCAGCGTCGATGCTGAAATGTTGACACGATGCTTGCACACCACCCCATCAAGCACTGGTCTGGCACAAGACCGTGTACCCAAATGGCACTCACTGGGGACACGTTTTTTGCATTCCACCCACATAAACAAGCTGATCAGGCAGTACGCGCGCGCGAGAGGTGGCCAGAAATCGGCCCCCGATGAACTGAACCTGCCAGGAGCTGTATCCTAAAATCTCTCCCCTCGTCAGAATCAATCATCGCCCCTGGGAAAGAAACGCAAAAAACTTCATACATATAAAATTCTGGAGGTCCGCGCGGCTGTATGAAGGGAACCGGGGACTGGGATGTCTGAAGGCGCCGAGAGGATTCCCCATATGTGTCCACTTTGCTAGCTTCATCATCCCCTCCCCAGACCCCCGACGTCATTAATTTGTCATTACGTCGACCCCCAGAGTTCTCCACCCATTCCCCCGGGACCAGCTTCTCAACCTGAGTCCTTTCTTGACGGTCCCGAGACCGAAGATAACTCAAACACTCCCGTCATGTTTTTCTCGTTACCCGAGGGGGTATGGGTCCACTTCAAACATTTGCCATATGTCTTCCTGGGGATCGACGACTCTCTGAGTCTGTGCACGTCTCCCTGCTGAGTGTCTTTGGGGCCTGCGCTGGTCCTCCCCAGCGCGCGGCGCGGCCACCAGAGGGGGCGGCGCCGGGGGGGCCCAGGCGCCGATCAAGGAAATCTGATGGGTTTGTTTTCCACCACCGCCAGCAGAAATTGGAGGGGGAGGGGGTCATCCTCCTCCTCCTCCTCCTCCTCCCCCTCCTCTTCCTCCTCCTCCTCCCCCTCCTCCTCCTCCTCCTCCCCCTCCTCCCCCTCCTCCCCGTCCTCCTCCTCCTCCTCCTCCTCCTCTTCATCTTCCTCCTCTTCCTCCTCATCCTCCTCCACTTCCATTCCCCTCTCCGACTTCTGGTGGTGGTGGTGGAAAACAGGCCCGTCAAAATCCGCGCGGGCCTCCGAAGGTCTACAGTAGGAGCTCGACCACAAGAGAACTCCCACAAGAGACCCAACCCTGAGACGCCAGGACGTCCACTGATTCTTTGTGTGTTGGATCGTCACACTTTCCATGTTTTATCGATCGTAACAAAACTTCGAGACCCAAGAAACCCAGGGGGGCACCTTGGAGGCAAGCGGGGTGTCTCTTGGCATGGGTTCCCACTGTAGGTGCTCCTGCCGCGCTTCCTGTTTCGAGCTCAAGCCCACGGGAGCTGCATCCTTTGACCCTTGGGCGTCGTTCAATGGGAGGGCAAACATTTGCGGGTGGTGAAGGGTGCATTTTTCGGGACTGAAAGGCATCCTTTTTGTGCGGTGGAGGGCATTATCGCCCCCCCTGTACGCGACGCCCAACATTCACTAGGTCCCAGACATCAGGCGCTCCAATCGGTCCCAGAGATCTAAACCTCTTCGTCCTGCGCCGCTTTTTGACTGTCCTGGAGACCGTTAAAGGTACCTGGAGGCCGTTGACGGCCAAAACGTGGCCGCTCTATTTTTTCCGGAGCCTCAGGGTTCGCCCGACCCGACCATCACTCCACTCCTGGGGAACGATCGGGCAAGAGGAGGAGGAGGAGGAGGAGGAATGGGAGGAACGGGGGGAGGAGGAGGAGGAGGAGGAGGAGGAGGAGGAGGAGGAGGAGGAGGAGGAGGAGGAGGAGGAGGAGCAGGAGGAGGAGAAGGAAGAGGTGGAGGACGAGGAGGAGGAGGACGAGGCGGAGGAGGGCGGAGGGCAGGGTAGAGAATCAGCTCACTCAGCTCGTTTCCCTGGCGGCTCCTGGCGCCAGGAGGCGCCCGTGCGTCAAGGAATGGGCCCAGCGGCGGGGCGGAAACCAGCCGCATGCAACAGATTTCGCACCTCCTCTCCCTATCCTACCAATTGCTTTGTCCATCCGATCCACGACCCCACCTCGCGCGCGTGCGCCGCCCAGGGGCGGGGGGGGGAGCGGGGCTGGGGGGGGGGGGGCGAGGGGGGAACGGGGCGCGCTGGAACGCGAGCGTGGGGGATGGCGGAGGAGGCGGAGGGGCTCTGAGGGGTTCCGATGACGCGGACGGGCCCTCCCCGCCCCCTAGCCGCGAGGGCTGTGGCCAGGGGGGCGAACCGCTCCCAGCCCTTTAGCCCGACGCGGCAGCGACGAGCCGCGAGGCCCAGCAGCGGCCCAAAGGGGCCCCGCCCCAACGGGCGAGGGAGGGCCCCCAAGGGCCACGGGGCCCGAAAAAACCCTGCGACGCGTCGGGGATGGGGTCGGAAGCGGTTCCCCCCCCCCAGGGACCGACGCCCCTCTCAAAACTCGGCCATGAATATGGCGATTTTCCGAAACGACTCCCGGCCCTGGTTTCCTTTTTCCGGCGGGATTTGCTCACGCAGCGCCCTCTACGTTGACGGCTTTGCCGGAAAGATGCCCCGCCTTGGTCGCCTTCTCCTGGCGGGCCTGGTGCATCGCAGCGCCCCTCGCGATGACGGTTTTGCCGAAACGATTCTTCTGGCGGGTCTTAAAGAACACAACGCCCTTCCCGATTGACACCTTGCCGGAAAGATTCCCGGCATTGGTCGCCTTTTGCTGGCGGGCCTGGTGCATAGCAACGCCCTTCGCGATGAGGGTTTCGCCGAAATGGTTTTTTCGGCGGGTCTTGATCCACACAACGCCCTTCACGATTGCGACCTTGCCGAATCGATTCCTGGGTTTGGTCGCATTCTCCTGGCGGGCCTGGTGCATCGCAACGCCCCTCGCGATGACGACTTTGCCGAAACGGCTCCCAGCCTTGATCGCCTTTTTTTGGCGGGCCTTGATCAACACAACTGACGGGCAACGATAGAGGGGGGACTGGCATAGAGGGGGATGCATCGACTCGGGATCGGCGATACATCGCCGATAGATCGGCGATTGGCCTCTGATAGTGAGCCCGCACCTTCCTGGGCTATCGGGCCCCTATCGGTGATCAATAGGCGATTGGGGGTCGATGTGTCCCCCCCCTGTGCCAATCCCCCTCCCATCGTTGCCCCTGAACACCGCCCCCTCACGATGGCCACCTTGCCGAACCGACTCCTGGGCTTGGTCGCATTCTCCTGGCGGCCCGTGGCCAGGCCGGCGCCGCCGTGGCCCGCGGCGCGGCTCGGGCGCGCGTCGCCGCAATAGAGCGCGCGCGCGCTCAATCCTCTCGAGGGAAGAGGAAGAAGGGGACGAGGAGGAGGAGGAGGCGGAGGAGGAGGAGGGGGAGGAGGAGGGGGGGGAGGAGGAGGAGGAGGAGGAGAGGAGGAGGAGGAGGAGGAGGAGGAGGAGGAGGAGGAGGAGGAGGAGGAGGAGGAGGAGGAGGAGTTTATCCAGACGGGGCCACAAGCGTGCAGAGGCGACGCAAGCGGACTCAGGCAGACGCCTGACACGAAGGAAAAGAGCTCGGGCACTTCCCGACGGGAGTGCCACACGAGGACGGGTCAGGAAGCCACCCCTACTCGGCATGATCGTCGTCGACTACAGCCAAACCCCCGAGGGTGGCGTCGATGACGACCTCGCCGAATGGGCGTGGCCTCAGCTGACCCTTGGCAGGAGGCAGCAGCGGCCGCCCAGTGCGAGGGTGGAGGCCCTCCCAGAGACGGTCCAAACGCAAGCGCGTCTTGGGGGCACACCTCCGTGGCAAGGCTGCGCCAGCAGCTGCGCATTCTCGCTCGAGTGCGCACCGCACGTGGCGCAGAAGACGAATTGGCTCACGTGCCAGACACGGTGCCCTCCGCCTGGGGCACACGCGGGAGGGTCGAAGGCCTCGCGGTGCCGAGCAACACGGAAACACCTCGCGCACCTGACACCTCCCTTGGGCGCGGGCACGGGCACGTGCACACCTGAGGGCAGCTCCGTGTCCGCCGAGAGGGCGGGCGTCGACCCCCGCCTCTGCGCCCGCCGCAGCTGCCCGTGGCGGGGCGCCGACTGCGACTTGGGGCCGACAGCCTGCAGGGTCCTGGCCAGAAACTTTGCCGCAAACGTGACCAGCTTGAATGAGCGCTGCACGCGCGCGCTCGCCTCGGCATCCGACGGGCGCAGGGCAGCGCCCACGCGAGCGCCCTCGTCTGCGTGATGGTTTCCCCACCTCGCGACCGCACCTAGCTCCTGCACGTCGCCGTGACGGCGTCGGGCGTGGCCCTTGACTTTCAGCACTTCGACACCCCCCCAAGTGGTCCACCCGTTCCCATATCTGAGACCACACATCAGCACCCTCGCACGAGGCACCCGTGGTCTCGACTCGGCCGCGCTGGAAGCTCGTGACCACCCATTCGCAGTGCGTGTGGTAGCGAAAAAGGGCCAAGCGAAACGTGCGTGAGATACATAAGCAGGCCGTACGCTTCAGCCAGGCCCGAGGCCTGGTGTAAAACTGGCTGCAGGCCGTGCAAAGACGCCACGAGCGACCCTCGGTCGCCAACTTGCACTACACACCAGCCCGCCCGACTGAGGCGCTGGTCGCCCTGCGCCAGAGCTGCGCGCGAGCCGTCTCCGAAGGCCCCGCCTTCGAAGCGTCCGTCCAGCGGGCGCTTGATCCAGCGGACAAGGAGGGAGAGGGGCGGGCCAGGCACCCAGGGCCGAGGGTCGGGAACCAGGCCATGCCTCCAGAGGGCCCACTCGGGGTGCTCACGGAGACCCGACCAGACGGAGGGGGGGAGGTCGTAGTCCCGCACAAACTGCCAAGTGGCCAGGCATACTCCCGCGATCCACGCGACGAAGGTGCCTGGGCAACATCCACACAGGGGGCACGTCGGGTCGGTCGTCAGACCATGTCGAAACTTCCGAGCCTGGTCTCATATCGCGTTCGCGGCTATCGCACGGAGACTGGCCTGGTGCCGACGGGGCCCAGTCTGGGCCGCACGGTCCGTTGCAAAGCCTGCGGAGGGGAAACAAATAGGGGCGGTGAGAGAGGCTCGACAGGAACTCGCAATCCTTTTGAGCACGATCCAACAGCCAGCCCTCGATAGCAAATCGGACCACGTGCAGCACTGAACGGGGGCACATGCGAGTGAGATCGATGTGTTCCCCCTCGTGCGTTAAAAGCATGCACGTTCCTGGGCCGAGCCTCCACCCTATCCGACGGCAGCTGGCGACGGCGGCCGAGATCGGGCCCTTGACAAGGGGCTGGACGGGTCGGCCAGGAAAGCGGCCTCGGACGCAAACACCAGCCTGGCAATCGAGCCCCTGGGAATCCACGGGGACCAAATCGCCCGAGCCAGCATGATAATGGGTCCTGCGGCGCATGCATAGGCGGGGTCCGCCGACCACGGGGAGGCAGGGGCGAGGTGGAGGTCGACGTCGAGAGAGCGACGAGCGGTGTGCACAAACAGGGCCGAGTGAGCTGCACGCCTCACGGGTTCGATCCCACTCCACGCCCTCCCAGCCACCCCCACTCCCCAACATCCCGCTGGGGTCAGCCCGAAGCTGACCAGCTGCCGTGTTCTCCCTCGGGCCACACGGAGCACGCGAATGCGTGCAGCGCGGCGCAGGACTGCGGCAATGCGCTTGGCTCGCGCGCTCACTCCCGCGCGGCGCCCGCTGGCAAAGTCGATGCCCAGGTTCCTCGCCGAGCCCTTGAGCTTGCCGCGCAGGGGGCGACAGCGCCCCGTGACCTCGCGCCCGCAGTCGGACGAGTTGGACAGCACGACGCCCTCGCCATCGTTGGCGACGAGCCCGTCCGCCGAGAGGTCGTCGCGAATCCTCTTGTAGGCCGCGCTGACGTTGGCCGCCAAAGCTCTTGGTGGCCCGACCTTGCTGAGCTGGACGACGTCGACCGCGTTGCCCACGTCCACCGCGCGTAGCGCCGCGATCTCGCCCAGCCGTGGAACGAGGAATATGCGCAAGCATAGGTCGGCAAAGCTGCAGCCTGCCACCACTCCGCGCTTCGGGCTGCACCAGCCCATGGCGACGCCGTCCACGGTGACCAGCCTCGGCAAGGCGCACAGCCTGACGAGCATCCTCATCAGCATCATGTTGAAGCCCATTACGCGGGCACGCTCGACCAGCAGCGCCCACGGGATGTGTTCGTAGGCCTTGGGGAGGTCCATGAGCACCGTGCAGGACGCCTGCCTACGATGAGTTGCCACCTCTGCGCTTGCCGCCTGGATCCACACGCACGTCTCGCAGCTGTGGCCAGCTGTGCCGTAGACGTAGTCCTTCTGGTGGTCGCTGGCCCAACGGGCGCCGAGCGTGCCGCGCGTCCAGCGCGTGAATGGCCTCGAGGAGCCTGCGAACAGCCCGATGGTGCGGAACCCCGACTCGGCCATCGGGACGAGCGCCATCTGCAGCACGGCCAACGCCTTCGGCACATGATCGAGGGCCAGCATGTGCCGCCAGACCGCTGTCAGGGCCACCAGCGCACCGTCCGACAGGAAGGTGGCGTGCCGCGGGTGAAAGGCGTCGCCCCCCAGGCCCGTGATGCGCGGGAAGGAATGGCCCACCTTCCGCGGCTCGTCGGGCGTCGGCAGCGGGGGGCATCGCCAAGTTCCCTGGGCCAGCGGATTGCCGCCAGCCCCATCGCCCTGGCTCCACAGGGCGTGCCGCGGTCTGATAGCCGCGTCCGCCGCCTCTTGTGCCGTCTGCAGCCCCACCGCTGGCGACCAGCGCGCCGCCGCCCATGGGGCTGGCTCGCGGATCCAGCGGAACGCCTTGCGCATGCCATCTGCTGCAGTGGCGTCACGCGCCCAGTCGATCCAGGCCTTGTAGCGCCTGTACGACGCCCCCCCTGCTGCCGTCACCGCCTGATGGCGCGGGAGGGCCAGCAGCTCGTCGCACTCGACCTCGGCGAGGCGATGCAGGCGCCGCGCCAGCCGCCGCCAGGTGCGCCACGCCGTCTGCTCGCAGCCAGGGACGGGTGGCCTGAAGCGCAGGAGCTTCACCTGCAAGCTCCTGGCGTGGGCCCGAGCGGCCTGCCCCCCCGCCCGCAGCAGCCGCCGCTCCTGCACCCTGTCCGCCAGCCAGCCCCAGTGTGCATCGCCTGGGTTTGGCCGCATGGTGGGCTGCCAGCTGCTGGATCGGTGGCGCTCCAGCTGCGTCTGGACCAGCTTCGCGCCCTCGTTCCTGCCGATGTACCTGATGGCCTCGCGCGTGCCCTCCAGGTCGAAGTGCCCCAGCAACTCACCCTCGTACCTGTCTGAGACCTTCGCGCATGCGGCTTCGGGCTCGCAGGCGTGGCGACTGAGTCCAGGCCGGCGCGAACGTCAGCCCAGTCAGGCCCAGGCAGCTGAGGCCCAATCAAGGCCTGGGCAGGGAAAGCGCGGGCCTCGCGCACCCGCGTCACCAGCCCACCAGGCCTGGGCAGCGCCAGCTGCAGGAGGACCGCGCGGTGCGTCCTGACGTCGAAGTGGTCGCACCTGCTGACGCTCTGGACGGGCGCGTCGACGTCCACGCAGAAGTAGTCGAGCTCCCGCGCCGACGTCGCCGTGATGCAGGCTGCCTCGCCCGAACACGCCAGCCGTGCACCCACGGCAGGTAGCAGGTGCGCCTCATTCACCACGTCGGGCAGCACGTTCCAGTCGGCCCCCACGACGAAGGGGCGGTGCATGGCCCTGATGACAGAGCCCAGGTTGGTGAGCATGTCCAGGTTGAAATCGCTCAAGTCCTGGCTAGTGTGAAAGTACGCCGATACCATGAGTGCACCCGCTGTCGAGCCCAGCGAGGTCATCCAGAATCCCATGCGGGCCGAGCAGCGGATGGAGATGCGGTCGTCGCTGAACTCGACACGTCGAATCCGCACCCACGGCCGCACCAGGATCCCCACGCCTGAGGAAACGCCGCCAGCGGCCGTGGCGAACGCTGGGATGAGGTCAGCCACCTAGCCCGCCCGCTTAGCTGCGCGCGCAGCTGCTGCCAGTCGTAGGTTGCCGTGGAGGCGGTGTTCCTGCAATAGTATGGCCTAGACCTAGTCGTCGACGTGGCCGCGCTCCAGCTGCTCCAGGCAGGGGCCCCAGCCCGTGACGTTCACCGTCATGACCATCCTGGTGTCGCAGCTGCCCCTGCGGGCCGATGTCCCAGTTCGTGCCCGAGGCGGCTCGACCTCCATGGAGGGCCTCGCGCTGCGGGTGCCCCGAGGGGGCTCGACCTCTGACGAGGGCCGCACGCTGCGGGGAGGGAACGATGACCCAGTCCATGCCCCAGGCGGCTCGACCTCCGAAGAGGGCCGCGCGCTGCGGGAACCCCGAGGTGGCTCAAGCTCCGTAGAGGGCCGCGCGCTGCGGGGTGAAGCACCTGGCCGAAGGTGTTCATCCCCCCCGACGTGTTCCTTGAGCGTCGGTGCTGCGACTGTGGGCCCCCCTGTCGGCTGCCAGGAGCCGCTAGGTTCCTCCTCACTCGCAGCGCCAGCTATAACAGGGCTAGCCCATGGCCTTGAGCTTCGACGGCGCTGTCCTCTCGTACGTCTCGTGCCAAGGAGGTCGCGGGGGCAGTCGCGGTGGTAGGTGAGGTCCAGTTGGCGTCGTAGCACTCCCCTGAGTAGCCGAACGCCGACACGGACTCGCTGTCGTAGTAAGAGATAGGGCTGGCCTCGCACTCCCCCGAGTAGACCTCCAGCCCAGTGTGGTTCATAACGTGGCGGATGCACCGCCCCTTGGCCAGGTCGTCCGACTCCCTGGCGATAGCTTCAGCGTGCTCCGCCAGCTGGCGCACCCACTTCCCATGGCCCAGGGCCCACTGCAGCTCGAGCGCCCGCCTGCGCTCAGGTTCCTGGACCCTGGTCGCCCCGAAGGGGTAGCCCGCCTGCCAATCGCACGGCTGCCCGCGCACGTCACCGAGGGGCGCCGCATGCGCAGGCGCGCGGCGGCGCAGGCCTCGCCTCGCGCGTCGTGCGAAGCGGAGCTCACGCTGCCGCTCCGCCGCCACGCCCGCCGCCTTTGGCTGCTGCTGTTGGCGTGGCCGCCTTGGCCGGCGGAGGCCCCCCAGCTGCCTTCCCCGATGCGGCCAGGCGTGCCCGCCCCTGCGCCAGGACGTGTGGGGCTGGGGTTGATGCGGCGCCTGGGGCCTCCGACGCTGCCGCCGCCGTCGTCGCCGAGGCCGCGGCCGCAGACGGCGCCGCGGCTGCCGCTGGGGCGTCCGCCTCCCGCGCTGCCGCCGGCGCCGCGGCGGTCGCACTCTCAGCCGCAGGGTTGCCGTTCTCGGCCCCGTCCGTCCTGCGCTTCTTGGACTTGAGGCGCTCGCGCTGCTCACGATGTGCCTCCTCCAGTTTCTTGACGTCCTCCTTGAACTGGCCGAAAGCCTCCCGCGCCAGGGAGCCGAACTTGTCCTGCAAGTCCTGGCGACGACGCTGGACCTCCTGGCGGTCGCTGTCCTCAACCACGAATCCGTCCAGCTCCTCCAGGCCGAAAAGGCCCTCGTCGCCCAGCGCCCACGCAGTCTCGCCCGCCAGGACGGCCGAGATGCTGAGCTTCGGCACCGCCGACGAAGCCACGGGCTGCGGGGCCACCGTCGTCGCCAGCGCCTGCACCGCCGCCGTGTACGCCTGGGTGGCGCGCGCGAGGGCCTCGGAACGCTCCGCCACACACGCCTTGGCCTCGTCCAGCTGTTGGTGCAGCCCCTCAGCCTCCTGCAGGGCGGCCTGGAGCGACTCGGCCGCCGCGTCTTTGGCCTTGGCGGCCTCGTCGACGGACATGGGCCTGGCCTCCCGCTGCGCCCGCAGCGCGTCGAGCCTAGCCTGGTACTTTGCCACTTCTGGGCCCTCGCCGCTGAGACGGAGCAGCTCCACCAGCTGCGTGAGCCGGGTCTCCTCGGGATCCTCGGCTCCAGCGGGCGCCAGGGCGAGGGAGCTGGCACCCCTCGGCGCCCGTGCGCGGCGACCGCCTCGGCCGCGGCCAGCGGGCGGCTCGCGCGCGCCGGCAGAAGCGCTGCCAGCGTCGTCCCGCTCGCGCCATGGCGGGCAGCCTCTGGCTCCTGCGCCTCGGCTGGGCGGCCTGCGCGAGTGGCCAGCTGCGCTGCCGCCGCCAGCGCCACCAGGGCCAGACGGGCCGTCGCCGACGAGGGCCAGCGGCCGCCTGCAGTGGCAACACCACGACCACCATGTCCCATTCCTGCGGCAGCCGCAGAGTTGGCAGGCGTCGGGCGCGCCCCCGCGCCCTGCCTGCGCGCCTGCAGCCGCACGCATCGGCGGCGCGCTGCCGTGGTGGGCTGCCAGGTGCGCGACGTCGCGCTGGAGCTGCAGTCGCCCGCGCGCCTGAGAGCGCAGGCGTCGCAGGCGCCGATGCCAAGCTGGCGACCGCGACCGCCCCCTGCGGTCAGCCGCCGCCGTCGCGCCCACCCCTTGGGCGGCGCTGGGGGCTATCGCGCGCGGGCCCCGCCGTGCCCCGCCGCAGGGCAAAACGGCTAGGCCCGCCGCGAGCCACCTAGAGGAGGAGGAGGAGGAGGAGGAGGAGGAGGAGGAGGAGGAGGAGGAGGAGGAGGAGGAGGAGGAGGAGGAGGGAGGAGGGAGGAGCCTGCTGCAGCTTGGCTGCCAGCCTGCGCGCGTGCGCTGGGTGCGCCGTCCAGCTCGGTTCCGGCGCCGTGCGCGCGAGGAGCAGCACCGGCGGGTACTCGGCTCCGGGCAGCGCGAAGTGGTACGGGGAGAGGGCCCGTGGTCGCATGGCCCTCGGCCTGCCTCCTTAGATAGGGTGCGAGTCCATAGGGTCGGAGGATCGCGCCGCATCGGCGATGCATCGGCGACGTCGGCGAAGCATCGGCGCCATGGCGTGGAGAAAATCGGGCTCCGCATCGAGCCGCATCGCCGATGCATCGGCGATGCGGCGCGATCTTCCGACCCCATCTACTCCGACCCCATCCAGGAGGCAAAGCCCAACCAAAACCCCTTCGGGTCAAAACAAAAGCAAAACGGAAGGCGATTCGTCATTTCTGGCTCCCGGGGGCCCTCACGGGGCTTCGGGAACGTCAGAAGACGACGCGGGATGCGAGACCGGTCCCAGGGAATGGGCCGAGAACTCGGGGGGGCGACGTCGTGGACAAAATCGTGACGTCGGGAGTGCGAGAATCAGAGTCGAGGGTAGCAGTTGGGGGGGGCGGCGTAGTCGTCGGCAGTCTGCGGGGCTCTGCAGAAGCCCGCCGCAGGCTCCGCGAGCGGCAGTCTGCGGCGCTCTGCAGAGGCCCGGAGCGGCGAGGCGCATTCGATGTGGTGCACTTGATTTTTACCCATGATTGACACATCCCGCGCTCTTGCAAACATCCCACCCACCCACCCGCAACTTGGTTTGCAGAACCTCTTCAGACCGACTACGGCGACACCGACGACAACGACTACGACTACGACTACGACTACGACGACGACGACGACGACGACGACGACGACGACGACGACGACGACGACGACTTCGACGACGACAACGACGCCGACGCCGACGACGACGAAGACGACGACGACGACGACGACAACGCAGACGACGACGAGGGAGGAGGAAGGACGACGACGGCGACAACGACGACAACGACGACAACGACGAGGGAGGAGGGAGGACGGAGACGACGCGAACGACGAAGAAGGAGGAAGGACGGCGACGCCGACGACGACAACGACGAGGGAGGAGGGAAGACGACGACGACGACGACGACGACGACGACGGCGACGAAATAGGAGGGACGACGACGAGACGCCGACGACGGACAACGACGACGACGAGGGAGGAGGAGGAAGGACGACCACGGCGACAACGACGACGGAAATGACCACGACGCCAAAGAGGACGACGACGACGAACACGAGGAAAGACAGAGGACGACGTAGGCAACGACGACGACGACGACGCGGGAGGATGGAGGACGGCGACGACGACGACGACGACGACGACGCAAGAGCGCGCGCGCACGCTTTTGTTGAAAATCCGTGTTGCGAAACCTTGTGTTGTTGTAGGTTTTTTGGACACACGGTTTTGAAATCCTTCCGAAACCGATGGGTTTTGAAGGATTTCGGCATACGCGCGCGACGACGCGCGCCTGTGCATTTCGTCCCGTTTTTTGCAGAGGATTCTCGCGACGGCACACGCGCAAGGGCGTTCGACAGATTTCGACATGCGCGCGCGCGAAGCCCGTTTGGTAGCATGGTGTGAAAATTTCTTGAAAAGCCCATGGTTTTCTTGATTTCGCAAGAGCTCGCGCGGAAGCTTGTTTAGCAAATCGGTGTTGCGAAACCCTGTGTGTTTGTATGTGTTTTAGAGAGTCGCTTGCGAAATCGCTCCGGCACCGAAGGTGTTTGAAGGATTTCGGCATGCGCGCGCGACGACGCGCGCGTGCGCACTTCGTCCCGTTTGTTGCAAGGGATTCGCGAAAAAGTGCTATGCTAGGACAAAAAATGTCATCGCATAGTTTTCTTCCCAAGGGAACCTCAGGGGGGGTATACCGGCTGGCATTTGACATTGCGATTTCATATTTAAGATGGACGTGTGGTCAGAATCACACATGATTTGCAAATCCCCCCCAAAAAAAATAATAACGCCGGGGGGGTATATCCGATTCTGTTTTTAGAAAGGAGAATTGACCACGCTGCACCGCGCGTCACCACCTCCCACGTTCGTGCAAACATCCCCCCCTCCCACCCGCATCTTGGTCGGCAACACTGATAAAATCACGACTGCAATTATAGCGTGCAGCTCGTCCGCAGATTTCATCGAACTCAATGGCACGAGGGCCATCGTGGCGCGGGCAAGGCCCAGATTACGGGAGACAGCGCGGACGACAGCGCCGACAAACGACGATGAGGTGGTTGGCAGAACTCACGAGTTCGCAAATATAGTTACAGCGTGGAATTCCTCCGATAACTTCATCGTGTTCATTGGCGCACGGACACTCGCTGCGCGGGCAAAATCTATATTGTGGGGGACAGCGCGGACGACGGCGTCGACAAACGACGATGAGAATGATCACGACTCTTCCGACGGCAATGATGAGCATGACGGCGCCCTGCATGGTATTATTTGGCAGGGATCATGGCTCTGGCAAGCGCGCGAGGGCACTGGAATAAGTTCGACATGCGCACGCGAAGGCTTCCTTGGAAAGAAAGGGTGAAGAAGAAAAAAAAGTTCCTACGGGTCCGCAAGAGCGCGCGGGATGGAATGTTGAAAACTCGGTGTTGGATCGCCACGAAAACAAAAAGGCTTTGGATGGATTTCGTCTAGCGCGCGCGCATGCGGCCCGCATGGTTTTGTTTCAAAAAGTTTCGTGCGCACTACTCATACCAGATCAACGCATGTGCACCGCGTGGTAATACAAAGGGAGGATGGGGGGGACCCGACACCGGGACTAGCTGGAATGGTACGAAATCATTTGTTTGGAAAATAAGCAAAGAGGTAGAGTCATACGTAGAGTGCGGTACCCCACGGGGGAGTGGTAATCCCGGGGGGGTGGCAAGGGGAGAATCTAGTTTCCTTTTTAGGAAACAGCTATGCAGCGCAGCCACTTGCCAAACTTGAGGTTGTCAACTCCACTGCTCGCGCAATCAGCCCACCCACCCATCCGCAACTTGGCCTGCAAAAAACCACGCGGCAGCAATTGCGATGAATGCTTGGCGGTGGTTGGTGCATCTCCGCGGCCGCGCTAGCCCGCGCACGCTCGCGCGCGCAGCGGCCAGCTCGTTTGGCGCGACCGACGCGAACGCGGTGGCGCTGACCGCTCGGCGCATCCCCGCGGGCACTCCAGTGCGGGTCGGCGACTTGGGCGGGCGCGGCATCATGGCAACGTCGACAACGGTAGACACGACGATGATAATAGCGATGCTGGTGGCGATGCTGACACCGACGGCGGCGCGGCCGGCGACGGCGCCGATGCTGGCCACGCCGTCGACGACGACGGCGCCTTCGCCTCGGCGATGAAAGATTGGGAAAAACTTCGGCACGCGCGCGCTGAGGACACGCCAGCATCGCCCGCGCGCTATCTGGCTGTCTTTAGGGCGGGGTTTTGGAGCTCAACTGACCCACTCGGTTTTTGCATCATCGTCATCATCATCGCCATCATCGTCGTCATGATCCTCATCATCGTCGCGTCATCGCCATCATCATCACCATCTCCTCATCATCGTCGTCATCACAATATCCATCATCATCTCCTCGTCATCGTCATCATCATGTGGTGATGATGATTAAATGATGACGTTGATGATGGTGATGATGATGACGATGATGATGAAGCCGATGATTGCGATGATGGTGGCGATGATGATGATGATGCTGACGATGATGAGGATGACGATAACCTTTTTTTCGGGCTGCGCGGGCCGCGCGGAGTATTGTCGCAGTCTAATCTGATTCGGATACTGTTGCAGTCTAATCGGAACCGGGAAGCACCTCAGCCTCCGTGGAAGCGGGCCACCGCATTTCGTCAAGCACCTCCGTGAGGTCGGGCAGCGCCACGGGGACCCGTGCCAGGTGATCGGCCACGGCGCGGTTCACGACGGTGAAGAACTCCTTCGGGCCAGGCGTGGCGTCGATCCTGCGCGCCCTGTACTCCCGAAAGACGTCGGAGCGGATCATCGCGGCGATCTGCGGCCTGCGGTCTTCTACGCGCAGTTGCAGCTCGCGGTGGGTCGCGAAGCAGTCCTGGCAGGCCGCGGAGGCGCGGCGGTGCACGTTGCGCTCGAGGGGGGGCAGGGTGCCCATGTAGAAGGACCCAGGCTTTTGCTCGAGGGTGACGAACCTTCCGCAGGAGGCCGTGCTCGAGGGTGACGCCCCACGTGCTCCCAGGACCCCTGGGATCCTCACTTGCACGGAGCGCGCCCCGAAAAGCGTCGCGGCCGCGCGCAACAGGGAGCGTCCGCCATCTGTGTGCCAACCATCGCCCCGCGCGCCCGGTTGCATGAGCTGGATCGATGCGTGCGCGAACGCGTTGTCGGCGAAGTGCTCTGTCATGATGGGCTGTCCGTTCTGCTCGGCGATGGCATCTGGCATGCCGTCGGCTATGACTGCCTCGCGCATTTTTTCTCCCAGCTGTTGCAGCTGCGGGCGCATCTTCTTCCGCGCCGCTCGCACGAAGGCGGCGAGGTGGGCCGAGGGGGTAACCTTCAATTTCGCGCCCTTGTCGAGGCTGCGGCACTTCGGGAGGCTTTCGTCGTCCACGATGCCTGGGACTTCTGTTTTGAAGCCCTTTGCCGCCGCGTCGCCTCGGACGCATTTGGAGGCGGTTGCTCCCGTGCCCAGGCGCTCCTTGGCCAAGTTGCGCAACAGTTGTGCCAGCACGGGTCTCTCTGCAAGAAGCGGAGCAAGTCTGGGTCCAGCTCCGCCCCCGCTATCGCCCCCGCGCCTTTTTCCCCCTGCGCCATGGAGATGCGCACGTCGAGCTGGGCGCCAGCCAGCTGCAGGAAGCGACGCGCCCTTAGACGGCCGATTGTCGCTCTGGCGCCAGGGTGCCAAAGCAGGCAGCTCTCGGCGTCTTCAACAAGTCTGGGGGGCAGCCTGCAAGTTCGGCAACGGGCCAGCGTCCTCGGCCGTCGAGTGGCTTCGCTGTTTCAGCCTTTAGCCAATCCTCGCCCGACCGCTTGAACCACGTCTTCAAGAAAGGCAGGTTGTCCAGCCACGGGGCGGGATCCTCGCAACCGTAGTCTCCGGACCCTGGCTCCTCGCCTGGGATCCCCAAGACCTCCCTGAAGGTATCCACGAAGTCTTTCGGGTGCACCCATGGCTGCCCGATCGCGCCAAAAGGCTCCGGTTGGAACAACGCCTGGCGCGTGCGCAACTCCGCGATCAGGCACCCGATGGACCAGATGTCCAGGTCCTCTGAGTAGCGCTGGTTCCCCAAGAAAACGTCTACCGCTCTGTAAGCGGGCGTGCATACTCCGAGGTCATCGCAGGTCGGGCTGTAGCGCAGTTTCTTCTTCAACCTGTCGTGGGAATCCGCCATCTCCACACAGCCGAGGTCGCCGATCACCACCTGCGGAGAGGGGCGGATGGAGGAGAGGGGAGCGACGGCGACTGAGCTCCCCCTGGGGGGAAGGGCGGGATAGAGGGCACGACGACGGCATCTCGGGGGAAGAGTGGAACCTCCCTTGTTAGAACTCGGAGTGAGACCTAACATGAAGGCTAGTGAGGTGCAACATGATAGGCTGAGCTCTGACCTCGTATATTAGGGCTCCGTCGGAGCTCTAACATGCTATGTTAGAGCTCCATGGGAGCTCTAACACGCTATGTAAGAGCTCCATCGGAGCTCTCACATGCTATGTTAGAGCTCCCTGGGAGATCTAACATGCTAGGTTAGAGCTCCATGTGAGCTCTAACGTGGCATGTTATGCCATGTTAGAGCTCCCTGGGAGCTCTAACATGCTATGTTAGAGCTCCATGGGAGCTCTCACATAGCAGGTTCGAGCTCCCTGGGAGCTCGGCCATGGCATGTTAGAGCTCCCAAGTAGCTCGAGCATGACTAGATCATGGCATGTTAGAGCTCCCAGGGAGCTCTAACATAGCATGTTAGAGCTTCCTGGGGAGCTCTAACATGGTATCACGTGCCAGGTTAGAGCTCCTAGGGAGCTCTAACATGGTATGCTAGGCTCCCTGGGAGCTCTAACATGCTTTGTTAAGAGCTCCCTGGGAGCTCTAACATGCTATGTTAGAACTCCATGTGAGCCCTAATCGTCATCACCATCATCATCATTCATCGTCATCGTCATCATCATCGTCGTCGTCGTCATAATCATCAGGTCGTCGTCATCACTTGTCATCATCATCATCATCGTCATCATCACCGTCATCATCGTAATCAGCATCCCCCCATGGCCCATGGCCCTCCTCCTGCTCACCCCTTTTTCCTGCTACCCTGCTCCTCCTGCTCCTCATCCTCCTCCTTCTCCCTCCCTCACCGCCCCCCCCCCCCCCTCCCCCCCCCCCCACCCCCCCCCCCCCCCCCCCCCCCCCCCCCCCCACCACCCGCCCCCCCCCCCCCCCCCCCCCCCCCCCCCACCCCCCACCCCCCACCCCACCCCCGCCCCTCCCCCCCTGTGCCTGGTGCCTGGACGGGGCGCCCCGCGGGTAGTTAGAGAGCCCAAGATGGCCCAAGACGGCTCCAAGAGCGCCTCGGAGAGCCCAAGATGACCTCCGAGATGCTCCAAGATAGCCCAAGATGCCTCAAGATGGCCCCGAAGGTCCCCCATGGGGCCCCAAGAACGCTCCAAGACGGCCCCAAGAGGCCTCGGAGACCTCCAGGGAGGCCCCCAAGATGCCAACATCCGTAAAACCTTACAGAAAATATGCGATGCGTGCCTTCTCGCCTTTTCGCTTCCGATGACCATCCGAGGGCCCAAGATGGCTCCAAGATGGCCCAAGAGGGCCCCAAGAGGGGGCCAAGAGAGCCCCAATACGGCCCCAAGGGCGCCCAAGAGCGCTCCAAGAGCGCCCCAAGAGGGGTCCAGGAGGCTATTGCGTGGGTACCCGAGGGGCAGGGCGATTTGAGGGGTCCCCCTTCGTTGATCGATTTCCCTCACATGGTAGAGCTCCCAGGGAGCTCTACCGTGGCATGTTAGAGCTCCCAGGGAGCTCTAACACGGCATGTTAGAGCTTCAGGGAGCTCGAACAAGCTACGTTAGATCTCCCTGGGAGCTCTAACACGGGATGCTAGAGCTCCCGTGGAGCTCTAACATGCTATGTTAGAGCTCCCGTGGAACTCTACCATGGCACGTTAGATCTCCCATGGAGCTCTAACATGCTATGTTAGAGCTCCCTCGGAGCTGTAATATGCGATGTTAGAGCTCCCAGGGAGCTCTAACATACTCTAACATGCTATGTTCGAGCTCCGTGGGAGCTCTAACATGCCATGTTAGAGCTCCCTGGGAGCTCTAACATAACATGTTAGAGCTCCCTGGAGCTGTAACATACCATGTTAGAGCTCCCTGGGAGCTCTGACCTACCCGCCACCGCCGCCGCCGCCCCTTAACCGTCTACAATCGATTGCGCAACGGTTAAGACCCCCCTCTCGCCAGGGGGGTCTTAACCGTTGCGCAATCGATTGTGGAACGGCTAGGCGCTCCGCCGCCGCCGCCGCCGCCGCCCCTTAACAGGTTCACAATCGATTGCGCAACGTTTAAGACCCCCTCTCGCCAGGAGGGAGCCTTAAACCGTTGCGCAACGATTGCGAAGCGGTCAAGCGCCGCCGCCGCGCCGCCCCTTGACCGTTTCACAATCGATTGCGCTACGGTAAGGCCCCCCTCGCCAGGGGGGCCATAACCGTTGCGCAATCGATTGCGAAACGGTCAAGCGCCGCAGCCGCCGCCGCCGCCGCCGCTCCGTAGCCGCTTAACCGCTTCACAATCGATTGCGCAACGGTTAAGCCCCCCCTTTCGCCAAGGGGGCCTTATACGTTGCGCAATCGGTTGTCAAACGGTCAAGCGCTCCGCCGCCGCCGCCGCTGCCGCCGCCGCCCCTTAACCGTTTGACAATCGATTGCGCAAACGGTTAAGACCCCCCTCTCGCCAGGGGGAGGTCTTAACCGTTGCGCAATCGATTGTGAAACGGTTAAGCGCCGCCGCCGCCGCGCCGGCCGCCGCCGCCGCCGCCGCCCTTAATCGTTTCACAATCGATTGCGCAACGGTTAAGGCCCCCCCCTGGCGAGAGGAGGGGGTCTCAACCGTTGCGCGATCGATCGAATCCTGGTTGAGACCCCCCTCTCGCAATAGGGGGTCTTAACCGTTCCGCGCTCGGGCGCGGAGCGGTTAAGACCCCCTATTTCGCTGGTCAAGGCGAAATAAGGGTCTTAACCAGCGAAATAAGGGATCTTAACCAGCGAGGTTAAGGCATCTTAACCATCTTAACCAGCTCCCTAGGCGCTTAACCGTTTCACAATCGATTGCGCAACGGTTAAGGCCCCCCCTGGCGAAAGGGGGTCTTAACCGTTGCGCAATCGATTGTGAAACGGTCAAGGGGCGGCGGCGGCGGCGGCGGCGGCGGCGGCGGGGCGCCTAACCGTCACACAATCGATTGCGCAACGGTTAAGACCCCCCTGGCGAGAGGGGGGTCTTAACCGCTGCACAATCGATTGTCAAACGGTTAAGGGGCGGCGGCGGCGGCGGCGGGTAGGTCAGAGCTCCCAGGGAGCTCTAACATGGCATGTTAGAGCTCCCACGGAGCTCTAACATAGCATGTTAGAATATGTTAGAGCTCCCTGGGAGCTCTAACATCGCATATTACAGCTCCGAGGGAGCTCTAACATAGCACTTTAGAGCCCCATGGGAGATCTAACGTGCCATGGTGGAGTTCCACGGGAACTCTAACATAGCATGTTAGAGCTCCACGGGAGCTCTAGCATCCCGTGTTAGAGCTCCCAGGGGGATCTAACGTAGCTTGTTCGAGCTCCCTGAAGCTCTAACATGCCGTGTTAGAGCTCCCTGGGAGCTCTAACATGCCATGGTAGAGCTCCCTGGGAGCTCTACCATGTGAGGGAAATCGATCAACGAAGGGGGATCCCTCAAATCGCCCTGCCCCTCGGGTACCCACAAAATAGCCTCCTGGACCCCTCTTGGGGCGCTCTTGGAGCGCTCTTGGGCGCCCTTGGGGCCGTATTGGTGCTCTCTTGGCCCCCTCTTGGGGCCCCAATTGGAGCCATCTTGGGCCCTCGGATGGTCATCGGAAGCGAAAAGGCGAGAAGGCACACAACGCATATTTCCTGTAAGTGTTTTAACGGATTTTGGCATCTTGGGGGCCTCCTTGGAGGTCTCCGAGGCCTCTTGGAGCCGTCTTGGAGCGTTCTTGGGCCCCCTTGGAGAATCTTCGGGGCCATCTTGAGGCATCTTGGGCTATCTTGGAGCATCTCGGAGGTCATCTTGGGCTCTCCGAGGCGCTCTTGGAGCCGCCCCGCCCAGGTCCAGGGGGGGGGGGGGGGGGGGCGTGGGAGGGGGGGGGGGGGGGGGGGGGCGAGGAGGAGGAGAAGGAGGAGGATGAGGCGCAGGAGGAGCAGGATAGCAGGAAAAAGGGCGAGCAGGAGGAGGGCCATGGGCCACGGGGGGATGCTGATTATGATCACGATAACGATGATAATGATGATGCTGATGGTGACGACGATGATGATGATGACGACGATGATGATGGTGCTGAGGATGCCGATACTGACGCTGCTGATGACGATGATGGCGATGACGCTGAGGAGGAGGAGGAAGACGAAGAAGAAAAGCGAGGAGAGGGGGATGCAGGGCACGAGGCACAGGGGGATCAGGAGGATGAACAGGAGGAGGAGGAGGAGGAGGGCAACGACGACGAGGATTCGTGGGAGGAACACAATGGAAGGTTGGATGGATGACCAGGTACGTGGGAGGAAAGGAGAGGAAGATGAGGAGGCGGCTGCGGAGAGGATGTGTCGTCGTCGTCGTCGTCGTCGCCGTCTTCACCTCGTCGCCCTCGTGGAAGTCGTCGCCGTCGTAAGGGCCCAACCCCATGCAGCTGCGAGTAACGCAGGATGACTCTCTCCTCATAGGTTGCGCGCCGCCAGAGGGGCGGGGCCCGAGGCATTGCGGATGGGGGCCGCGAAGCGTCTGAGGGGGTTGCCGAAATGAGGCGGACGCGCAAAATGGAAATGCCCATTGGAGCCTTCGGCGGAGCTCCACGTGAGGCCGACAAGACGTGTGAGGGTGTGCCTTAGTGGGACGACGACAACGACGACCGCGACGACGACGACGACGACGACGACGGCGGCGGGGGGGGCGACATGCGGACGTGCCCGATGGGACGACGACGACGACGACGGCGGGGGGGGCGGCTCGATGGGAGCTCTAACATGCTGTGTTAGAGCTCCCATCGAGCTCTAACATAGAGTTCACAACCCTCACATCGAAATCTAACATAGCATGTTAGAGCTCCCAAGGAGCGTTTACATAGCATGTTAGAGCTCCATGACATTACCTTGAGCCAAGTCCTACGGACCACAATGGTGACGATGGTGATGGTGATGGCGATGCTGATGGTATGGATGGTGATGATGATGATGATGGGGATGGGGATGATGGTATGGTGAGGGCGGTTGTGATGGTGATGATGGTGATGGTGATGATGGTGATTGTGGATGCGATGAGCACCGCCATCATCATCATCACCATCGTCACCACCATCAGCACTACGATTTGATAACCACCATCATTACAATCGTCGTCGGCACCAAAACACAAAAACACTCAACAAACTCAACCTAAACCCGCCCTAAAGACAGCCAGCTATTATGCGACGCGGATCGCGCCTTCCCGGCACGCGCGCAAGGGCGCTCAACGATTTCGGCGCTCGCGCGCGAAGCCCGCTTGGTAGCGCGTCCTTAAAATGCGCTGCACCCGTGGTTTTCCGAAGTGTTCGCAAGAGCGCGCGCGCAAATGTTTTAAAAAGCGCAGCGGCCAGCTAGTTTGGCGCGACCGACGCGGCCGCGGTGGCGCTGACCGCCGAGCGCGCCCCAGAAGGCACTTCACTGAAAGTCGGCGACTTGGGCGGGCGCGGCATCGCGGCAACGCCGGCGGCGGTAGACGCGACGATGATAGTAGCGACGCTGGCGACGGTGTTCGCGCCGGCGAAGGCGCGGCCAGCGCGGGCGCCGGCGCCGATAACCCACCGGGGGAGATAATCTTTGCTTTTCAGAAAAGAGAATCCACTTGCCGAACTTGAAGCTGTCAACTCCACTCCACTGCTCGCGCAAACACCCCACCCACCCACCCGCAACTTGGTCTGCGAAACATATGCGGCAGCGCTTGCGACGAATGTTCGGGGTTGGCTGGTGCATCTCTGCGGCCGCGCTAGCCCGCGCATGCTCGCGGGCGCAGCGGCCAGCTAGTCTGGCGTGGCCGGCGCGAACGCGCTGGCGCTGACCGCTCGGCACATCCCAGCGAGCACTTCAGCGCGGGTCGGCGACGCGGGCGGGCGCGGCACCACGGCGACGCCGACGACGGTAAACGCGACGATGATAGCGGCGATGCTGGCGACGACGTTCGCACCGACGAACGCGCGGCCAGCGACGGCGCCGATGCCGATCGCGCCAACGACGATGACTGCGCCCTCGCGTCGGCGACGCAGGTGTTGGAAGGAGTTCGACACGCGCAAGCGGCCGACGCGCGAGAGGGGCCCGCATGGCTTTATTTGACACGGATCGCGCCCCCCCCTCCCCCTCAGCACGCGCGCAAGGGCGCGCGACTCATGTCAACGCGCGGCGCCAGTGGCCCGTCTGGTAGCACGTTCTGAAAATGTTGACAACATCTGGTTTTTCTTAAGAACTCGCAAGAGCGCGCGCGCACGTCTTTTCTGAAAACTGGCCATGCGAAACCATGTGTCCTGGAATGCGTTTTGGACTTTCGGTTTGAACATCATGGCGAACCGCAAACAGGTTTATGAAGGATTTCGGCATGCGCACACGCAAGGGCATTCGAACGATCGGCATGCCGCGCGCGAAACCCATTTGGTAGTATGTGTCTGAAAAAGGTTGGAAGACTTTTTGGCTTCCTCAAGAATTCGCAAGAATGCGCACGCACGCATTCTTTGAACATCCGCGTTGGAAGCCATGTGTTTAAATGTTTTCTGGACATTATGTTTTGAATTCCGTCCGCACGAAACTGACAGTTTTAAAACATTGCGGCACGCACGCCCGACGACGCGCGCGAGAGCACTTCGTTCTTTTGTTTGGGAGCCATGCAAACTAATGATTTGTGCTAAACGAGCGCGCGCGCATTCATCTGTTGCACAGGATGACGGGGGGGTTGATACCGGTTGGGCTGGGATGGCACCAACTCATATTTAGGATGGACGATGGGGCAGAACCACACGCAAATTGCAACAGGAAAAGGGGCGCGTATAATCCCAGGGGGGAGTCGGGAGTTCATGTTGCTATATGAGAGAATCCACTTGCCGAACTTGAAGTTGTCAACTCCACCCCACTGCTCGCGCAATCATCCCACCGACCCACCCGCAACTTGGTCTGCAAGACACATGCGGCAGCGCTTGCGACGAATGTTTGGTGTTGGCTGGTGCATCTCTGCGGCCGCGCTAGCCCGCGCATGCTCACGGGCGCAGCGGCCAGCTAGTCTGGCGCGACCGACGCGAACGCGGTGGCGCTGACCGCTCGGCACATCCCAGCGGGCACTTCAGTGCGGGTCGGCGACATGGGCGGGCGCGGTATCATGGCAACGCCGGTAACGGTAAACACGATGATGCTAGTAGCGATGCTGGTGGCGATGCCGACAGCGACGACGGCACGGCCAGCGACGGCACCGATGATGATCACGCCGACGACGATGACGGCGTCCCCGCGTCGGAAATGAAGGCGTTAAAAATTTCGACATGCTCGCGCGGCAAACGCGCGAGTGACCCGCATGCTATCATGTCACACGGATCGTGCCACCCCAACACGCGCGCAAAGACGTTCGAACGATTTCGGCATGCGCGCGCGAGGCCCGTGTGGTAGCATGTTTTGGAAATGTTGAATAACCGCTGGTTGTCTCAAGCATTCGCAAGAGCGGGTGCAGGCTTGTAGGGTGAAATCCGCGTTGCGAAACCATCTGGATTTGAATGTTATTTGGGCACTCGGTTTCGATATCCGTACGAAGCTGAAGGTCTTTAAAGGATGTCGGCACGCGCGCGCGCGACGACGCGCGCGTGAGCACGTCGCCCCGTAAAGAATTATTGGAACTTTATGATTTTGATAAACGAGTGCGCGACCACGGTATTTGTTGCAAAGGATGGCGGGGCGGGGGGTATGAATTCATATTTAAGATGGTGCGAAATCATATCTAAGATGGACGATGGGACAAAATCATATGCAAATTGCAATGCGAAAAAGGGGGCAATAATCCGGGGGGTAGAGTACAATTCTCTTTCTTAGAAAGGAGAACCGATTGCATCGACTGCAATGCAAAAGGTGGGGTGCAACGGGGCGGAGACGGGCGGCGACGACGGCAATAAGCGCGGCGACCGACACCCAGGCCCAGAAGCAGCGGCGACGAACGGCGGCGGCGGGCGGCGACGGCGGCAACAAGCGCGGCGACCGACACCCAGGCCCAAAAGCAGCGGCGACGGACGCTGGCGACGGCGGCGACGAGCTGGCTGGACCCAGGCCCATTCCCTTAGAACGGATTTAGTAGGGGAACTATGGGGACAACGATGCAAGAGAAAAAGAAGCTACATCAGATGATTCTGAATATGAGGAAAACGAGGGGGAAACGAAGCAAAAAAACAAGGAGAACAAGAACACTGGGGAAAAATATCAGAAGGGGGGGCACGACGACGACGAGTATGTCCGCTGGTCAAACGACCACGGGTGAGATGCCCCTCATGCGCTCCCAGGTGGCGTTATCGTCTGGGTCGCCGTACTCCTCGATCGCCAACATCGGCGGCCTGAAGGGGAGCAGAATCAGGAAATTTGGGCCGAAACTGGCACCTCCTCATCCTCCTCCCCCTTTTCCTCCTCCTCCTCCTCCTCCTCCTCCTCCTCCTCCACCCTCCACCTCCTCCTCCTCCTCCTCCTCCTCCTCCTCCTCCTCCTCCTCCTCCTCCTCCCAAGCACATGGGGCCCAAGGCGCGTTGATCCCTTTTGGCTCAAACGCGCCATGGGTCCTGCCTCGTCGCCTCCTCGCGGCGTGCTTGGGGCTACCCGCAGCTCTGGAATTTCCGACGGGACGTGGGTCGGCTAAGGGCGAGGCGAAAGTGTCGGTGCCCGGGCGTCATCAGCTACTATGTTGGCATATCCCATCTCCGCCTGGGGAGGGTATGTTGTATTTCTGGCGGTTGGAGCCAATTTTTTCAAATTTTGTGGTGGGCTGTCAGTTCTGGTGCTTATTGTTCATCAATGGAGCGTTCAAAGTACTGCCATGCTCACCATCTTCTTCCTTGTTCGGCAGCCGTCGGTCGCGGCGTCTCACAGCATTCAGTGGGTATGGTTTGGTCTGGCAGTTAGTGTTGTGTATCGAGGGACCTGCAATAATGGTGAAGTCACGGTCCTGTCAGCGCTGCCAAGCTGTGTATATCGGGCCTGAGTGTGCATTGGGTTTGTCACAGTTTCGGTTGACATCGCAACACACAATATTGGTGGGATATCAGTTTGTCACTTCATGTATTTCGTATAGTTCGCGCTGTGGGGCTGGCTCGTCGCGTCCGTCTTCTGAGCAGGGGAGAGGGCTTCTCTTCAAGACTTTGTCTGATGGTCATGCTCATGCTCCTCCTCCTGCTCCTACTCCTACGCTATGCCAGGAGTCGGCTACACGCAAGGGTGGCCCTGGGTAGGAGCTGGCACGTGGCCTGCCGGTCCCATCGGGCCCCTCCGTGGATGCGGGGAGCTGGGGCCGGCGAGTGGGCTGGACATCATCAGGGCTTGGTGCCTTGGCGCTTCGGGGAGGGGAGGGGGGAGGGAGGGGGAGGAGGAGGGAGAGGAGGGGGAGGAGGGGGAGGAGGAAGAGGATGCGGGGGAGGAGGGGGAGGAAGGGGGAGGGGACAAAGGGGAGGAGGAGGAGGGAGGAGGAGGAGGAGGAGGAGGAGGAGGAGGCGGAGGAGGCGAGGGAGAGGATGAGGAGCTGGAGCTGGAGTTGGAGGTGGAGGAGGAGGAGGAAGAGGCAGAGGAGGGGAAGAGGGGGAGGATGAGGTGGACGAGGAAGAAAAATAAGAGGGGGGGAAACATGGGGAGGAGACGGACTTCCGCTTCGAGCCTTCGATCCCGCGGCTGGTCTCAAGTAGGTGGTGAAAGACGATGACGACGACGACGACGACGACGACCAGCGTCGAACTTATCCCTATGCCTAAGATGGACAGGCCCAAGGCGATGACAATCCCAGGGATGTGACCTCAGAAACCAAGGAAATCCTCAAGACCGAGGTAAGGTGATGCCAAAAATTGGGATAACTAGAGTTTCAAGCTGGTAAGACGACGACGGCGAACACAACCACCGCCACCACCATTGAAGCCACCCAGATGGGATACGAGCAGACGGGGTCGGAGGATCGCGCCGCATCGCCGATGCATCGGCGATACATCGAGGATGCATCGGCGATGCATCGGCGACATCGGCGATACATCGGCGCCGTCGGCGTGGAGAAGATTGGGCTCCACATCGAGCAGCATGGCAGATGCATCGGCGATGCGGCGCGGTCCTCCGACCCCATCTGCTCGGACCCCATCTGGGAGGCCTAGATTCAAGCTGGCAAGACGACGACGACGACGACGACGAACGCCACGACCACTACTCGAGTGGGAGATCGACTACAGAACTGATTGATCCCCAACATTCGTGCAAAATGCACTCGAATGTTCCACGCATCTTTTCGTAGGTTCGGCGACAGCTGTTGGGGGGGACTCAATTTTACAGTGGACCTCCTGCTCGAACCATGCCGCCGCCCGCCGCCCTCCGCCCCGCTCTCACGGGCGAGACCGGCACAGCATAAGCTGTGCTTCGCTGGGCTGTCCCGGAGCGGCCAACAAGTTTGGACCCTTACAGTGGCACGTCAGGGTATAATGGGACGTACAAAGACATACTAATACTAGATGTCCTACTTGGAGGCGCGCGTCCGACCCGAACATATAGTATACTCATCCTGTAGTACATCGCTTCCCCAGCGGTGTGGCCAAAAAGCGCCCACCACTACGCGTATACTATAAGTTTTCTCGGTGCGCGCGTCGCCACAAGCACCCCCGGTGGCGAAGAGGCCCTGAAGAGGCCAAAAAAAGACCCGAAAGAGGCTCCACAAGGCTCCAAAACGACCCCCAAGAGGCGTCCAGAATGCCTCCAAGAGGCCCCTGAGAGGCCTCCAACGAGATCCCAACGACCATCCAACAGGCTACATACCCACAGCCCCGGCACGGTGGCAGGATGGACAGAAGGCCATTAGATAGGTTTCGAGGGAGAAGGCACATCCGCTCTAAATCGGTGCAGGGTCGAAACTGACAAGTTTTTCGAACCGCATCCAGCAGTGGCGAAGAGGGGGGCCCATTCTCCCCACTCTTTGCTGGTTGACAAGGCCACCTCAGCGTGTCCAGACTTTTTCAATACGCGGTCCCCTGAAGTCCCGACCCTTTCCCCAGAAGCCGTTTTTTATCCTGACTGTTTTATTGACGGTCCCCGGGCCTGTCAAGAGCCCCATAGAGACCGAAGACAATCAAAACAAACTCAGTGTTTTCTTACGACGCGAACGTGTCTGTTCAGACCAGCCAGTTTCAGCACGGGGGCAACTGGCGGGAACCCCGCAACCGTTCCCTAAGATCCGACATCAGCAACATTTGTGGCATCACGATACACAGCTGTAGGAAAAACAAAACAACCAAGCATGAATGTGTGGCGCTCTGCGCGGATTTCTTGGTTCTGGGCTAAAGCCCCCTCCCTGGCGCGCTCCGCGCACCAGGGGGCCCCAGCGCGGCTCCAAGAAAGCAGCGCGGACCCCAAAACATATGTTTCTGGTTCGTTTCTTGTTCGATTCAGCCGAAAGGGGAGGAGGGGGAGGAGGAAGAGGAGGAGGAGGAGGAGGAAGATGAGGAGGAGGAGGAGGAAGAGGAGGAGGAGGGGGAGGAGGAGGGGGGGAAGGATGAGAAGGAGGAGGAGGAGGAGGAGGAGGAGGAGGAGGAGGAGGAGGAGGAGGAGGAGGGGAAAAGGGAGGAAGAGGAGGAGGAGGAGGAGGAGGAGGAGGAGGAGGAGGAGGAGGAGGAGGAGGAGGAGGAGGAGGAGGAAGGGGGGAGGAGGAGGAGGAGGAGGAGGAGGAGGAAAAGGAGAGGAGGGAGAGGAGGAGGAGGAGGAGGAGAGGAGGAGGAGGAGGAGGGAGCAGGACGTGGAGGAGGAAAAGGAGGAGAAGGAGGAGGAGGAGGAGGAGGAGGAAGAGGAAAAGGAGGAGGAGGAGGAGGAGGGGAGAGGAGGAAGAGGAGGAGGAGGAGGAAGAGGAGGAGAAGGAGGTGGAGGAGGAGGAGGAGGGAGGAGGAGGAGGAGGAGGAGGCCAAGGCCTTTCGGCGGCCTCAAGCCGGCAGCCGGCCCTTTCTCTCTCCAGCCCTCCTGCTCCCCCCCCGGTCTTTTCTCTTTTGTTCATTCCAGAAGCTCAGGGATGTCGTGAATGGCGAGTGTGGTCCGCGATGGGAGGTGTCAGTGCAGCCCAAGCGCCGACCTGCGGTTTGCTACAGATGTTGCGAGAGCTTCCAGGTCGGGGAGACTCGATTGCGGCCCCACGGCACTCAGAAAACCCGCTTGGCGCACCCTCATTGTATCGTTACTGAGGTCGGGGGCCCTTGGGATATCGCAGGAGTAGGCGACCTGCCCGTCGAAGCTCAAGCCGCCTTCCTCCGGACCTTCCCCACCGCCACCGAGACGCCTTCGGACGCAGCGGCCTCGCCTGCCAACGGGAACGTGCGGCCAGCACCCCAGCCGGCCCCCCAGGCGCTGAAGTACATGGACCAATGGGACACGGCGGAGTGGAGCAGAGTGCGCGAGTGCTACCCCACGCTACGTAATGTGCCAGCCCATTTCCACGTCTCGGTGGCAGAGGCGAAGCACGCCGTGAACCAGCTCATCATGCAGTCATGGGAGCAGCAGGACTCCACCAGCGGGGAGCGGGCCTGGAAACTCTTCACTATGTTCGATGCGCTGGTGCTGGGCAAGATCCCGCGCGCCCGCGGGGGGCGCAGAGGACAAGGACATGCCACAGTGAACACTACGTTGGCTCGCAGGCTGAAGGCTTTTTGGGATGGCGCATGGCCACAACTATTGCTCGAGCTGGATATGACCTCACTGCCGGAGCGCCGTGCCATCCAGACAACGTCCGAGCACAAGCAGCTACAACGGGAAACTCAGGCGGTGCACAACCTCGTGGACGCGCGCGCCATCAGCCGGGCACTTGGGAGAGCCACGCGTCCCATTTCATTTGTTCGCGGGCCTGATGTCCCTGGCCAACTTCGTGCTCCATTTCCGGACGAGTTGCCTGACCCGCGCTGGCACAACGAAGCGCAGGCTTTGCAGCAGCATGATCCTCTCCCAGATGATGAGCGTGCCGAGTTTGTACAACATGTTGTGGCGCAGCTGATGCACATTGAACGCATGGCAGGAGCTGGTCCTTCGGGATCCGTGTACGAGCATTTTGCATTCCAGCATGTTGTGGACGGCGGCGTCGGGTTCATGGCCCAGGTCATCACTATGCTGTTCTTGGGGGAGGCGCCATGCGCAGCAGTGCAGGCGCACCGCTCTGCACGGCTCCACCTGGCCGCGAAGCCAGACGGAGGCGTCAGGCCAATTGCACCTGCCAGTGCACAGTGGAAGCTCGGCGGTAGGGCGCTGGTCAAGATGCACGGCGGGGACGTCCGAGAGGCTGTTGAACCGCACCAGTTTTGCTGTGCTCACCCCGGGGGCGCCGCCACCATGCAGCACCGCCTCCACGCCTTCCAGATGCGGAATCCCACCAAGGCCCTCGCTTCCATCGATCTCGAGAACGCCCACGGTCGCTTGAATTTGCCGAACATTGCTACCCAAACTGCCCAGAAGGCTCCGAGGCTCTGGAGATTTGTTCGATCGTGGTTATTCATACCGAGGGAGCACGTGTACGTTGACGATGGGGGAACTGTCCATGTGGTCCATGCGGTCACGGGCATGGACCAGGGAGACCCTATGAGCACCATGTTGGCACCTATTGGGTATTCGCCCGCGCTCGAAAGACTGGCGATGAACTACGAGACGTTTGCGTACCAGGACGACACATACCTTTTTTCTGAGCACGCTCAGCTTTCAGGTGTAGCAGCTGACGCGGAGACCGCTTTCGCGCCCACCGGATCCCAGGTCAAGTGGAGCAAGTCTTGCACGTTCGTGGAGGGCCTAGCTGATAGGCTCCGCGCCGAGTCTGCGGCGAGAGGGGCACCAGTCGAGACACCAACCGTACCGGGCAGCCCGCTCAGAGTCCTCGACTCCATGCCGCTCGTATTGAAGCAGCCCCTCCCGCAGGTCGTGGCGGCCGCAGATGGAGCCACTACGTTGAACTTTGACGACGCCCCGGTGACCGAGGCGATTGCCGCTAGAGAGGCGGCCCTCAGACGCCTCCACAAGTTAGTGGGCGCCGGCCTCAACCGGCAAATTGGGCTCGTTCTGCTTCGGTATTTTGTGGGTGGGGACGTCACGTACTTGGAGCAGGTCCAAAGAGTGACCCACGAGGACGCATCCAGTCTGGACGCAGTCACGGTGAGCGCGGTCGGACGCATGCTCGGCATTGCTGACAGCGAGGGTGTTGCCACAGCCCAGTTGTTTTTAAAAACCAGCATGGGAGGGCTTGGGTTGCGCAGCTCTACCATGAATGCTGCCGCCAGTTATGTTTCAGCCTGGGGTGCACGGCTCCCGTCAATTGCCGAGGCGATTGGGATGGCCGGTCCTGGGACGTTTCTCGAGCAACTCCCTGCCCTTTCTGATTGTTTGAATCAGGAGGCGGCGAGGATGCAGCATGCCGGGGTCGAGATATCAGGCCTCTCGGAAGCACTGGAGCAGGCCCAAGCTCAGGGTGCCAAGCGCCGCTGGGCGATCTCTGTGCAAGCACGCGAATTGCAAACTCTCTTACGCGGCATGCCACACGATCGCACGGCGAAGCTGCGCGCTGCTGGAGGGCCCGGCGCCGGTGCATGGCTCCTACCGCCAGCCCGGCCTGGCCATCGGTTCACAGACACCGAGGTTTGTGCAGCCGTGCGCCTCCGATTGGGAATTCGGGTTCTCGCGTCCGCCGAGGGGCACGGCGGCTGCAGGCACGCCCGCGTGGCCACTCGCACTGCACATTGCGGTGCTGCACTCGACCTGGTCGGCGACCATGCCCTCCGGTGCCACATCGGCGGCGGCGCCATGCATAACGATATCCGGGATGTGTTTGCCGATGTGATCCGTCGTGCAAGTGGCGCCCCGGTAGCTGTAGAGCAGATGCCAGGTGCAGGCGCCGACGACGAGCGACGGCCCGACATCAGCTTCCACGACCACAGAGGGCTTCGCCAGTGGGTGGATGTCACCGTCGTCACTGCGCACGTCGGCGCCCTGCCTGGAGCCCGGCCCGCCCGGCAGGACGGTTGCACGGCGGCCTCGATGGAGGCCGTCAAGCGTCGCAAATATGCGGCTCTTGCGCTCCATCCAGCTGTGTTTGAACATTTGGGGAGGCCAGGGGCGGCTCTAGTCACGCTTGTGCGTGCTCTGCACAAGGATGCGGATCCAAAGGAGCGGGATGTGCACATCCAGGGTGCGTGGCAAGATCTGTCATGCGCGCTCCAGCTTGGCAATGTCCGCCTTCCCTCCAGCGCGGGTGCGCTGCAGGCTTGCTAATTCGGCTTGTTCGCACGCCGCAGCCGTGGATGCAGCGAGGCAGCGATAGGGCAAGCTGTGCCTTCCCCTTCGTCGTCCCGTCTCTTCTCCCTCCTCCCTTCTCCCTCTTTTCTTCCTCCATTGCTTCGTGGCCCCAGTGCCGGGAGCGCGCGCGCCTAACGGTGGGGTTTGGTGGCTCACACCACATGGCCGCGTTCCCGTCGTTTCTGCCTCTGGCTCTCCCCCTCCGTCCTCTCCCTCGTCCCTGCCCTCTCTCATTTACTGTTGTGCCGGATCTTGGATGTGGCCGGTTGCGGGCGCCGCGAGCGCCAAGCGCCTGCTGCCCAAAAGCGGCGAGCGGCGACGTTACGACGTTTTGTTTCTGTTTTTTTTTCGAAGCCCCCTTGTGCACCCACGGGTCCCCTCAGTGAAGGAGGAGGAGGAGGAAGAAGAAGAAGAAGAAGAGGAGGAGGAGGAGAAGGGAGGAAGAGGAGGAGGAGGAGGAGGAGGAGGAGGAGGAGGTGAGGAGAAGGAGGAAAAGGAGGAAAAGGAGGGAGAGGAGGGAGGGAGGGAGGGAGGGGAGTCCGCGGGGGAGCGGGAGGGGAGAGGAGGGAGCAGGAGAGCAGAGAGTGAGGGAGGGAGAGAGGGAGCGGGGCGAGGGAGGGGGAGGAAGGACGGGGGGGAAGGGGAGAGGGAAGCAGAGAGAGGAGGGAGGGAGGGAAGAGGAACAGGAGGAGGAGGAGCAGGATCAGGAGGAGCAACTGGGAGGAACGGGGAGGAAGGGGGAGGAGGGGGAGGAGGAGGAGGATGAGGAGGAGGAGGAGGAGGAGGAGGAGGAGAAGGAAGAGGAGGAGGAGGAGAAGGACGAAGACGACGACGACGACGACGACGACGACGACAACCAGCCTCGAGCGAGTGGGGGGAGGACGGGTGGAGGGAATGGAACACTGAGCAACGATCGGACAAAAAGTGCAAGCCTTGACGCATCATCCACAAACTCCCATCGGGTGAGCCAACGGAAGAGGGGGAGAAAGGATGGGGAGAAGAAGAGGAGGAAGGAGGGGGTAGGAAGGAGAAGTCATGCGGAAATTGTTGGAGGCCCTTGGGAGTCCCCGGGTCGAAACAAGGGCGCAAGAGCATCGAAACCTCGATCTTCGATCCTCCAACCTCAATTTTCTGATAAGGCCACGACGACGCCGAGTCGCTGTCACGAAGGAAGCATGCCCCGACGAACTGGATCCCAGACAACGGCGACTTCCCCCAGGACGTAATCTTTTGTCCTGAGCCGCTTCGTGGCGGCACTGCGGCCCCGTGGTTTCCACCAAACCTCCGACGTCGTCACGCATCCCCATATGCTAAGTGGGACTCTGGCGCTTGTTCCCCCCAGCACCCGTCGCACCCGCGTCTCCTTTTCCTCCTCCTCACACGTATCTTGCCGCACCTTCCTGCTGCATCCCCCGCGCATGGAGACGTACCAAGCGAGGCTTGTGCTACGCGCAAGCTCTCAGCACGCCAACACGTACCCTTTGGTCTCCATGTCACAGACACACTCGCGATACCTTGTATAGGAGCCTGTCAGGAGCCTCGCAGGCGTGGCATGTCCTTGAAACGTCAGGGGGGTCGCCACGGGGGGCCCACCTACCCGCCCCACGCGCGCAGAACGTGGCAATCGTGGCACTTCACCACAAGAGGGCGCAGGGGCAATTCTCCTATCCAGCTCAAGGCAGGCGCGGCATTTCTTCGACAGCACATGGGGCATGCAAGGAGCAATTCCCCAGTCCGCGCAACTCCGCCAGGGCGCGGCAAGCGGCGCGTTTCATCGACACGGGCCGAAACGTCCTAAAACTTCCCGGCGCGTTTATCACGTCACGAAGAAGCACGGCTTCCAGGTCGCAACTCAAGTCCCCGGCGGCCGCTCGGAAAGACCCAGGCGCCATCGGAACGCTTTCGGCGAGGAGCAGATGCAGACAAGCATGCCTCAAGGAACCAGCAAGAATGTCCTGTTTCACAGGGCCCCACTGTCCTCGCATAGCGGCGGCTGAAGCAAGGGAAGACAACCCTCGCGAGAAGCATCGCATGCATCGAAGGGCTCCGATCGCGCACGACTTCGACATAGCTCCCCGGCGAATGCTGGGAAGGCACCAGGGATGCACCCGCGCCGATCCTTGTACCGTGCCCCGACCGTATTGGAAAAGGACTCACAGTCCACTCGCGCAGCGAAGGCCAATGTGGATGCCGAGTACGCACGGCGGCGCCAGGACGAGGGCCCCTATGTGAAAGCAAATATGTTCTTTGATTGTGTAAAGCGAAGCTGTGCCGCGCCAGCACAGCAGTCCAAGCGCCGACGCGATCTGAATTCATTTGCTCCTTGAGGCCTCCTGCGACGACGAGGACGATGAAGATGAGGATGTCGATGCTGTTGCTCCTGGTGGCAAGGGCAAACCTGGGAGCGCCCGGGGAGGGATGCAGCGACTGAAAGCGCCTGGGGGCGCCTGAGAGCGCCTGAGGCAGCCTGGGGGGCGCTGGGGCCCCGAATCGTTTCGAGGTGTTGGGTATATGCAATCGATGTATTGGTGTGTGCTTGCCTTTTGTGTTCACGGGCTCTGCGTGGCCAAAGGTGGGTCAAAGATGAAGATCAGCGGATGTCCACGAGTACAAGTTGTTTATGGGGTGATGAGGGCTGCGCCTGATGGAAATGCACCAGACACTATGGTTGCAGAGCATGGTGACGGTTGGATCCCATGGACGCGCACCGAACAATTATCTGAACATGGGGTGACGTTGGTTGACTCGTACCCATGTGCACAACGTAACAGATCGAGCGAATAAAAGTGAACGTCGGGTCAGATGGATGTGGCCCGCATAAGTTTGGGAAAGAATGGAGCGGGATAGGTGGTATGGATGTGCGCCGAGTAATACCTTTTGCATCAAATAATAAGGGCTGGGTCGTATGGCATGTAAGCAGAACTACATTTGTCGGATGGGGTGGTGTGGTTTGGGTCGTAATGATGTGCACCGAATCTTACGTTTTGCATCAACTGGTGGGGGTTGGGTCGTAGTGATGTGCGCGGCGCTGTGGCGATAACCACCTTTTGAAAAGATCCCACTTTTGAAACTGTTGCAATGTTTTGAACGAATGTGCGGGGCGCTGAAGCGAGAGCCACATGTTGAAAACGAGCCTGCCTCCATCCTTGAAACTGTTGCAACTTGTCTAAGCGAATGGGCCCAGCGCTAAGAAGTCAGCCACGTTTTGAAGACAACCCGGGAACCGTCCTTGAAACTGTCGCATATTCCCAGCTTCAAGATCAAAACTGACGAGGCAATCTCAAGCGAAACGCCCGGCCCAGCCTACCACCACGTCTGGTGGTGCGACAGGGAGGAGTTAATGGAGGAGGAGGAGGAGGAAGAGGAGGAAGAAGAAGAGGACGGTAGAGGTATCTGTACCTCTTCCTCCATGGGTCTTGTGGGAAACGGATCCTGGACCCCGAGGCCTTCCCTCAGGATCAGAACGATTACCCTGCGTTGTTTGTTGACAGTCCCAGGGCCCGTGGAAGGCCTCGAGGCCCCAAGAAAGGCGAAAACCTCTGGACCCGTTTCCCTCAGGACCCGTTTTCTTCATGGCGACCCCCGTCATCGCCGTCGTCGTCGTCGGCAGCGGCGGCGGCGTCGTCGGCGGCGACAGCGGCGGCGTCGAGCCGATCGCCCCGACCGCGCCCGGCCTGCCGGCGACTGGCGGGCCCGCGTCGCCCAGCCGTCGCAGCGCGCCCAGGTCCAGCAGCGGCGCCTCGGCGGCAGGTCGCCGCGGCAGGTCGCCGCGCACGGGCGGGCCGACGGCGGGATGGCCGGCGTCGTCGTCGTCGTCGTCGTCACCAGCACCGTCACCACCACATCCACAACCACCACCACAACCATGATCATGATCATCGTCATCATCATCATCATAATCTTCATCAGCAGCAGCAGCATCATCAACATCATCACCACCACCACCTCCACCACACCCACCATCACCATCATCATCATCATCACCACCACCACCACCATCATCATCATCATCATCAGCATCATCAGCATCATCATCATCATCATCAGCATCATCATCATCAGCATCATCATCATCATCATCATCATCATCATCATCATCATCATCATCATCATCATCATATGTATATTCGTATTCAGCATCATTATCATCATCAGCAGCAGCATCATCATCATCGTCATACTCATCATCGTCATCGTCGATATCATCATCAGCATCATCATCATCAGCAGCATCATCATCAGCAGCATAATCATCAGCATCATCATCATCAGCATAGTCATCATCGTAACGAGCATTATCAGCATCAGCATGAGCAGCATAAGCATCAGCATCAGCATCATCATCATCATCATCGTCGTCATCATTAGCATCATCATTAACATCATCAGCAGCATCATCATATTCATCATCAGCATCATCATCAGCATCATCATCAGTATCATCATCCTCATCATCGTTATCGTCGTCATCATCAGCATCATCATCAGTATCATCATCACCACCATCATCACCATCATCATAATCAGCATCATATTCATAATCATCATCATCATCGTCATCATCATTGTCATCACCATCATCAGCTTCATCATGGTCAGCATCAGCAGCAGCATCATCGTCGTCACCATCATCATCAACAACAGCATCATCAGCATCATCAGAAACAGCATCATCAGCATCATCATCATCAGCATCATCAGCATAAGCATTTCCATCATCATCATCATCATCATCATCATCATCAGCAGCAGCAGCAGCAGCGTCGTCATCAGCCTCTTCACCATGAGCATCAAATACAATCGGCATCAGCATCAGCACCAGCATCATTAAACTCATAAGCATCGTCATCAACATCACCGTCACCATCAGCATCATCATCATCAGCAACAGCATCAAAATCAGCAGCAGCATCTTCATCAACAGCATCATATTCGTCATCAGCATCATCAGAAGCATCATCACCAGCAGCATCAGCACCATTCCTATCATCATCAGTATCAGCAACATCACCATCAGCATCGTCATCATAATCATCAGCATGAGCATCATCATCAGCATCATCAGCATCATCAGCATCAGCATCAGCATAATCCTTATCCTCAGTATCATCATCATCAGTATCCTCGCTATCAGCATCATCATCACCATCAGCATCATCATCAGCATCATCGTCAATGTCCGTATCATCACCATCGTCATTGGTGTATCATAAGCGACATCAGCATCAGCATCACCAGCATGAGCATCATCATCAGCATCATCACTATAAGCATCATCCAAATCCTCAGCAGAATCATCAGCAGCATCATCGTTATCAGCATCATCCTCACCATCAGCATCAGCATCATCATCAAAACCAATATCATCATCACCATCATCATAATCATCGTCCTACTCCTCCTCCTCCACGTTTTCTAGTTTCGGGCTCAGGAGGCCCTCGCCGGGCCGATAGACTCGCGGGGAAAATCCGGCCCCGGGAAACGGTCGGGACTTCGGGGACCCCATCAACAGGACATCGCGTGTCTGTGTCCCCGCCTCCTCCCTCGCCCCCTCTCAATCATCGGGCCACCCTCCACCCTCCCTCTCTCCCTCCCTCCCTCGCAATCATCGGGCTATCCTCCTACTCCCTCCCTCCTCCCTCCCTGCCTCACCCGTTCCTCTCAGGAGGAACAAGGAGGAGGACGAGGACGAGGAGGCGAAGGCGGAGGCGGAGGAGGAGAAGGCGAAGGCGGAGGCAGAGGCGGAGGAGGAGGAGGCGGAGGAGGCAGAAGAGGCGGAGGAGGAGGAATAAGGAGGAGGAGAAGGAGGAGGGAGGAGGAGGAGGAGGAGGAGAGAAGGAGGAAGGAGGAAGGAGGAGGAGGGGAAATAGAAGGAGGAGGAGGACGACGAGGAGAAGGAGGAGAAGGAGGGAGAGAGGAGGAGACAGGAGAAGGGAGGACGAGGAGGAGGAGGAGCAGGAGGAGGAGGAAGAGGGAGAGAGGAGAAGGGAGGAGGGAGGAAGGAAGGGAGGAGGGAGGAGGGAGGAGGGAGGAGGGAGGAGGAGGAGGAGGAGGAGGAGGAGGAGGAGGAGGAGGAGGAGGAGGCGGAGGAGGAGGCGGAGGAGGAGGAGGAGGAGGAGGGGGGGGGGGAGGCGGAGGAGGGAGAGAGGAGGACAGAGGAGGGAGGAAAAGGCAGCGGGCCCAGGAGGAGGACCCGCGCCGCGCGCGCGCGCCGCGGGGCAAGCTGCCGCGGAGTCGGCGCGCGCGCGCCTCGCACACCGCCGCGCCCAAGAGCCGGGCACCAAGGCGCAGCAGCAAGCCGCAAGCCAGCAGGCCGCCTGCCCGGGCGCGCGCTCGAGAGCGTGTCTTTATTTTCGGCGATGACGGGGGTCCTGGGGGGGTATGACTCAACGCATCATCAGCATAATCAGCATCAGCATCAGCATCAGCAGCATCAGCATCACCATCAGCATCAGCATCAGCATCAGCATCAGCAACAGCATCAGCATCAGCATCAGCATCAGCATCAGCATCAGCATCAGCATCATCATCATAATCAGCATCATGATCTGCATCGGCATCATCATGATCATCATCATCATCATCATCGTCATTATCAGCATCATCATCAGCATCATCATCATCACCCATCATCATCATCAGCATCATCATCATCATCATCATCATCGTCATTATCAGCATCATCATCATCATCATCTTCGTCACCATCATCATCGCATCATCATCAGCATCAGCATCATCATCATCGTCATCATCATAATCATCATCATCATCCTCATCGTCATCATCATCATCATCATCATCATCATCATCATCATCATCATCATCATCATCATAATCATCATCAGCATCATCATCATCATCATAATCATCATCATCATCATCAGAGTCATCATCATCATCATCATCATCACCAGCATCCTCATCATCCTGCGCACCATCATCAGCACCGCCACCACCAATCATCATCATAATCATCATCGCCATCGTCATCATCATCTGAATCAGCATCATCATCCGCAGCAGCATCATCAGCATCATCATCATCAGTATCATCACCAGCTTTAGCATCATCATCATCTTCATCATCATCGTCGTCGCTGTCATAAGCATCAGCACCACAGTAACAATCATCATCATCGTCATCATCGTCACTATCATCGTCATCATCATCATCGACGTCGACGTCATCGTCATCAGCAGTATCACCACAATGATAATAATACGCATAGTCATCAGCATCATCATCATCAGCATCATCGTTACAAACATCATCATCATCACCACCAGCATCAGTATCATCATCAGCAGCATTATTCATCATCAACACGAGCATCATCATCATCAGCATCTACACCACAACCATCATCATCAGCATCATTATCACCGCCACCACCACGATCAGCGTCATCATCAGCATCAGCATAATCCTCCTCATCATCGTCATCACCATCATCATCACCCATCCTTATCACCACAATAATCAGCATCATCAGCATGATCATCGACACCACAACCACCAGCACGGGCATCATCATCATCATTATCATCAGCATCATCATCATCATCAACTTCATCGTCATCTTCATCTTCATCTTTATCTTCATCTTCGTCGTCGTCAACATCATCAGCATCATGATCTGCATCGGCATCATCATCACCACCATCACCATCATCAGCAGCATTATCAGCATCGCCATGAACATCATAAGTATCATCATCAGCAGCATCGCCATCACCATCATCATCATCATCAGCATCATCAGCATCTGCGTCATCATCATCAGCAGCATCGTCAGCAGCATCATCAGCATCATCAGCAGCAGCATCATCAGCATCAGCATCAGCATCAGCATCAGCATCAGCATCAGCATCAGCACCATCATCATCATCAGCAGCAGCATCATCATCATCATCATCATCGTCAGCATCGTCATCATGAGTAATGTCAGGCTCATCCTCCTCAATACAAGTCTCCCAAACTTTGGGACACGAAATGTCATACGTCACGGCCTCTCGTGATCCCTCAAACAGTTGCCACCCAGAATACCGGGCTGGCACGGTGGCTGGACTTGTCGCAGGCAAGTGTATCAAGCAACATGTAGTACAAGGTATGGACACGTGCGGATTATGTAGCATTGGTGTTGTCCCTTTTTGCGCCAACAACCAACACCGAAATCGCAGCAACGGGAGGTCCGACGAACGTGAACCGGGAGCGTCAAGCTCCCCAGGAACCCGGATGCCGCTGATGGTAAGCCAGCTGACAGACAATTCGATGCATGTTGCATGCTCAATTGAGGAGGTGGAGAGCAGCGCCTACCCTGGCATAGGAAGATGCCAGAAGACGCTCGCGAGCGAGCACTACTCACTATTCAGGCTGGTTTGGAGACCCATGCATTCGCCCGCCTCTGTCATCCCCACGAGCTCCCGATCCCGCCCACCCGCCCATCGCTTCGAGGCGCGTGGACCTCCTCGCCAAATTGCTCGCAGACCTGCACAGCACTGGGGCCGTTCACCGCAGCGCTTAGAGACGTGCTGATGGGCCTGTTTTCCACCACCACCACCTTCAAGTTGTAGGGGGTAAGGAGGAGGACGAGGAGGAGGAGGACGAAGAGGAGGAGGAGGACGAGGAGGAAGAGGAGGACGAGGAGAACCCCCTCCCCCTCCAACTTATGGTGGTGGTGGTTCAAAACAGGCCGATCACGTGCGAATCCTCCTCACGCGCCCGCCGATGCCCTCGACTTGACGCCCTGGCCCGCGCCCGCGCCCTGCTGCTTGGCCTCGAGGATGCCCTCGGCCTCCACCGCACCGGCGGCGAGGGAGGCCGCCTGCTCGTCGTGCTCCGACGAGGCCACCTCCGGGGTGACCTCCTGCTCGGCGGCGGGGGCGAGCTCCAGAGTGGTCTTCACCGCAGCGTCGGCCTTCGCCGCCCTGGTGCCCCTGGCGCGGCGCCGGCCCGCGCGCGGCACGCAGCACCCCTTGGCGGCCTTGTCCGCAGCGGCGTCCTCCGCGTCCGAGCCGCCGAAGTGCGCTGGTGCCGCGGGCTCTGGCTCCTCTTAGGTCGGGCACGTCCCCCTACAGGCGGACTTTGGACGAAACATACCCCAAAAATGTGTCAAAAATGTTCAAACTGAATTCAGAAGATCGTCCCTTGACTTTTTCCTTGACTATTTTTGAAGACTCCCCCTGTAGAGGGACAGGCCCGACTGAAGGCTCCTCCGGCCCAAGCATCCGAGTCCCCGACTGCTTCAGAGCCCGGGGGCCAGTCAGGCCTTGCCGGATACTGCAGGATCCTGCGAGATCCTGCACCCAAGCCCAGGTCAGTGCGCCCCTGGCCCTGCAGGATCCTGTAGGATCCGGCGCTCTGACTGACCCCCGTTTGCATTGACCCCCGTCTGGGCCCCCAAACCCCCGACGTAATTACTTTTTACTACCGCGACCCCCATGACCGGCTTTGCATCCCGGGTCGTTTCTTGACGCTTCCGAGGCCGAAAATTGCGAAAACCTCCCGTCCTGATTTTCTTTTCCATGACTCGAGGGGGCCTGGGCCCAGGAAGCCCCGGCCTCCTCCCC